>CM046450.1:22525891-23000891 GCA_025506515.1 Flaveria trinervia | reverse complement strand
ACTATTTGATTTAATTGTAGTGACAGATTGAACTAGTGCTCGTGATGAGATTATATGTGTATTGACGTTCGTCTACGTTTTCATGTAAATATTGTTTAGAAATGTTGAAAATTTATTGATAATATTAATATGGTTATTAATATTTACTCAAATGAAAATTAATGTGGTTAATGATATTAGGAATTAATAGTGTGGAAAGTTATCCCACATTGGAGGAAAGAAAAAATATAAAATGGTTTATATTCTATAACCTATTGTTTATATTATTTCCTAAGGTGTCACACTAAGTGGATTCGCGAAGAAGCACCCTTAACCCCGCACCCTTAACTCGCACACGCTCACGCGCGCGCACGGCGTAGGCATGTGGGCGCAATGTGGCGCTTTGATGGCGCACTTTGCAACTCGCATCACCGCGAGCTGCTTGAGAGCCTCCTTAGTATTTTTGAAGGTTGGTTCGAGGGTCTGGTCAGGTGCGACTAACCATGGTGCGTGGTCAGAGTTGTGACTCGTAACAACTTCCGTTACATATTGACTGAAACCGACGATTGTTAGTTACGAATTAATTAAGCAGATACAATTCGGATAAATGGTTGAGCAATGGCTGGGTGGCTGTTATGGTTCGAATTCCACTATAAAAACTGAGTGTAGCTCAGTAGAAAGACACACCAACACAACTTGAAACCTGCAGCAAAGTAGGTTCTCCATCTCTCTGGATTCTCTTCTACAAACAAGTTCGGGTTCTAGATCAATCCCGACAGTACAAACTGCTTCGGTTGTTGTACCCTGGGAAACAAAACGAGTTCTCTTGGGAGGCTCGGAATTTGTTTTAAGGGCCCCGTGTTAAACACGCTCCTCAGCCTTTACATTTCTGTTTCTTCTATTTCTGAAAATGTATCATTGTAAAAGTGATTGATAATCATTTATTTATATTCATTTGTATTGAGTATATCAATAAAATTGTTTGAATTTTTATTTTATATGAACGGTTCCTACAAACTTAAAACAAATTTTAAAAACACCATTCATATATTAATCTGTGTTTTTAAAAGGTTAATTTTTCTTTAAATTGTTTCTGTTTTCTTATTCACGAGTGATCTTCAAAGTTGGACTTAGAACATCTATCGTTGAAAGGAAGATTTGACATGAAAGATATGGGTTTAGCGGATGTAATTTTAGGATTGAAAATTATTCGAACCCAAGATGGTCTTGTGTTAAGTCAAGCTCATTATGTGGACAAGATTCTTCAAAAATTCAACTCGGGAGACACGCGTGTAGCACGTTTTCTTGTTGATACCACCCAACATCTAAAGAAAAATAGAGGCGAGGGGGTTGCTCAGTTAGAGCATTCAAGGATCATTTCATGTGCTTCCACTGTACATGCACAAGAGGGACCACTTTATTTCTTAGCCTTTTCTCTTTTTGATCGATGATTGCCACTGGTTGCTCCACATAATTGAGCCGTTCGTCTACTTCGATATCCTCCAGTGCAATAATTATATCTTCATCCACCAAGCACTTTCTCAGATGAGATACATGGAATGTCGGATGAATTTCACTTAACTCATCTGGTAACTCCAGTCTATAGGCCACCTCTCCTACTCGAGCAATGATTCGAAAAGGGCCTATGTACCTCGGCTCAACTTGCCCCGCTTCCTGAATCGAATAATGCCCTTCCAAGGTGAGACCTTCACATAACCCGGTCACCCACCTGGAACTCAATTGGTCTGCTTCGTTTATCAACATATGACTTTTGTCTATCTTTGGCTACCTTCATGAAGGCCTTGATCTTTTCAAGCTTCTCAGTCGTAGCCTTGATTACCTCGATGCTCCCTAGTTCTTTTTGACTAATATCACCCCAACAGACGAGCATTTTGCATCTCCTACCGTATAGCATCTCATAAGGTGGCATACCAATGCTGGTATGATAACTGTTGTTGTATGAGAATTCAGCTAACGGTAAGTGGTCATCCCAACTTCCCCCAAAATCAATCACACATGCCCGAAGCATGTCCTCCAATGTCTAAATGGTCCTTTCTGACTGACCATCAGTCTAGGGATGATAAGTCATGCTAATATGTAACCTTGTCCCCATGGCGTCGTGGAATTTCTTCCAGAATTTAGATGTAAACCGGGTGTCACGATCAGACACAATAGACACGGCACACCATGACGAGTTACAATTTCCTTGATAAACAAATCAGCCAACCTCTCAGATGAATATGTCTCGCGGATCGGTAGGAAGTGAGCACTCTTCGTCAAGCGGTCAATAATCACCCATATAGCACCATACCCTTTCGGAGTACGTGGCAGTTTCGTAATAAAATCCATGGTGATGTGCTCTCACTTCCATTCCGGTATATCCAAAGGTTGGATCTTCCCATACGACTTCTAATGCTCGGCCTTCACCTGTAGACAAGAAAGGCATTTACTCACATACTCCACTACATCATGTTTCATACCCGGCCACCAATAATCCTTCTTCATGTCTTGATACATCTTCGTGGCACCTGGATGAATAGAGTATCGAGTCTTGTGGGCTTCATACATAATCTTCCCTCGTAGATCCTCGAAATGAGGAATCCACACTCGTCCAAATCAGGTTTTAACACCAAGTGTGTTTTCACCCAGTTCCGCAACCACACCTCTCATCTTTTTAGAGTTAAGATGATCTTCTTTCAGCGCATCATCTTGAAACCCTTTAACTTGCTTCATCACATCAAAGGTCATAATTAGCTGATACGCTTTCACCTGAATCGGCTCGGGCCTCTCTTTCCGACTAAGGGCATCCGCCACCATGTTGGCTTTGCCCGGATGGTAATGGATCTCGCAATCATAATCTTTTATGAGCTCCAACCATCGTCTCTATCTCATGTTCAGGTCCTTCTGCTCAAAGAAGTACTTCAAGCTCTTGTGGTTAGTGAAAATGGTGCACTTCGTCCCGTAAAGATAGTGCCTCCAAATCTTTAGTGCAAAGACCATGGCTGCAAGCTCCAAGTCATGAGTAGGATAGTTGACCTCATGGACCTTTAACTGTCGGGACGCATAGGCTATAACCTTCCCCCTCTGTATTAACATACACCCCAACCCCGAGTAGGAAGCATCAGAATAAACCACCAGAACTTTACTTTCATTGGGTAATGACAGAACAGGAGCTTGAGTTAATCTCGTCTTCAATTCTTCGAACGCCTTCTCTTGAGCTTGACCCCATACAAACTTTACATCTTTCCGGGTCAACTTAGTTAGTGGAGAAGCAATCTTAGAAAAGTCTTGGATGAATCTTGTAATAGCCCGCCAAACCAAGTAACTACGAATATCGGATGGCGTCTTTGGAGACTTCCATTGCATCACTGCCTCCACCTTTGCCGGGTCCACCATAATCCCGTCAGGATTCACCACATGACCCAAGAACTGAACCTTGGGCAACCAAAATGCACACTTGGAGAACTTGGCGTACAACTTCTCCTTCCTCAGCGTCTCTAGAACCTCCCAAATGTGACCGGCATGCTCCTCATCTCTTTGAATAAATCAGGATATCATCAATAACACAATCACTGATTTATCCAACATAGGCCGACACACATGGTTCATCAGATCCATAAAAGCATCTGGCGCATTGGTCAAACCAAAAGACATGACAAGAAACTTGTATTGACCATAACGCATGCGGAAAGCTATTTTAGGGTTATCCTGCTCCTTCACCTTCAACTGATGGTAACCAGATCGAAGGTCTATCCTTGAAAACCAACTGGCACCTTGAAGCTGATCGAACAAATGATCGATTCTCAGTAAGGGATATCGGTTCTTCACCGTCAGCTTGTTCAGCTCACGGTAGTCAATACACATCCTCATACTACCATCTTTCTTCTTCACAAACAAGACCGGAGCACCCCCAAGGAGAGATACTCAATCTAATAAACCTCTTATCAAGCAGCTCTTGCAACTGCTCCATCAATTCTTTCATCTCCGTCGAGCCAACCGATACGGTGCCTGGCAACAGGTTGGGCACTCGGTATCAGATCAATCTGAAACTCGATCTCTTTGTCAGGTGGCACTCTGGTAAGTCTTCTGGGAACACGCCTGGAAAGTCACACACAACCGGTACCTCAGCCAGTTGTGGTGTTAGCGTATCCACGTCCTTACATAAGCCAGGTAGGCACTACATCATGCCTCATACACTTTTCTGCCACCGCCATTGAGATTACTTTCGGATCGTCGTGACCCAATCCCCATAAACAGTTACCGAAATTCCGTCAGGCGCTGCCAAACGAATCATCTTCTGCGACACACAATGTTCGCCTCGAAGTCCGCCAACCAATCCATCCCAAGAACCAATCGAAATCAACTAAGGTCATCACAAACGGTCTAACGGGAAACTTATGACCTTCTAGTTCCACATCACAGTCTCTATTATCTCAGAAATACTGGTATACTTACCTATGGCAGTTTTCTACATCAAAGGGCGCATCAACACGTCTACTACTAACAGCAGCTTAGCACAGAAAGCAGCAGAAATAAACTTTTACCGGCACCCGAATCAAATAACACAGAAGTTAAAGTTTGGTTCATCAGAAACGTACCGGACACGACATCAAGGTCCGTCCTAGCTTCCTCCTGTGTAATAGTGAAAGCCCTGGCACTCGCCCTTGGTCCTTCACTTCTCGTCTTCTTTACCCCAGAACCCTCAGCCCTCGGCTTCTTACAGTCTTTACTCATATGACCACTTTCCCCACAATTGAAACACCTTATACCCCTTCAGTCTCTAGCCATATGACCAGGCTTCCCACACTGAAACAAACGTTCAACCCCTACGTACACTCGCCACTGTGCTCTTTCCCACATTTGCCAAACTTCTTCGATCCTGTACCCGGTGTGACTACACGGCGATCATCCACCCGTGCCTTCTTATTACCCGTCGAGGCACCACCCCGACCAAACCTCTTCCCATGCCAGTCCCGATCACCACCACCCTTCTTGCTACCTTCTGTCACCACCACCGTCCTCTCATCATACAGTCTCCCCGCCAAATCCACCGCCGACCTAAACGTGCTCGGTCGGATAGCGATCATGTGCCTGTGGATATCCGCTGGCAAGCCCTGAATGTATCTTTTAATCTTTCGTGACAAAGGCGTCACTTGGTCCGGCACCAGACGTGCCATCTCATTGAATTTGGTGGTGTAGTGTTGGTGTGTCATGGTTCTCGCCTTAGTATTTTGGAAGGTTCGTTCGAGGGTCTTGTCAGGTGCGACTGAACTTGGTGCGCGGTTAGAGTTGTGACTCGTAACAGCTTTCGTTACACGTTGACTAAAACCGACGACTGTTAATTACGAATTAATTAAGCAGTTACGATTTTGGATTAATGGCTGAGTAATGGCTGGGTGGCTATTATGGTTCGAATTCCACTATAAAAACTGAGTGTAGCTCAGTAGAAAGACACACCAACACAACTTAAACCTGCAGCAAAACAGGTTCTCTATCTCTCTGGATTCTCTTCTACAAACAAGTTCGGTTCTAGATCAATCCCGATAGTACAAACTGCTTAGGATGTTGTACCCTGGGAAATAAAACGGGTTTCTTGGAGGCTCGGAATTTGTTTTAAGGGACCGTGTTAAACACGATCCTCAGCCTTTACATTCTGTTTCTTCTATTTCTGAAAATGTATCATTGTAAAAGTGATTGATAATATTTATTTATATTCATTTGTATTGAGTAATCAATAAACTTGTTTGAATTTTTATTTTATATGAACGGTTCCTACAAACTAAAAAACAAATTTTAAAAACACCGTTCATATATTAATCTATGTTTTTAAAAGGTTAATTTTTTTCTTAAATTGTTTATGTTTCTTATTCACGAGTGATCTTCAAAATTGGACTTAGAACATCTATCGTTGAAAGGAAGATTTGACATGAAAGATATGGGTTTAGCGGATGTAATTTTAGGATTGAAAATTATTTGAACCAAGATGGTCTTGTGTTAAGTCAAGCTCATTATGTGGACAAGATTCTTGAAAAATTTAACTCAGGAGACACACATGTAGCACGTTCTCCTGTTGATACCACCCAACATCTAAAGAAAAATAGAGGTGAGGGGGTTGCTCAGATAGAGTATTCAAGGATCATTGATAGTTTAATGTTTCTAATAACATGTACTAGACCCGATTTATGTGGGGGATTGTTGCAAATTTATTGATAATATTAATATGGTTATTATATTTACTCAATAAATTAATGTGTTGTATGAAAATTAATGTGGTTAATGACATTAGGAATTAATAGTGTGGGAAGTTGTCACACATTGAAGAAAAGAAAGAATATAAAATGGTTTATATTCTATAACCTCTTTGTATATATTTCCTAAGATGTCACACTAAGTGGATTCACGAAGGGTGCGAAGCACCTTAACTCGCAATCGCATTCGCACTCGCACTCGCACACGCGCGCGCGCGACGGGGGCATGTGAGCGCAATGTGGCGCTTTGATGGCGCACTTTGCACTTCGCATCACCGAGAGCCGCCTTAGTATTTTTGAAGGTTGGTTCGAGGGTCTGGTCAGGTGCGACTGACCTTGGTGCGCGGTCAGAGTTGTGACTCGTAATAGCTTCCGTTACACGTTGACCGAAACCAACGATTAATTACGAATTAATTAAGCAGTTATGATTTCGGATTAATGGCTGGGTGGTTGTTATGGTTCGAATTCCACTATAAATACTGAGTGTAGCTCAGTAGAAAGACACACCAACACAACTCGAAACCTACACCAAAACAGGTTCTCTATCTCTCTGGATTCTCTTCTACAAACAAGTTCGGGTTCTAGATCAACCCCGGCAATACAAACTGCTTCGGTTGTTGTACCCTGGAAAACAAAACGAGTTCTCTTGGGAGGCTCGGAATTTGTTTTAAGGACCCCGTGTTAAACACGATACTCAGCCTTTATATGTCTTTTTCTTCTATTTCTGAAAATGTATCATCGTAAAAGTGATTGATAGTCGTTTATTTATATTCATTTGTATTGAGTATATCAATAAAATTGTTTGAATTTTTATTTTATATGAACGGTTCGTACAAGAAATAAGTCAAGTGAAATATAAAACGCTTTCGAGTTTATATTTACATACGCTTTGAGATAGTCTAGATTTCAACATGAGCTTTGTTTGGAAACACGTAGGGTCAATTATAATACGATTTCATATGTCTGTATAAATCCAAGTTAATCTAAATTTCAACGTAAATTTAGTTCGGAATCAAGTCGGTACGATTGTAATCTATTCCTTATCACGTTGCATACGGCGTCGATGCATATGTTTTTCTATGTATATTATGAGATGATTTATGTTTCGATAAATATTATTCGAAAAAAAGTCGGGTTAAATATAATACGTTAATTCAACGATATAAATTCAAGTTATCATACGTTTCGACGTAAATTTAGTTTAATACATAACAAGTCAGCCCAATTATTATTTATATTTATCATGTCGTGAGGCGAGTAATAAAACTAGTTTAATTAATTCATGCGAGTCTAGTTGCATCACGTTGATTATATTTGATAGGGTCAAACGTTACTTTAAGTTTGTGAGGTCAAAGCATTTTGTTTTACGTTCTATTGGGTGGTTGATAACCAAAGCCCAAATTAGGTCATGTATAGCCCGAAATCAAAGCAACCGTAGGGTTGTTTTCATCGACACTTTCGACATAACCTGGATGTAACAAAGACACCGTTATGGTTGTGTGATTCCAAACCATTGCGCAGATTTCTGACAATTAGATAAGAATGGAAGAATCGAACAAAGTCAGACACTGATGATTTGTAATCAACTTTCTCGATTACAAGTTATTATCAATTTGTTTACTACAAATGGAACTATTGTTTTATCAATTATTATCATGAAAGTGTTCGTCTCATCCATCCTCGAACTCATAGGCCGACGACTTCCACCTAATAACAAATCTGAAATAGAGACATCGAATCGAAACACTTTTTTTACTTTTGTTAATCTTTCCAATAATAATAATTATAAACCATAAACATTATTAACTACACTTGCTTTTGGTCTTTACTTTCCACCACCAAGTAAAGGGATCCGATACCGATAAACATTTATTATTAAATAATTATTATAAATTACAATTTACAAAATAATATTAATTCTAAAACACCACAAAATCTTGCTACGCACCACTAAAAATCCGATATCCACTCGCATAGATAGCTGCTACCAATCCAATATCTTCATCCTTTACAGTTTACACCAACCCCTTTTCATCTTGTTAATCTCGTTTTTTCGAAAGCATAAAATATGTTAATGATTGCATCTATTATATTGTATATAGTATAAATAAAAGGTTTTAGGTCAGTTCAATTTATAATGTTAATAAAATAAATTTTATCGTTAGATTTTAGAAACTAAGCATATAAAATTAGGATTGAAACTAACAAAATAAAAGTAAATTAGGAAAAGTAGAATATATACTTGATTTTTTCTTAAGTACAATTATTTTTTGGTGACTAAACAAGTCTAATGGATATAAGAAAAGTTGGTGTCACTATGGATTATTATAACTTAAATTTATAGTTTAGATTATTAAATTTCTTTTCGAGAAAAGAAGATAAAAAGTTGGTTTGGTCGGATAGATCAGCTGGTATTTATACTAATTTATTTTTTTAAATTTTAATAGACAAAAGATATCAAGATTCTACGACTATACTAGAAGTTGTAACGTATTCTAGTTGGAATATGTCGACTTTAAAATAAAGATGTTAAAGCAAGGAACATCTTAAATTATATAATAAAGATTAAGAACTAATCATTAAAAAGTTGTTTCAAATTTTTAATATATAATTAGTATCATAGTTTAGCTAGGTGATGCTCAAACTATAAAATTCAAATATTCGAATTTCCGTGTAATTCTTTTTTTAGAAGTTTTGATTTTCATTAGAATATTAGCATTTAAAACTTTTAACAGACCCCTAAAAAGAAGTAAATAACATGTTAGAGAAAAACTTATGTGGAACTCAAGCAAGAAAGAGATCATGTGTGGAACTCGAGCAAGCCAAAGAACTTGCCTACTCTTATTCTTAATAATATTGAAAAACGTCGTGTTACTTTCCATAAAATATCATGTCTCTAATATTGATTATGAGCTGACAAGTATAATTTTATTATAACTTTATATGCTAGAAAATACAAATAAAAATATATACATATATAACTTAATAGTTTTTTAAAATATATTATTTGTTATAAATTATAATTAAAGGTTGAATGTTGAGAGAAATAATCAGAATTTCTAAACTCTATATTTTTTATTATTATTTTATAATTAGGGTGGAGCTATTTTAAATAGTAGAAAAAAAGAAGAGAATGAATGATTATAAATAGTCAAAGATTCAATGGCTAAAAAAAATAGTGTCATAATAGTACAGTTTTCAAACTTTGAATGATAAAGTAATAGTATTTTAGTTTTAACCATATTTTCAAATTTTATTCATTTCTTTAAACGTTTATAATTTTACATATAATACTTTTGTTTTCAAAAAATATACATGATAAAAACAAGTGTACTTTGATCTTTAAAATACATGTTGATTTATAAAAACAATTTCATCTTATTTCAACTCGTTGTATAATATTCGTTAAATTATTCTGTAATATTAGGTTATTGGATATTATTGGTTAGATCATTGTTTCTAAATTTAATTATTGTGTTTGTTGTTGAGATTTTCTAAATAATAATTTTGAAAATATAATTTTCCTACATTTCTCAATTCATTATGTAATACTAATCAAGTAATCATCTAATTCTCGTCAAATAACTTATTGTATCTAATGTTGATTATCGAGTCTAGTATTGATCATTGTGTTATTTATCGTGTCTAATATTGATCATTGTCTAATGTTGACTATTATGTTATGCATTATATTTTTGTGAAAAATAATAATCTTCGAATAACACATGCTAAAAAATATAAAGTTTTTAGGTTTCTAGTTTCTATGTAATCCTCATCAGGTAATTGTGTAATCCTTGTCAATTTAGAATATTACACAATTACTTTACGAAATTACGCAATGAGCTAAACAACATGAAAATTTACTGTTTATATCAACACTATACGCATTTTAAAGATAAAAGATGCTCATTTTCATAATATATTAAAAAAATCGTATGTAAATGTTATAGGCTTTAGAAAAAAGATGGAACCTGATAAATGAGAATATTATCAATTTTGCCCTCAACCTTATCTTTATCAAAAAATACATTTCAAAATCTTAATCTTTATTACACTTTTTAGTTTTTATAGACTTTTCTTATCATTAAGGGAAATTTTCAAATAGAAAGATATTTAAAATTAAAAGTGTAAGAAGTAATCTTAACCATCAATTTTTATAATCAATGGTTAAAATCAAATTATAGGAAAAAGTATTTTAGAAGGATATTCTGAAAATATTCACGTTTATTGACTTTTGGCAAGTTTCCCTCATTCTTTTAAACATTCGTAACTTTTATGTACAACATGATATTTTTATACAATTACACCATAAAAACGAGTGTTTTTTCTTTAAAACGAGTACATTATTGTTATATAAAAAGAAAATAAAATAGTTTACGTTTTCAAGCTTGTATCATGTCATTGTGTATTTAGTACAGTTCATTGTCTATTTTTGTTAGTTATTGTGTTTTTCTTAATGCTATGGTGTTATTTTAAAATGATAACTTTTAAAAAAATATAATAGTAGAATAATATTGTTGTGTATCTCAAATATATAAAACATAATAATAAATTAACAACTAATCAATCTAATACATTAAAAATAATGACTAAATAACAAAATGTCTCATTATGCTCTTTTATTGTCATTGTGTTACTGTGAACGCTATGAGTTTTAAAAATACATTGATGAAATAATATTATCATGGACTTCTAGTTGTAAAACATAAGGATAGATAACAAGTTTATATAATCTATAAAAATATAATAACAAATATAACATATTATGTTATTTCAACACCAAATTATATTGTGAAAGTATTATTGCGTACTTTAAATTGTAAAAAACAATTAAATATAACAAGTTTATAAAATTTTATAATAACAAATATAACACAAAAAGAACTAAAAAGTAAAACACAATAATGAATACATATAACATATGATATAAACATTTGACACAATGAATTGATATTGACACGATGTACGCACAAGACACAATAAGCTAACGTATTTGATATATGACCAATATGTCATACTTTATAAAACAATAAAAAGGCGCATGTCAAACGCACAATTATTCTTTAACTTTTTAAATTTAAAACCCTTTTCTAATAATAAGATTGCCCTATAATTAAAGGTTGAGTGTTGAGAGAAGTAATCATATTAGAAAATTTCTAAAATAGTGTAACACCCGGTTATTTATTTATTTTGAAGCCGATGAAAGAAGAAAATGACATAAAGTCTAAAGTCGAGGACCAAACTCGCCAACGAGAGAAAGTTGGGTAGGTGGTGATATTTGAAGGGAGAGGGCAGCCATTACCCTCTCCCCACACTCACATTTTCAGCATAGAGAGAAAAGTTGGGGCTGGGTGGATTCAAGGGTGCCGAATCGTCGTGTAGTGAATCAAATCGAAGCTCTTCTCGTTGTGGTCGTTTGTGTGAGTTCTAGGACCCCTCTTTTACATTTTTTGAACGGTTTTGGGGTTGGAACACATTTGAAAATCGGGCTTTTGAAGTGTGTGTGTGTGTGTGTGTTGACCGTTTGTGTATGTGTGTGTATGTGTATGATTTGTTTGGGTCTTTCTTTTGAGATTGTGTGTGCTTGATTGGTGTTGTGGTATGCATCCCTAAGGTCTAGGATGGTTGATTTAAGCTTAGAATGGGTTTAGATGAGCTTGGAGGTCGAACATGGCAGATTGGTTCAGGGTGAGCTGCATTCTGCACAGCTAGGGCTATGCGACCGAATGGCACGCCAGTTGTGCGACTGGAGCCATACGCATGCTAGTCGTGCGATTGAAGGTCAATCGCATGTGAGACGTACGACTGAGGCCCATACGCCTGTTAGTCGTGCGACTCAAAGTCAATCGCATGGTGAGTCATGCGACTGAGGTTCAATTCGCATAAGTGTTCATCCGCATTAGTTTCATCCGCATTAGCTCTATTCGCATAGGACTCATCCGCATTGAGTCCATCCGCATGAGGTCCATTCGCACAATTGGGTGTTCATTCGAATGGGTGTTCATCCACAGTGGTCCATTCGCATGATGTTCAGTCGCATGGAGGCCATGCGACTAAAGGGTGCCCATACGCCCAAATAGGGCTGTTGTACCTGAGGAAAACCATAGTTTAATGACTGACTTTCGGGGGAAAGTGCAAATGTAGGTTGTGACGTGGGAAGTCCCGTAAGTTCATGTAAGATGACTGTTGAGGTCTTAGAGAGTATGTGGGCATGATGATGATGATGTTGCATGATTATGTATGTATGTATGTATGATGTTGCCCTGTATGATGATGACTGTGTATGTTATGTTCCTTGTTATGACGTATGTTTATCTTTCTCGTGGCTTTGCGTTGTATGTTAATGAACGAAATGAAAGTATTATGTAACGAAAAGCGAAAGATAATGAAAGAAGAACATGAAGGAAGAATGCATGAATTAATAAATGATAAAAGTAAAGAAAGTCTTGTAAGCAAATACATGGAAGGGACACGCCATTAAAAGGTGTTAGCCCAACGGTGTGCGGGTTCACTACCCGGGAGGATGCACATTGGGGTCTTTCTTTGTGATCGACCATTTGTATAGAACCTCTACCGCTTACCCCGGTTCTGCGCCACCATGTATAGCTGTCTACTTATAGACTTCGGCCCAGTAGCCATATAGTTTGAGGTGTAGCACATGGTATTGGTACGGAAGATATGAAAAGTGGAAGAAAGAACGAATAAGGAAGATAATAATGATATTATCTATGTGTACGTATGTTGCGTGATCGCATGAATGTAAAGAACGGTTTTAAAGAAAGAAAAGTATATTTTATTATAAAACTAGAACTCACTCAGCAACGCTGACTTTTATGTGTTTCTAGTTGGCAGGTAATGATTGCTGAGGATGGCACGAGGTGGCTACTCAGCTCTTTTGGGATGGCCTCCATTTAAAATGCTTTTGTGATGAATGCAACTTGGGTTTTGTAATTGGATAACGATGTATTATTTTGCAAAAGCTATTATATTGAAATGGTATGATTTGTTTAAATGTTTCCGCTGCGATATTTTATGAAATACAAATGTAATTATATGTTTTATGTGCGATGAGGATCCAACTGTAAGCGTCCCGGGAATGGGGCCTTACAAATAGCATATAAAACAAATACAATGATAAAAAAAACATCATCAAAAGTAAAAGAATAAACAAATAATTATGCTAGTTTGTTAGTATTAACTTATGTATTTAACAAATGCAAAATTTAAACACATATTTTAAGAAAATAAATTCTAATCAATCATATAACACAATCAACGTGGAGGGAACACTATCACCACACACAACACACTGTTTCATAAACCTACCAATCAAAATTTATCATGTCACACTACACCACATACTCAAACTTGGTGGCGGTAATGTTGACACATTATGCCACGCTAGACCATTATACTTCACATACACAAACAACAACACAAAATCACGGCGAGATCATGTCGGGAAATCAAAAAGCTGCGATGTGAAGGGGTTGACGGCGGTGGAGCCACTCGGTGCCGAGGTCCCCATGGCCTCATGGCATCCCCACCACCCTAATACATTTCAACTTTAACTATAACTAGAATTTTTCCCTCCGTGCGTTGCGCGAGAACTTTCGTCATATGCCGAATATCATAACGCAGATGCCAAACATGTTGCAACGACTATTGTTATCACCGTGCTACACGGCGGGAGTCTAGTCAATTTTTCCACATACAGTGTTGCGTTACTTTGATCGTTATATGTCCGGCTTGTTGAAAACCAACAAATCCAAGTTTGCGAAACTTAGAAACACTAAATTTTAGTAGCCAAACTTAAAAAAGAACTTTACTATAAATAATTAAGTGGTCAAACACTAAGATCCTAAACTTTAATAGCCAAAGTAATGCCCAACGCGGCGGGAGTTCGATCAATTTTCCCACACGAATGATGTTTTGCTTTGGTTGTCATCTATCTAGCTCGTCAAACCAAAAAATTGAAGTTTGGTGAAGAAACTCAAAGTACTAAGCTTTAGTAGTCAAACTCAAAAAAGTATAACTTTATTTTAAACAATTTTGTAGCCAAACTTTAAGATACTAAACTTTAATGACCAAAGTTAAATAACTATAAATTATTGCTAAGAGTGAAACTACTTAGAACTATTGTGGTTAAAATCTAAAAACTCAAAACTATATTATTAATTTCTCATGGCAGTTAATTATAATAGCCAAACTCTAAGATACTAAACATTAGTGGCTAAAGTTAAATAACTAAAAGTGAAACTACTTAAAATTATTGTGATTAAATTCTAAAAACTCAAAACTATATTATTTATTTCCCATGCTATTTTATTATAGAGTAATTTGTTATTTAGTAATTGATAGCTATATTTAAGAATTATAATACTCTATAGTGTTCATGTATTTTGATGAAAACTTTTTAGTTAAGCTTTTTTTGCCGGTCAAATATCTTTAGAAAATTAACTAGAAAGGATACAAGAGATATTAAAACAAAAACTACATTATAATATTCAGTTATAGTTAGTGATCTTCCATTTATTTCATTCACAGAAAAGAAAGTGTTTGTGAGACACCTTGTATAAATCTTACGTCTATTCCGGACATGAGAGATTTCTGTCTAGCATTGAGTCTCAAATATCACCAACGTGTTTTGGGCATGTTGGCTGTAGATGAGAAGAGAACTCTACAGTTAAACATGCTCAGGTGGCAGCAATCTAGGGACATGTGACCTCCCTGAGAAGTTTTTACCCGGGCAACTAAAAGCAAATCCGTGAGCTCCCTATGGACAAAGCGGACAATATTGATGGTGTGTGAGGCCGGATGTAACAGTTTGACGTAAATCATCTACCTTTTTTCCATGCCTCATCTTTAGTCTAAGTGTTCTTAGTTCACTATTTGTAACAATTGCAGTTGTCATTATCATTTTTGTAATAGACATCTCCTTGAATATTGGGCATGTTCACAATTCGTTATCATATAGTGTTCAACTATCTTGGTCAATATTCAAATTGGTCTATACAAACTCTTAGTTTGAGCAAGGCCATAAATTTACACCAGTTTAATTCAAAGTATGACCATAATATCAAGTTCTAGTATGCATGTCAGGTTAGAGCATATAATTTTAAAACCATTTACAAAATACTTATAATAACAATCTATGAGACAGTTTTAAAGGGATGATATTCAAAATTCATTATATAATAAATATCTGTAAATTTGGTTCGCAACTCTATGCATTTTCATTTCATGAAGGCTAAACAAACTAGTTCACAATAGTCTTAGTTCACATTAATATGAGTGACTATAATCATTTAGAATAACTTTTATTCATGTATGTAAAAGTACTAAACTTGAACACAATACACATTATAAGGAAAAATATAACATTTAATGATTTAGAACCAGGTATCATGTTATTATCATAGTTATAAAAAAAATTAAATTTAAATGCAAATCATATCAACTTTCTAGCTAAGCCCTATGAATCTAGAATACTTCTTATTTTCCACTTGAGATATGGGCAAGTGTCTCATCATCGACATAAAGTCCTTCCTAACAGCAAGCAAAACCAATTGATCAAAGAAAAATCCAACAGAACCACCCAACAAGAAAAAATCCTAGATGGAATTAACATTGAAACCTAAGATGAACACAATAGCCTTAGATGAGGTAATCCTCGTCATCATTGACGTAACAAATCACCAAACAACAAAGTTTCAAATGGCGTAATTATCATCATCATCAACATAACGAAACACCCGACCACAAAGTCTCAAAGGCATAACTTAACAACAAGTAGTCGAAAAACCCAAAAAATCTCATATTTGGATGAAAATCATATCGGAAAATCCAAATGTTTTAATCGAAAACAAAAAGAGAGAATCTGAGAGAGACAGGGAAAGAGGGGCCACAAAGGTTTTCTAACTATCACCATCGACACCTAACTGGCGAGAAAATGACCGGCCCTACCTCAACCGGGTGCGAGAGGCTGAGTGACAAAGGTCACCAAGACTGCCTCCATCATGGAGGCCGACAGCCATCATCCAGGTTAACTTGAAACGGGGGAACCCGACATGACACGTGAGGCAAGAAATCAGGATATGTTAGAGTGTCATTGCCTCTATCGCGCTATTCTAGCAAGAGACGAAAGGGCGACCACCTACCTCCTTACCACCATCACCATTGTCTCACAACACCAACTCAACCGCAACAAAGAGTTCCTTTCGCGAAATAGGTGGTGCAAGCAGTAGTCGGAGGTAGTGTAGATGGTAAACGATAGGGCTAATGAGCTGAGCCAAGCCAAGATGGGTTCATGCTCGAGCTCAAAGCTTAGCAAGCAGGCTCGCCTGAGCTAGAAAATTTTAACAATCTGAAAACACCGCCTTGAGTTCAACTCATGAAAAGCTCATGATGGGGCTGCTAATTATGAGTGGAGTTGAGGAAGGAAACCATAGATGAACCAAGGCAAAAAAGATATTACTATATATTTTTGTTGTTGTTGTTGTTGTTGTTGTCGTCGTCATCGTCGTCTTCATCGGTGTTGGTGGTGGTGGTGGTGGTGGTGGTATTGTTGTTGTTATTGTTGTTGTTGTTGTTATTACTGCTGCTGTTGTTGTTGTTGTTGTTACTATTGTTGTGACTATTGTTGTTACTGTTGTTGTTACTGTTGTTGTTTTTGTTGCTGTTGTTGTTGTTTTTGTTGTTGTGTTGTTATTGTTGCTGCTGCTGTTGTTGTTGTAACAAGTCACGAGTCGAGCCACAAGCTGAGCCAACGAACCTAGCTAACCTTCGCTCAGGTTTGGCTCATTTAGAAACTGAGCCGAGTTGGCTCAACGCGCTTAGATATGAACTTTTTACAAAGCGAGTTTTTTTCAAACAAACTTCGAGCGAACTTGAGCCACAACTATACCCAAAACTTTGTAAGTACCTTATATATATTTACAGGGATCTAAATGAAACCTATCCCAATTCAATAAAACCAAAATTGGGTCCTAAAAGTAACTTCTTTGAACGAAGTTAAGGCATGATATACAAAATTCAAGAATTGGATCACAAACATCTTCCCCAAA
The DNA here is from genome assembly GCA_025506515.1 of Flaveria trinervia. Taxonomy (NCBI): domain Eukaryota; kingdom Viridiplantae; phylum Streptophyta; class Magnoliopsida; order Asterales; family Asteraceae; genus Flaveria; species Flaveria trinervia. Next base: position 22,983,598 of record CM046450.1, on the reverse strand, counting down.
AATTTGTTCAAAAATTGACATGCTAATATCAAATAAAAAATTGCATACCTTCAATTGATTAAACACCTTCATAAGCTTCCAAATGGTTCATTAAAAAGAACAAGTCTACCTTAGATCCAATGTCTTCAAAGCTTCCAAAAGGTGCATTGAAGGGATCTAATGCCAGATCTAGATCCTTTGGTAACGGGTGACCTCGGAGTGTGCTCGCTAGTGGTGCAACGGCTTGAACAATGACACAACGGCTTGAACGAAATAGGTGCGAAAATTTGGTGGATCGTGTGCTTCTATTTTAGATTTGTGCATTTAAGGGATCTTTGAAGAAGAAGAGATATATATATATATATATATTATATGCTTATGTTTTGGATTTAAATAGAAAGAGAAACTGAGAAAAAATAAAAGACATCAAAATAACAAATTACCTAAATACTCTTAATCAAATCTCAATCCAATGACATATAAATTTTTTAATATTAAATTAATGGTTGTTGTTAGGTAAAAGGGTTTTAAGGTTTCATATTAACCCAATCTTATATATATATTATACACACACATACATATATATTCTACAATTTATTGGGGTCACTTGACCCTTTGTGTAGTGGCTTCGCCCAAACTCTTATTACTTAATTAGTCTCCAACCTCACCCATTTAAGATTGAGCTTTTCCAATTTGACAACTAGCCTAATTATATCCAAGTGAAAAACCCGCAAGCGGTTAAGTACCACAAATAGAAATGGTTAGCACTACAACAATCTTATATGATTGATCAAAAGAACCTTTTACTTTCAGTTTTCTTTTTGAACGGCTTTCCTTTTCAACTAACTTCCAACACCAATCGTGCTTTTGGATAATTGTACGTGTAATAAAGTTGATTTAATAATGAGTGCTCCAATCTAAAGAAAAAGAAACAAAAGGCATTAACTTTCCTTTAATTCTTTTCAACGAAGTGACCATGCAAACAATATATTCAGAAAGTTTGAACCTTTGTTTCTTAAAAGATTTTCAGACGTTTCACCATTAATCATTTTATGTTTGATCATATGTTTTATGATCATTAACATCGTTTTAATAAACAATCTTAGTTATTAACAAGGTAAATCTTGTTGGGCACGTATTTATACATAATACACAAAATGTGGATAAGATTTCACATCCTTAATCTTAATCTTTAATTAATGATAAACTTAGTTAATGGTAGTTATTAATAATAGATTTAACATTAATAAAACTAATACATTAATTATACAAACAAATTGAAATATAAAAATAAAAAAAAAAGATAGAAACAAAACAAATCCATATAAACAATATGCTATTGGGCAGTCACCCAACCCAATTGCTTCTTGTTCTTGCTTGCTTTAATTTCGCTTTCTCGAGTTCATCAATCATCCAATCCTTTCTTCACAATTGGATTTTGATTCATATATCTTACTGTTAATTGGTACTGTTCTTCTACTCCTATCACTCTCTCTGTTATTTCTCTTTCTCTAATTCATAAAGCTATTATCCATGGATTCATATACATCTAAGAATCAAGATTCTGCTATCTACGATAGCTATTTGAATTGGGTTTTGCTAATAACGAATTGGGTTTTTTCAGAAATCATGATGGGTAGGGGGAATTTTCTAGTTTCTTGGTGTTTGTTTGATTGTAAACTTCAAAATAAACATATTTACAGGTTTTTACGCCCTCGAATTCCGTATGGTCTCGATTCTACTCACGATTTTCGTTTTTTTATGCTTGATGATCTAAGAATCTGGATACAGGTGTAAGTTTGCAGAAAATCGATCATTTTGGTGAAGAAATAGCTTCAATCTGATCTGGGTTGTAGTTATGACGATGAATTCTGTTTATTACAAAGAACAAGACGATGATGGTGGTTGAATCCGATGGGTTCACCGTCACCGGCTTCAGGTCGTTGGTGGAGTGGACTTACGACTCGATCAACGCTCGAAGAATCTGTGAAGTCTTCAACAAAGGAAAACCACACCTTTTGTGGTGAAAAACTCACACATGTTACTCCTGTGCCATCAGATCATGATGCACACCAATTGTTTGATAAAATAGATACAACTCAATTCAGTAATATTACTGGTAGTTTATCAAATTTAATATATGTATCTCCAACTTTAGACAGTAATTTGGTATTTACATTTCGGTGTATTGTGCATACTTCAGATGACTGCAAGAATTCATCAAACGGACGAAAATCGGCAACGATTCAAGCGGATCTTTTGACGCAGGCTGATCAAAGTTTTGTTGAGCTTGGATTTGGTCAACCTACCATGGTACAACTTTTGAGTAATCAAACATGATTTTTAGTCAGTTTGATCTTTAATCTTTATGTAAAGTTGATAATTATCTCTCTTTTAGACAGCTTTGATCTTTAATCTTATGTAAAGTTGATGTATTATCTTGCTTTTAATCAATGGTGATAGGTGTGTGACAAATACCCTTATGGGGATCAGTATTATGGATTGTTCTCAGCTTATGGACCTCAGATTAAGGTGTTTCATCTCTTCATACTAACTTTTTCACATGTTTTCTTATGTAAGGGGTTGAGTTTAAGATAATATTATGAAGATATATACCTTTTTAATGGAATTCGTCTACATTTTGACTAAATTATCTGTTATTATAGTAGTACAAATACAAAAGCAAATAACTTTTATCTTTATTCTATTTGGATGAACAAGCTTAGTCAGAATCTGATTCATGATTACATGATTTAACGTCTGAAACATTGACACAATCTTTTGGGGATTTTCTGTTTGATAATGATCCAGGGGCGGATTATGCTGCCTTTGAACTTGGGCAGTGATGATGAACCGCTGTTGTGAATGCAAAGCAATATCATGGAATTATAAGGAGAAGAAGATCTCGTGCTAAGGCGGAAATGGCAAATAAAGTTCTGAAAAGTCGTAAGGTGTGTTTATATAAGCACTTCATTAAATTTTTGTAAATGTACTGAAGTTTGGTTCATGTTGGTGTAATATGAGTATTGTTGTAATGTATTTTATTTACCAAAATCAATATGGTGGCATAAAAAGCTGTCAAACATATTTTCAGAAAGATTTGAGATTATGCAACAGCAGGAATTTTGGAAACAGTTTTTAGGTCCACATTTTTCTTGCTTTCGATGAATGATATTCTCAGGTTTTGGTTTCTTATTGCAGCCATATTTGCACCTTTCTCGTCATCTCCATGCGATGCGCAGACCAAGAGGGATCGGGGGCCGTTTCCTGAACAGCAAAAAGATGGGAAACTGCAAAGATGAACATATGGATCTGAAAAGGGATAGCAATTCACCAGAAACTCCAAATTACGCTACTTTGTTGTCTGGTCATAGCAACTTGAACTCTCCTCAAGAATCAAACAGTAATGAGTCCCACCTTCCTCGAGCGGAGGTGACTAGTATGTTCTCCCTCGGAGACCTCAAACATTTTCCAATAAGAAATGTATCGGTGGTTGATATGATGTCTGGAAACGCTACCGAACATGATTTTGGCATGCACGGCAAATGGGTTGCAGCGGCAGGTGGTGGCGGCCGCTACTTCAACTTTGCAGTGTAATACTGGTAGGTCTAGTGTGTTGTGCCACTAACATACTGGACCATATAGTCGTGCAGCCAAATAAAATAATTATTTGGCTGCTTTTGGCAACTCATCCTTGGCTTTGTGTGTTAAGGTTGTCTCTAACCTCTTTCTACTTGTAAATTTTGCAAAGTGTTTAAAGAGTTGTTATGAAATAGCCTTAATGCATGTGAAAAAAATATTGTGTTGTTTCATTTTTATTTGAACATTGTTTTAAAAATAAACATTTGTATGTGTTTATGACTGTTGTTAAGACGGTTTTTGTGTTGTGTGTCTTTTGAGTTATTGATAATGTAATCTCGTTGATGATGTTTCTAGAAAACTTCACTATGTTGTTATAACTACCATAAAAACATGATGTTGTTCTTAATATAATTTCTTCAAAACGGGTCATGTAACATCTTCGTACAATTAAGACCATTTGTAATCACCACCGATGGTGCTTGGTGGATAACGTGGAGGTCATGACATTAGCGGCAACACCACTATGGTGCTACCCTTGTGCGGCGTGATGTAAGTTGCCGGTAGGATACTGATCGTCGCCCATTACCACAACTCTATTCTTCTACTCTCTTTCTCTATCTTCTCTCTTTTCATTTTATAACTTCAAAACCATAGTTCAAGCATCCCACAATTGTCTTCATCTCTGCCAACACCAGCACCTTCGTCTCCGGTCAATGCAACGATCATTGCCTCCCTGTCGTATTTCTTTCCCCTCACATTGCCCCCCTTCTCTGTTTCACCCCTGCCATCGTCACCCCATCTCCAACGAACACTATCATCACCAACCATACCATTTTGATTGTAGATGCTCACTTTTATTCTTATCTGAACTATTTGACTGAAGAAATCTATTTCAATTAAAAATAGTCTTAATCTTTACTTGAATTTGACTTGAATCACAAATGTTTGATGTCATTTATTAGAGGAAAAAGAAAATTAAAGAAACGGATGTGACTTGGGTGCTGTTTGTTTTTTCTGCAGGAAAACGTCTGCAGTCCGCGGACCACATCTGCACACATCTGCAGCAGAAGATGTGGACCAAATGTCTGCAGTCTGCAAGAAAAAGACTGTTTGTTTTGTTTAACATGTGCAGAATGCTAATTATTTCTCATATACCAAGCCATATACCAACCAACTAAACCAATTTATTTCTCATACAACCATATACAAACTAATCATACAAACCATATACCAACCAATTAAACCAATTCATTTCTCATACAAACCATAAACAAACTAATCATACAAATCATATACTAACCAACTAAACCAATTTATTTCTCATACAAACCATATACAAACTAATCATACAAACAACAAATCATACAAACAAACTAACCATACAAACAGACTAATCATACAAACAAACTAATCATAGAAACAAACTAACCATATACAAACTAATCATATAAACAAACTAATCATACAAACAAACTAATCATACAAACAAACTAATCATAAAATAAACTAATCATACAAACAAACTAATCATACAAACAAACTAACCATATACAAACTAATCATACAAACAAACTAATCATACAAACAACAAATCAAAAAAAAAAAAAAACTGACCTGCAGGTGGGCGACGGTGAGGGGGCCGAAGGGGAGGGGGCGAAGGGGATGGGGGCGAAGGGGAGGGGGCCGAAAGGGAGGGGGACGAAGGGGAGGGGGCGAAGGGGAGGGGTCGAAGGGGAGGGGGCGAAGGGCGACGGTGGCGAGCTGGCGCGGTGACGAGCTGGAATGGCGACGGTGGCGAGATGGTTGTGAAGAGGAGTGGGGGAGGTGGGTAGAAGATGGGAGGGGAATGAAGATGGGTGAAGGTCATCAGATGTTAGGGCTCAAAAGAATTCAGAAGAGAACAAACATGTTAGAAGAGGTTGTGAAGACATTGTACCACCTCTTCTCTGTGCAGAGGTGAGGAAGTAAAAACTAACAAGAAAACAAACCCTAAACCCTAAACTCTAAACCCTAAACCCTAAACCCTAAACCCTAATGAAACGTCTTCCAGAAAACAAAACAGTCTGCAAAGTAAAAACCTCTTCCCGCGTCTGCGAGCGCGCAGATGAAAAAGTGGAAAAGAGGTTTTTTCAAAAAACAAACACCCCCTTGATGTGGCATGATGAAGCATTATACGGGTGAAAAAAAGGTATTGAGATGAAATATGAGTGTAATGTGTTGCAATGTGATAAATGCATTAAGAATAGTATAAAAAACTAACAAGGTAAAGAAACCAACTTTTGTTATGGAGATACTAATATAACCTATTTTCTGTTTTTCTTGTGAAATAAATATAATGACTTTTCTGTTTTTCTTGTCAAATATTGATGCAAACAAGAAAGAATCTTGGAATCTTTGTTGTCATGAATACAGAATCCGAACCACAGTTTTGTCTTATATATTCAAATGATTATGATTATCATACTAGTTTATTATAACTGTATTATAATAGTTATTATAAACTTTAGTCGGTGGGTGCGGTGAAGATTTAATACTTTTAATTTTAACCAAAAGGTTTTGAAGTTGACCCATTCTAATTTTTTTTTCACACAAAAAACATTTTATTCATTAAATATATTTTATTACGCACTTATCCAAAATAAATAAACTATAAATTTCTTATTTGAAAAAAAGAAAAGAAAACAGAGAATATAAAATTAATATTATATAAATTTGGATGCTTTTATTATCATCGACTATCAACAAATATTTAAGGAATGTTCATAAAAATATAAGAGTACAAAATATAAAACTTAATTTCTTAATAATCCTAAAAAATCATTTAAAATACATTTTTTTCAATTGTGTTTTTAAACAATTTCGTATGAGACCCATACCCTTTCATAATTTAATATAGTCTTTTTTTTACTTGTAAGAAAGCGTGAATCACAATTTGTAAAAAAAAGCAAACCCAAAAGAGACCCGCGGCAACATGAGGGTCTCAATTTTTAGTTTACTTTAAAACCTTATAAAAATGAAAGTTTGAACTTTAAGGCATCGTTAGATTTGCAGGATTTCATATAATTATATTATAGTTACTAGGTTAGATACTTGTGTATGTTACAAAGATTGAAAATAAAAATTACAAAAATAGATTATATAAATGCATAATCTAATATATAAAATAGATAATATATTAATAAATTTATTATATACAAATATATTAAAATATAAACAATAGTATAAAAAGAAAAAAAGATTTTATTATTCATAAATATACATAAACTTTATTATAATACTTATTATAAACTTTGGTCAGTGAGTGCAATCAAGATTTAATGCTTTTAATTTTAACCAAAAAAGTTTTGAAGTTGACCTATTCCACCTCTTTGTTTTGTCACACGAAAAAACACTCTATTCATTAAATATATTTCTATTACACACTTATTTGAAATAAATAAACTATAAATGTTACTTATTTGAAAAAAAAAGAAAAACATAAAATATAAATTAACATTATATAAATTTGGATGCTTTATTATCATCAACTATCAACAAATATTTAAGGAATGTTTATTAAAATATAAGAGTACAAAATATAAAAATTAATTTCTTAATAATCCTAAAAAATATTTAAAATACACTTTTTCTATTGTGTTTTTAAACAATTTCGTTTGAGACCCGTACCCTTTCATAATTTAATAGTATTTTTTATTTGTAGTAAAGCGTGAATCACAATCTTGTAAAAAACCAAACCCAAAAGAAACCCACGGTATCGCGCAGGTCTCAATTCTAGTTTACTTTAAAACCTTATAAAAATGAAAGTTTGGTGTTAGCTCTACGATAAAAAAAACTTTAAAACATCGTTAGGTTCGGAGGATTTCATATAATTATATTATAGTTACTAGGTTAGATACTCGTATATGTTACAAGGATTGAAAATATAAATTATAAAAATAGATTATGTGACAATTCACTCGATTTCGTTATGTCAATGCAGTAAACCAGGGATGTAGCACAACCATGTAATGCAATTTTTGGGACGAAAATTCTTTCAACATGGGGATAATGTGACATCCGGTATTTTCCGTTACCAAACTCCGTTAGATCATGCATACACGTGTCGTGAGCACACACTAGTTGTCGTTGAACATTGGTGACTTAATAATAATAATCTATGATAACAATAATAATCTAATTAATATGTTGATTATTAGTTGTGATTATGTGGTTATGAATTTATAGAATTTTAACTATTTATTTGTGAACTTTACGCGATAACGTGACAACATGTTATATATATTTCATATGTTGTGTGACTTGTTGTAAATGTTTGTGATTATGATTATTGATTAATAATACTTGTAATTTTTAGTTAAAATTGTTAAAAAAATGATAAAGAGAAACTTTTACAAAAGTTGGCTATAACGGGGGTTTATATACAAAAATCTATTATGTTAAGTTAAAAAATCTTAACCCTAGCCTCTCACAACCAAATTTCGGCCACAAGTAGCCCCAAACCCCTCATTATTTTTTAAATTGAGCAAGAACAAGCACATACAAGTCAATTTTGATTAGTCCAAGTGGTTGCAAGGTGTAGCAAGTCTAATTCTTGATTTCTACACGTTTAAAGGTTAGATTTCATAAAGTTTTCAAAGTTTTGATCATGATGAACCTAGTCCGAAATTATGTATGAGAATATGAAATTGACGATTGTAGATGTTGATATGATGTTAGTTAGGTTGTAAGAATGCTAGATTATGTTGATTATGCAAGAAATTCATCGTTTGATCATCTAGTTCATACATTGCCTAAAGAAGAAAATTTTTCTTTATGAAATTCATGTGTTTGATGATTGGAATATGTTAGAGGTTGTATAATTGCTATGAACTAGATTACAGAGTTATTGATGAATTGAGATTGAAGTTGATGAAAATATGGATTTTGGATATGACTTTCCGAAAGGGAAAAACTTTATTCTTAAGAAAGTATGATTTTTTTGATTTGATCATGATTTGATGATGATGATGTTAGTTGTATACTTGATGTAGTTTCATGGTGTTGCAGAAAGATATGACATCTAGTAGTTGTCATACATTGCTATAAGTAGAAACTTTGGATATGAGGTTTGTGAATTATGATGAATTGATGATGTTGGTCTGCCTGATGATAGTTATTGTTAGGATGTGTTACTGGACGATACAACAGATTTACGAGTATACCAAATCAAATAGTCGGAATCCTATTGATTGGTGATCCAATCAGTGAGAACGCCACGTAGAATCAACTTAAAGATGAATCTAAAAATGTTGGAGCATATAGGTCAGATATAGTGTGTTAGTCGTTATCAAATAATCTAGGATAATGTAAGACCAACTATATGTTGTTAAACACATGAAAATGGGTCAATTCGCAGGAGCATTGCAGGATCGTTCAAGGGCTTGAACACAATTACAACACAACAACACAATGAGAAGATTAACTAAACTTTAATCAAACAGTGAACTAGGTACCAAAGGTGATACAAAGAACACAAGTAAAGCAAGAGACAGAACAAGAGAGTATAGTTTTCAAGGGAGCAGTATATTGCTTTCTCAAGTTCTTTTACAAGTGTTACAAAGCATAAAGAAAGATACAAGAACTTGGAATACTTATACTACAACCTACAGCCGGCTATACTATGAAAGCCAGCTGGATACAATTGACTAGACACTAACAAAATCAATTGTAGGATCAAAAGGCATATCTGCCTTTTGACCTTGTGACTATGACATGCCATAGCTCACATCCTTATACATTACAAAAAGGATAAAGTACATAAAGTGAAAAGTTTCAATGTACAGTTACCAAAAGCATGGACCTTTTCACCAACTCTTGTAAGTTGGTGACTTATCAGAGACGCAGCGGAAAAGGTGCTTTATGGAACAGTACATCAGATAAAGCATGTGTACTAAAAGTCTTCGGAAGAAATCTGTCTTCATAGGGTGAAGCTTCGGAAGACTTTGTCTCTTGAAGCTTCGGAAGACTTCATGTTTGGCTTCGGAAGATATTGGTCTTGGCTTCGGAAGATATTACACTTAGAGTATTTTCTAATGCTTTGTGTAATTCTTCCGAAGCATTCTTCACTTCAGTACTTAGTGCATGTTGCTGAAACACTTAGGCAGTTTTGGGTTGCATCAGACTTCAGGAATCCTTACAAACTCCCCCTAGGCTGATGCTACCAAAACACTTAGAAGATCTTTAAATGTTTGTAGTCTTCAGAACAATCAAGACCATTCCTTTCTTCATTTGATGGTCAGGATCATCAAGACTCTCATAGTATCTTCTCATTTCAAAGAGATCATGCAGAGGTAAGTTGATTATGTCTTTGAGTAGAAATTTTCAACACCTTGATCTCTGATAACATTCCATCTTTCTGGATTGGTAGAGTAAGTCCAGGATAAGATGGGTGTCTCAGTTGCTAGAGGAGCCACTTGCATAGGAGTTGATTGGGCTGCCTCATCATGCACTTCCTCAGGTTGATCTGATTCAGCCTGGGGTGTAGAGGTAGATGACTTTGGCTTCTTCTTTTTAGTCTTTGGTTTAGAAGCCATTTTCTTCTTCCTCTTTAATGTCTTTAACTGAGAAGACTGGTCTGCAGCACCATGTTGATCATTAGTGTCTTTCTCAGTTGGGTGTTCCTCCCTCACAGGTTCAGAAGGAGAGGGAGTTTGACCCTGTCTTGGATCAGAAGATGAAGTTTGCTGAGGCTCAGCTGGAGGTTCTGGTTCAGGTGTCTCTGGTTGTTCAAACTTGACCTCCACTTCAGGTGGGACTTGACTTGGAAGAGAGTGCAAGTCAATGAGTTCACCACTTTTAATCTTCTGCTTGATCACCTTATATGCTCATCCATTGTAGATAGAGACATGGGACCAAGTCTCCTTCCGGAGAATCCATATGACTTCAAGAAGCTCATCATTCTTTGTCTGTCAGCAGACTTCTTTGCATTCTTTTGAATGATGGCTCTTGACTTTGCAGCTTCTTCCCTTAGCTTCCTTTTGGTGTTTTTCTTTCTTTGACTAGCTCAAGCTCAAGTTGCTTTAAGTACTCGAACTCAATGAAGTCATAGGACAGGGGAAGAAGTGTATTTGCCTGATAGAAGCCTGTGGCACTCAGGTAGTTTATCATTTTGATTCTATCCTCTTCTTTATCTACCTGAGGTTCTTGTGGAGCCACATCTTCCTGTGCAGGACTTTCTTGAACTGGAGAGAGAGTGGGAGTATGCTTGTGAAGTCTTTTCTGTCTCCTCTCCTCTTTGAATTGGAGAAGTAACCTTGCATCCTCTTTCTCCTTTATCTCTCTTGACACTTCCATGTCAGCCAGTTCATTCAACTCTTCTAAGGGGAGGGAGATGATTTCATCAACATCATAGTTCCTGGTCTGTAAATAAGTAATCCTGACTGCCCTTTGTTCATCATTTGAGTATTTGGTCTGGGGGCAGCCCTGATTGCAGCTTGCATGAATTTAGATGACCCAGAAGAACTTTCTCCCCTTAGCCTCCTTTTCCTCTCTCTCTCTTCCTCCTCAATTTCCTCAGGAGTCATTATCCTTTTCCTTTGTCACCAACAGACCTTTGTGACTCAGGGTGGATTGAGGCTTGGCCTTCATTGCTTGGTGTAGCTTCCATGCTCTGGCCAGAGAGAGGCTGAGAACACCTTCACCAGCAGGTGTCTCAGATGGAGTTTGGACCTCTGCAGCAGTTGTTGATGGTGAGACAAGGGTCTCAGGTTCTGCCACTGGGCCTTCAGCCAAGGTTTCCCCTATGAAACTAATCTTAGGGTCCACCTCAACATCCAGTTGACCGATGACATTGCCTGATTGCCTAAGTCTCCTTCTTAGAGAGAACTCTGCAAGGATCCTGTCTTGGATTCTTTGAGCCAGCCTGTCAGCTTGTCTAGATTTGCTTGGATTGACAAGTGGCATGTTGACTAAATCCAGTCCTTCATAGAAGCTCAGGCTTTGGAACTGAAAGACTTCTTGTTGGCCTTGAACTCTGTGAAGTATGAGGGCTCTTCTGTCATCATCATACCTCCATCTGATGATGTAGTTGCCAGTTCCATGTGGTGGAGATGAGACAGCCCTTGGTATACCTTCCTCAAAGAGACTCCTGATGAGAGAGTCTATAGAGTCCACATTAATGTGACTTGAGGAAGTTGCTGAGAATGCACAACAGCAAGTGAGGATGGTGAGTCCTCTATGTCCATTCTCTTTGAAGAACTCCCAGGTTCTGTGGTTGTGATAACTTTCTCCCCCTTTTTGGTAGCATCACCCACTTGCATAGGTGAGCTGGAGGATAAATCAGTCACTTCCACAGGTTCTTGTGTTCCTGGTTGAGCTCTCCTTAAAGGTCTCTCAGCTAGTTTTTCCTGCAGATATGAAATCTGGAGTTGCTGATCATTGACCCTGTTTTGCAGGGTAGTCACCTGAGATTCCAAGTGACTAACCTTAGAGACTAGATAGGTGCATGTTTGTGACAATTTTGTACCTTTAGTCTCAAATTCCCCTCATCTTCATCAGAAGAATCACTGGGGGATGAGAGGATTGGACCAAAGTCCTCTCTCTCACCACCAGCTTGAGTTCTTGGCTGCTGGTTTTCCTCTGCTCACTGGCAACCTCAATTAAGATGCCAATGGGCTGAGTTGCCATGGTTGAGGTCTTAATGATGTAATCACTTTCAAAAGTGAGAGCCTCTTCCATATGGACATCCTGAACAGGTTCAGATGTGTCCACCTCAGTAATAGGTGACTGATGAGGGATAGACTGAGGAGAGTCAGAGGTACTCATCTCTCTTTGAGTAGGGGAGGAGAAGAGAGACTCATGGTACTCACTGAATCCTAAGTCTTCATCAGTGTAAAAGGATAGGTTGGGAATTGGTTGGTTTAGATCCAAAGGCTGGGGATGGTAGCTGTCCCCTGAAGGTTGTTCACTTGAGTGTTGAGACTCAGAGTGAAAGCTTACGGTTGTTGGGCTAATGAGCTCATCAGGTTGAGCTTGAGGAACCTCAGCCCTGATAGGTAAAGTAATGGGAGTGGTTTGCTCCTCAGGAGAAGTGGGAGCTCTGGAGTCCACTTCTTCCTGTAAGGTTGAGTATTGGGGGCCTGCACAGACTCAATAGCCTGAGCAGGGGTTCGTTGGGATTTTCTTTTGTAGGTGATGAATATTTGAGGTTGTGAAGAGGGTAGGAGAGCAGTAGGTGTGGGTTCAACACTAGCTTGGACTGCTATGTTGTCACCTTGAGCAATGAGCTCTAACATTTTTGGGACTAGGGCTGTTTCTACCCCTGAGAAGCCTACAGTTGGCTTCTTCATAATTTTAAAGATGCCGGGCTTCATCTGTCCCAGTTTAAGAATATTGCCTGTTTCCCTCAACTGTGAGCCCAGTTCACAGTTGAGAATGTGTTGAACATATCTAGGAAACATGTAATACTCTAAGGAGTCTAAGTTTGCAAGTAAATTAGTATAAACAAATTGTGAATACCTGAACTTGACCCCCTGAACCATCCCATGAACTATAAAGGAGAGATCCTCAGGAATCTGGTCCCATCCACCATGCTTGTTTGATAAGCTGTGGATAACCACATGGAGCAGGTATTTCCACTGGGATGAGACCTTCCCTTTCCTGAAGGTCTTTACAGAGAAATCTCCTTCATAGCCCATCTGCTCGAAGGAATGATTAACCGCTTCTTTTGGGAAGAACACTTCACCTGCTTCATCATCCAGCTGAAGATGTCGGTTGATGATGGCCGGAGTGATGAAAATTGTTCTCCCTGCACTGTGGCAGACAGTGCCTTCTCCCCATCCATAATGACCTCTTGGCAGGTCTTCCAGAATTCAAGCAAATGATCCTCATATAGAGGAGGATCAATGGTTAGGGAGGTGAAGTAGTGAGACAAAGACAAGAAACGGCAAACCTCTGAGAATGAGGATCTTTGTCAGAGCATAACAGAGCAACCTGATTGTGTTGTCTGTGTAGCTGCATGGCAAAGTGAGGATCATTTCTGTGTGTAAGGTCAGCCATTGTGAGGTAGCTCAGAGATGAAGAGAAAAAAATGGGAAGGAAATTTCAGAGAGAAAGCTTTGGGTTTTAGGTATGGAAGAAAAGCAGATGATAGAAGAGGGGGGAAACCGTTGGGTTTATATGAGAGAGAAGGATTTCAGATAAAGTTTAATGAAAGAGGATAAACTTTGAAATCCGTATGTCGGTCCCACCTCTGAAAAAGTAGTTTACCTTTTTGCTCAAAAAGTAGTTTTCTTGGAATTCGAAAAGCTTCCGAAAGTAATTTGTCTTCGGAAGTTTTGATTGAAAAAGCTTCCGAAGCTAAAGTGACTTCGGAAGAATTTTCCTGAGAGTCTTAAAGATTTATGCTTCGGAAGAGAAATAAACTTTTGGATGCTTTGTATAAGAATGAACAAAGCTTCCGAAAGTAATTTTTGCTTCGGAAGGAAAAAGTCCTAAAAATGAATAAGTGTCTAAGTTAAGAATTTTAAGCTTCGGAAGATAAATTTTGACTTCTTCCGAAGGTAAAATTCTTAGACAGTCATTTATTTTGAAGACATATTTTTCTTCCGAAGGTAAAACGTTATCTTCCGAAGTATCAGAAAATTTTCAAGAATCTAAGGAAAGTCTTCAAAAAGAGTTTTTCATTCAAAGAAAACATGAGCTTATGAAAGTGATGAACTAGACAACTTAGGACACACATATTTTTAAGAAGAAATAATTAGAATTAGTTTTAAGAAAAGTCTACTCAAAGTTAATCATCCCAATAGCTGATATCAGATACTTAAATCTCTGTTCATCAAAAGCTTTTGTGAACAGATCAGCATATTGTTCATCTGTGTGAACTTTGACTAGTTTAATTAACCCCTTTTCATAGTTATCTCTTATTAAATGATACCTGATGTTGATGTGTTTGGTCCTTGAGTGCTGCACAGGGTTCTCAGTGATAGAGATAGCACTGTTGTTGTCTATGTGGATAGGAGTCTCTTTGAAGTTAAATCCGTAGTCTAGCATCTGATTTTGAATCCAAAGCACTTGAGCACAGCAGCTTGCAGCAGCAATGTATTCAGCCTCAGCAGTTGATGCAGACACACAGGTTTGTTTCTTGCATTGCCATGAGACAACCCTTCCACCAAGAATTGACATCCCCCAGATGTAGACTTTGCAGTCATGTTGCAGCCACCACCATAATCACTGTCTGTATAGGCATACAGATTGAAATTAGAATTCTTTGGATACCATAAACCAAGTGTTGAAGCACCTTTGAGGTATCTTAAAATCCTTTTCACAGTGATTAAGTGAGACATCTTAGGATTGGCTTGATATCTTGCACAAATACATGTAGCAAAATGATATCAGGCCTGCTAGCTGTAAGATACATAAGAGACCCAATCATAGCCCTGTATAAGTGCTCATCTACACACTCCCCCTCAAGATCTGGACCAAGGGAGTGGTTTCTGGCTATGGGTGTCTTAGCAGTCTTACAATCAGTCATGTTGAACTCTTGAGTATATCTTGAACATACTTTGACTGACTTATGAAAATGCCATCTTCAACCTGCTTCACTTGAATTCCCAGAAAGAAATTAAGTTCTCCCATTGAACTCATTTCAAATCTATCTTTCATCAGCTTTTCAAAGTCTTTGCAGAGCCTTGAATTGGTTGAGCCAAAGATGATGTCATCCACATATACTTGAACTAGCAGAATGTCGTTTCCTTGTCCTTTGATGAAGAGAGTTCCATCTATAGTACCTCTCCTGTAACCATGTTTACAGAGATACTCAGACAGTGTCTCATACCACTTCCTGGGTGCCTGATGCAGCCCATAGAGAGCTTTGTCAAGCTTGCAGACATAATCAGGATGATCAGGATCTACAAAACCAGGTGGTTGTTTGACATAAACTCCTCATCAATCACTCCATATAAGAAAGCACACTTTACATCAAGTTGGTAGACCTTGAAGTTCTTGGATGCAGCAAATGCCAGGAATATCCTAACAGCTTCTAGTCTAGCTACAGGAGCAAAGACATCAGTGTAGTCAATCCCTTCTTCTTGTGTGTATCCTTGAACAACTAGTCTTGCCTTGTTCTTGATGATGATTCCTCTATCATCCTTTTTATTCCTAAAAACCCATTTGGTTCCAATGGTAGTCTTCCCATGAGGAAGAGGACAAAGGTTCCAAACTTTCTGCCTTTGAATTGAAGCAGCTCTTGTTGCATAGCTTCAACCCAACTTCCATCCTTTAGAGCCTCCTCAACTTTCTTTGGCTCTAACTGGGATAGAAAACAAGAGTGAAGACAAACATTTGCTTCATGGGTTTGCCCTCTTGTCTTTACCCCGGAGATAACATCTCCAATGATGTTTGTGGTAGGATGAGACTTGTGGATCCTTAGCTGAGGGATCACAGCAAGTTGCTGAGATAGATCCAAATTTGAGAAATTTAGATCTGGTCTTGAAGATTGATCCTCCACATTATCACACCTATCAAGATTAACTTGATCCAATGAGTGTGTGACATCATTGATGTTGTCATCTATGGTATGGTATTAGCATCAAGAAATTCTTGATCACTATCACCATCACCATTGTTGTCTTCTGCAATTGAGATGTCTTTATCTGGTTGAGAAGCCTCTGAGCTGGAATTTGAAGGCATGCCAGATGTATCAGCTGGATTTGTCATTGTTGTGCTGATAGAAACCTCATTTGCTGAAGTAGTTTCAACTGGAGCTGAAGGTCTTCCTAGCTCAAATCTTGGATCAGGATCACCTGTATTTAAATTTTCTGCAGATCCTGAAACATGCTCACAAGATTTATTAAAACAGTTGGTAACTAAATCAAGATCAAATAGCCAATCCGGACCAGAACCAGCCACACTGGGAGTGTGCTCATTGAAAGTCACATTGGCTGACTCCTCAATGATTCTAGTTCTGAGATTGTATACTCTATAAGCTTTAGCTTGAGAAGAGTATCCAATGAAGTGTCCATCGTCTGATTTCTCAGCAAACTTGGCAACTTGATCTTTGGTATTCAAGATGGTGCAGGGACATCCAAATGACCTGAGAAAACCAATGAAAGGTTTCCTCTTGTGCCAAAGTTCATAAGGAGTCTTACCATGTGTCTTAACTACTAAAACTCTGTTTTGCACATAGCAGCAGTATTAACTGCCTCTGCCCAGAAGGTGATAGGCAGTTTAGAGTCAGACAACATAGTTCTTGCAGCTTCAATAAGTGTCCTGTTTCTCCTCTCAGCAACTCCGTTTTGCTGAGGAGTCCTGGGAGCACTGTATTGTCTTGTAATACCCTTTTCATCACAAAATGTATCAAGGATTTGGTTCTTGAATTCAGTTCCTTGATCACATCTTATGGTTTTGACCTTGTGATCACATTGATTCTCAATCTTTAAGATGAAATTCTTTAGAATCTCAGGAGTCTCATCTTTAGTTCTAAGAAAGAAAACCCAAGTGAATCTTGTAAAATCATCTGTGATCACTAGACAGTATAAGGTCCTTCCTAAATCATTACACTGGTGGGCCAAAGAGATCCTAATAAGTAAGTATGGATAGGGTGAGATAGTTGTTCAGGCATGCATCATCATACTGGTAGTGGTGAGAATCCTTGTCAGTGTATTAGTCAGGATCGAGATATCATTAGTACTGTACTGTGTAATATCCATTCTTTGTGCATTCATAGATTACCACATTCTATATTAATTTTCATCATTTAAAAGCATGTCTTGTATCCATGATCAGATTAGATCATTAAAGTTTACATGGCACATTCTTTTATGCCATAGGAAAGACTCATCACTATTGCTTTAGATAGAAAGCATGAAACTTCTCCAGAGGGAGATGTTTCTTGCAAATCCATCTTGTACATGTTCCCTTTCCTGGGGCTCTGAGCAGGATATGCTCATGAGGAATGACCACTCCAGGCTTGAGAACAATGCACTCATGCTCAGTGAAGAGCATGTTATGACTCTGATCACAAAATTGGGATACACTCAGAAGATTGTACCCAAGCTCCTTAACAAAGTTTACCTTCTCAATGCTGAGCTTACCATTTGTGACCTTGCCCCTTCCATAAATGTAACCACCTTCATTTCCTCCAAAAGCAACTGGTCCTCCATCAATTCTCTCAAAATTATGAAGTAAAGACCTATTGCCTGTCATGTGCCTGGAACAGCCACTGTCAATTATCCAGACATTCTTGTTTGTCTTGAGCTGTTCCTGCACAAAGAAAATGATTAGTTACATTTGGAAACCCAAGCCTTACTTGTCTTGGGTTCAGTAAGTGTAATAGAAGGTAATGCAACAGTAATAGATCCTATGGTTGTACAGAGGGGATCTTCAGCTGTTGTTGATGGAGAAACCTCAGTCATTTGGTCTTTCTTAGACTTCCACACCACCTTTGGAGTCTTGGACTTGACCTTCAAAACCTTAGAAGCTTTTGGAGCTTCACAAGTTTTAATGACTGATACTTCGGAAGAATCTACAGTCACTGCAGCAGACTTTAGTGCTTCGGAAGAACTCCTTTCTTCCGAGACCAACTTTGCTTCCGAAGGTAATTTTCCATTTACCTTCTTCTTTGATTTGGAGCTTCCGAAGGAAACAGACTTTCCTTCCGAAGCTTGAGACTTCTTGAGATTCTTTGAAGTCTTTGTATTGGTCATGTGGATAGTACTTTTAGGATTGTATGGACAATCCTTGGCAATATGAGAAGTACTTTCACACATAACACACAACATTTTCTTCTTCAAAGAAATCTCCTTTTGAGAGCAAGACTGGCTTGGTCACATCCCTTTTCACCTTCATCTTGGTAGATGCAGATACAATTCCCTTGGGCTGTGAACTGTTCTTGGAATTTGATGGTCCAGGCTGTGCAGCAGTGGTACACAGCAGCTCAGTCTTCTTCTTTGTACTGAGATGATTTGAACATGAACCAGAACTCTTGGCTAAGAAGCTTTGGTGGATGTCTTCAGTCCTTACTGCTTTGAAACCTGCAGAGATAAACACTTGTTTCTGCTTAGCATCAAAGGTAGCCTTGATTTCTTGAGCCTTCTTTGCTTTCCTTTTGCTCTTCCTGATCAAGTTCTTTCTCTTGGACTTGGTCATCACAGTTAATTTCTTCTCCTCAGAAGGATAGTGGCCCTTGGAGGAATCCTCTTCTTCACTCTTCTCAGAGGGATTCCTCACTATCACTTCTTCATCATCCTCACTTATTGGATCTATGAGAGGAAGCTCATCTTCACAAGTTCCACACCTAGGAGATCTTACAGACAAGATTGTGTGTGGAGGAGCTATCTCATTTGATCCCAGTCCCTGTCTATTTTGATAACAAACCTTATTGTGTAGGGATGAGGATATCATGTTCTTGAAGGTCTCTTCTTCAAGAACACTTTTCTCTGCCAGGGCTTTGCTGATCACAAGCTCAGCCTGGCACTTAGTCAACTTAGTGATGAGATCTTGGATCTGAGTTCTAAAATCTGTATGTTCATGTTTTAGTACTGAAATGGTTTTCTCCAAGTCTTCTATCTTTAACTTGTAATCATTTTCAGACTTTCTAAAATCAGATTTTAATATGTTTAATGACTCAAGATCAGATCTCATCTCTAGGTTGTAGGACCTGTATCTATTTACTTTAGCAATGCATTCAGGGGAGCAAAGATGTTCTAATACCTTGGCTTCATCATGGTCAGCCATCAATGCTTGGTTTGGAGAAGCATCCTCCACCTGAAAACTCCAGTCAAATCCTCCCTCTTCAACAGCAACCGCAGCATGTTGCTTTGTCTTCTCAGCCTGAGGGGTATTGTTAGTGTAGTTTGGTCTGAGTTGTGTTTGACCCCCATTTGCTCTAGGTGCCTTACACTCCCTAGCAAAGTGACCCATAAGGTTACAATTGTAACACTTAACTTTGCTTTTATCCAGCCCAAACTTACCACTGGTAGCATTGCTTGGAAATCTTCTTCCTGTCCTCTTGTAGAACTTCTTGGCTCTGTGAGTGAGAAGAGCCATCTGCTGAACTATCTCCATGTATTCCAGGTCATCTGGATGGATACAGTCTAGGTCTTCAAGAGTGAAGAGATAATTTCCACAGCTTTCATCTGCAGACACAAAGGCTTGAGAAGAACTTGTCTCTGGAATGGGCTTCCTTGAGTAAAGTTCTCCTTGGTGTCTCCGGGAAGGTGATGAAAGGACCCTTTTGTGAGTTGTCAGGGTAGCATAGGAGATGATGTTGGGGTTCTATGCTGTCCCTTTCAACCACATGAAGGGCTGAACCCATTTGATTGTTAGAGTTGCCAGATGAACCTTGTAAGTTCATCTCCATCTGGTATCCACTGAGAATCCCATATAACTCTGTCAGAGTAAGAGTTTTAAGGTTCTCGGTCCTCTTGATTACCACACAATAGTGTGTCCATTGCCTAGGAAGTGAGGACATGAACTTCCTTACAATGTCTCTGTTCTCAAGAGGAACTCCTCCATCCACAAGGGTATCCACAATCTCAACATACCTGAAGTATTGTTGGGTCATGGTTTCACCTGCTTTAAAGGTGAAATTTTCAAACTGCTGCTTCAGAAGATCTTTCTTGTTCTCCTTGGCTTCAGAGGAGCCTTCATACATCAGCTTCAGTGCATCCCACAGCTGTTTAGCTGTCTTGCACTTCTTAAACCTCTGTACACAGAGTTTGGGATAGCAGTCTGAAGAGCAGTCATGGCCTTCCTGTCAATCTCTACTCTTTTCCTATCTTCATCTGAGTAGTTGGCCACATCTTTAGGAATCATACCAGCACCGGTAGCAGAGGGGGTGCTGGGTATGAAAGGTCCATATTCAACAGATTCCCACATTCTTGAGTCAAGAGACCTGATGAAGCCTTCCATCCTCATGCACCAGGTGTCAAAGTCATCAAGAGTGATCAATGGGGATTTGTTCATGGTTCCAGTCTCCATATCAGTCTTTGAGATGGAAGCCATTTGAAAAGTTTAGTTTTTGTGTGTGTGAGGGATCTTAAGATGGTTAGATCTTATATCACGAGCCTGAGAGCTCTGATACCAATTGCAGGATCGTTCAAGGGCTTGAACACAATTACAACACAACAACACAATGAGAAGATTAACTAAACTTTAATCAAACAGTGAACTAGGTAACCAAAGGTGATACAAAGAACACAAGTAAAGCAAGAGACAGAACAAGAGAGTATAGTTTTCAAGGGAGCAGTATATTGCTTTCTCAAGTTCTTTTACAAGTGTTACAAAGCATAAAGAAAGATACAAGAACTTGGAATACTTATACTACAACCTACACGGCTATACTATGAAAGCCAGCTGGATACAATTGACTAGACACTAACAAAATCAATTGTAGGATCAAAAGGCATATCTGCCTTTTGACCTTGTGACTATGACATGCCATAGCTCACATCCTTATACATTACAAAAAGGATAAAGTACATAAAGTGGAAAGTTTCAGACTCAAGACCTCAATGTACAGTTACCAAAAGCATGGACCTTTTCACCAACTCTTGTAAGTTGGTGACTTATCAGAGACGCAGCGGAAAAAGGTGCTTTATGGAACAGTACATCAGATAAAGCATGTGTACTAAAAGTATTCGGAAGAAATCTGTCTTCATAGGGTGAAGCTTCGGAAGACTTTGTCTCTTGAAGCTTCGGAAGACTTCATGTTTGGCTTCGGAAGATATTGGTCTTGGCTTCGGAAGATATTACACTTAGAGTATTTTCTAATGCTTTGTGTAATTCTTCCGAAGCATTCTTCACTTCAGTACTTAGTGCATGTTGCTGAAACACTTAGGCAGTTTTGGGTTGCATCAGACTTCAGGAATCCTCACCGCATATGCGAATGAGACTCAGTCGTTTACGACTGAGCCTGCTAATGGACCAGCGTGCGACTGAGAGATGCGATTGGGACATTCGTAAACTGAAACCATAAGTATGGTCCAGTCGTACGATTGAACCATACGCATGGGTCAAGTCGTACATTGAAACCAACGAGTGGTCCAATCGCCACGAAGGGCCTAGTCGCATTAATATGGGCGATGCCTATATTTACCGTTTCAATGGGTAGAGAGATAAGGATTGGAGATGGAGTCTGCCGAAGCCTAGGGCTGCCAGATGAGAGGGGAGATCATGCGCGAGCTCCCTTGCAAGAGTCTGATTACTATGTTGTAAGAGCTTGAATTGTTGGATTTTATCAATGAAACCATTTATTACAATTTGTGTTTATTGATGTCCTTGGTTTTTGTTGGTGTTTATCCTTCGACAGAACACGTTGGGTTTACCGATCAGCCGACTTCACAATGGTATCAGAGCGGGTTACTGTGGAATGATCTAACAAAATTCTAGCAAACCTGAGCTCTTGAATTCTGGACGATTTAAGGTTCTATGACGTTAAACCCACTTTGGTTCTTCGTTTGTTAGATCATGATATGGTGTGCTTCTATGTTAAAATCGAACTCGAAACCAGTTCCTATCACCCTGCAATCAGATGATGTCTATTTTGTTTCGGTTCATGTAGAATTCATCAGATTAGGGTTTGGGCAGCCCTGGTGGCTGCAGATCTGAAAATCTGCATGTAGACCGTTCATGCGAATGGACCATTGGTACGAAGGGACCATGCTACTGGACCTTCGTACGACTGGACAGTCGTATGTTCAATCGTGCGACTGGACCAGTGTATGTTTAATCTCACGAATGAGCCATCCGTATTGACTCATCCGCATGTGTTCCAGACAAAAAAAAAAAGAGTGGAACTGCTTCTTGCACAGATTTGAGGATGAGCAAAGCATATTCACCCTGAGGTTCTTTTGTCAAATAAGTTTGATGTATACCCCATTATTCGTTGGACTTCCAGAATAGGTGAATGTAATTGGAACACGAAAGAGAGGAGAAATATGTCAGCAATTGGTGATGATTTTGTAGGGTAGTCAGGAGCATCTGACTACTTTTGGGCCATCAAGTTTTATTTATCCGCACAGAGAGGATTCTCATTCTTAGGGGGAATCCATGTTTAGAGTAGTGAAGGCGCAATCAGAAAGTGATGATGTGAGCAGGTTTTTGATGATGAATCTACGTGCATGCTGATTTGTTTGATATTGTCATTGTGGATTGGAACCTTCACCTTTTGCCCAAACACCATATGAAGATGCCAGGAGAGCACAATATTTATAATTGGATATGCTGAATGTGGGGGGATTTCTACAGTTGCTAATGTTAATCAGGTTAGACTGTGTGAAGATTGAAGCAATGGAAAACTGTTCATGTCATTATCTGGAAAAATCAGTCATATGGGAAATCTTGCTGCTATGATGGTGTTCTGCAAAGTAAACGAAAGCTATTATGCCTAAATTCATTTTCAGGGATATCGTAGCAACCTGACGGATCAGCAACATTGGCTAATATGGTTTTCGTTTGATTCTATTGGCAACCAGAGCAAAGATTGACTGAAGATTGTAAGAGGTGTTATCTACTATTCGCAAGCAACATCTAAGGGGAATTTGTTGGAGCATATATTGTCATATATAGTGTGTTCGTCGCTTGTCGAATAGTCTAGGCTTAATGTAATACACCTGATATGTTGTAAACACATGAAACTAGGTCATTCGTAGGAGCATATACGAATGAGACTCAGTCGTACGACTGAGCCATGCTAATGGACCAGCCGTGCGACTAAGAGATGCGATTGGGACATTCGTAAGACTGAACCATAAGCATGGTCCTGTCGTACGATTGAACCATACGCATGGTTCAATCGCACGAATGGGCCCAGTCGCATCTAATATGGGCCGAGGCCTATATATACCAGTTTCAGTGTGTAGAGAGATAAGGATTGGAAAGGGAGTCTGCCCGGAGCCAAGGCTGCCGGATGAGAGGGGAGATCATGCTCGATCTCCCCTTGCCAAGAGTCTTAATTCTTATGTTGTAACGAGCTTTTAATCATTAGGTTTTATCAATGAAACCATTTATTATAGTTCGTGTTATGGATTGTCTCTTGGTTTTTGCTGTTGTTTATCCTTCCATCAAGAACACGCTCGGATGTTTACCGATCCAGCCGACTTCACATAACGTCAAGAATGATTAGCAATTGATCTACTGTGATCTTTGAAGTTGGAATAGGTTACTAGAGGTCTCTGGACGGCTAGGGTACCTCTTGGTATCGATATATTCAAAGTGTCCCGTTTTTCCATGATTTAATTGGTATTTATAGGTTAAGGTTTCTCAATCGTGCGAGTGGACCATTTGCATGGTTCATTCGTGCGATTGAGTCATGCGGTTGATCCATTCGCATGACTGAGTGTTCAGTCATGCGACTGAGTCAATCTCATGTTTGAATCATGCAACTGATCCAGTCTCTTGGTTCATTCGTACGACTGGTTCATTAGCATGAAGTTGTTCATGCGTATGGTCCATTAGCATGGGCCAATCATATGAGAACTTCACATGATTACGTTTTGAATATGTTTCATAATCATTAATTGATTTAGATATTATTCAAACAACCACAACCTATATAGTTAGTTCAATACACGTTATTACATACCAACCAATGAAATATTCAACATTATAAGCACAACCACATATTGTATTTCATTAAGTACCCGTACAATTACATATGTGTAAGACAATAAAAACATATTACATTAAGTTCAGAAACTAGGGACACATGTATCTACAAACTCCCCCTTGGACCTAGTTTCGTCTAATGTCTTACATCCTTCATAAGTTCCTCAAACTTCTTGTACTTCTCTTCTCTAGTGAGTCCGACATGTATCTCAAAAGCAAAACAAAGTCTTATAACGTTCTTAAACTGTAGAGCTTGTACAATATCTTGAGAGTCATAGAATAATGGCCACTTGTATAATGTATAAACATCATCTGCAGCCAAGTTTGTAAGCCACATTGGGTCAAACACCCTGATGGTTTCCATTACACCATTCTTGCTCAAAACTATGACTGCCTCTTCTGTCCTCCAATCATAGTACCACTATTTGAAGTGTGGAGTGAAGTCCTGTGGCATTTCCCGTAGGGGGATCTTTGACATTGTGCGCGGAGGTCTCCACTTCAGCACTATTTTCGGTTTTCCAGTAATGACATCAACCTCAGACCATCTGATATACCTCGTTGGCTGTTGAGGTTTGAAGTTGACCCATCTGGTGTGGTACTCTCTTTTAGAGCAGTTTCAAACCAACCTGACATTTTGTGTGGGTCAACGTATAGCAATTTTAACTTTGCTAACTGGTTTAGCTCAAATCCAGGAAGAGTCTTCATGTCATGTGGGAACCTGAAGTACTCAATCTCCTTCTCACGTTTAACTGCATAAACATTAAGATCTTCAAAATACGCCCATGCTATGATTTTGCCCGACACCTTTTGATGTTTCTTCACTTTGTACAGCTTGGTGTAGACAGTTGACGTTGACGCACTACGTTGGGCTCTTATTTCTTCAAAGCACGCACCCACTCTGCCTTTCTGATATTTACTTCAGCTTCTGAGGCTTGGGCCGTATCTTCTTTCTTTCAACACTTCTTCCATTCTATCCAGAGTCTCAAAAGTTTCACTGACAAGATTTTCGCCCAGATTGGGAACGACATTACCCTCAATGTCAATGTACTCCGGATAGTGTTCGTCCGTGATATCTTCAATCTCGATCTCATCAACGTCGTTGAGCTCGACGTCACTTTCCTCATGGACTGTTGGAGCATCTTTCGTGATCTCATCTGGATTGAGTCGGAATATTTTAGCAAGTTGCTCGTCTGTGAGATCATGAATTATCTCTCTTCTCTTCAGGAGTGTAATTACTGATCTCCTGACTATACCCTGAGATCAAGATCATCATGAGCTGAGTCTTGATCTGTTGGAGGGGAGCAACATCATATTCATCTATTTGATAGTTTGGATCTGCTTGATTTAAAACATGTAAAACACCAACCATTAGTCAACAATCAAAGCAGTAAACATCAACAATAAATATAAACATCATTACATTAATTTGATACAAGATTCAAATACACATGATTTAAATAACATAAACAACTAAGCATTAATCTTGTCTTGTATCATGTGCTCCTCTACTGACGGGGCTGAAGTGGAGGCACCTTGGTTCTAAGCTCTCTTGGTCCTCCTTTCACTTGCAGATGTGGCACCCGCAGCAGAAGTATCATCATCTCCATCATCATCATCATCAATATCATCACCAGCATCAGTATCCTCCCAGTGATCATCACCATCATCATCATCATCTTCATCAGTGTCATTATCATCACCATCATCTCCATCTCCTTCTCTAATCTTTAAGGGCTCATCCTTTGATCCTTTGAGCCTTAGCATGATGGTCTTGTTGGTCGCCTCCAACTCCTCAATCTGTTTTGCTGATTGGACATGTTGCTCCTGGAGTTGGGACATCTCTGAGCTCTGAGCAGCCATCTGTTGTGCCTGCTGCTCTATCAGTTGTGCCTGCTGAGATATCTACAAAGATTATGCAGCAGTAAGTTCTACTAGCTGACGAATCTGGGCAGTCTTCTTGTCATCGGCGGCCAACAGCTACAGCACCATACGGTTAAGTGCCGAGAGCTGTTCCTCTACCTCACTAAGAGGTAGAGAGGAACTATATGGGAAGGATGGGTAAGATGAAGGTCCTGCATGGTGGCTAGTGGTGGTGTCGGTGATAGTAGTGAGATTAGGGGTGGTATAGATGAAGGTGGTGGTGATAGGTGAAGATTGGGGTGGTATAGATGAAGGTGGTAGTGGAGTGGTTGTGGTAGTGGTGTGTGAGGCGGTAGATATGGTGATGGATGGGATGATGGTAGTGGTGATAGGTGGAGTGGTGGTAGTAGTTGGAGTAGTGGAAGTGGTGGTAGTAGTGGTGGTGAATGAAAGTCATCCTCCTCCTCTTCTTCTTCAAACCGTGGGGCTCAACCATCCTTTTCTTCCTCGAGCCCCTCGAGGTGGATGCTCCCCCTGGAATGCTGCTGGGCTGATCGGGAGCATAAGTAGGATCATGTCAGCCTCCCTAGACTCGCCAGGGCGTCCTCCAACCTCCCGAATACCTCGGTCAGTGGCAACCACCCTACTCCCTACAGTCCGAGTCAGGGATCCTCGTCTGTCTCCTCCTCCTCATCAAGACGAAAGTCCTGATGGATCCCTGCAGCCTGTTCCACCTTGGGTGGATGTTGGAGATGCTATATCAGCAGTGGGGGCCCTCAGTTGAGTGGGCCTTGCATCTCCATCATCACCACTGTCGTCATCGTCGGAGTCATCTTCAGGGAGCTCCAGCTGCTCGACATCCGAATCACTGTCTACATGGCGCCATTTACGCCTCCCCGACGCCACATAGTCCACCTTAGCCAGATGGCCGATGAGTCTCTTTACCGGGGGATTGACCTGCTTTCCCCGGTAAACCTTCATACGACCCAGTGTCGTATCGTCCATGATCTCCACGACACATCGTCGTGGCTCTCCTTGGGCAGTGTGGGCAGCTTCTCATCAAAGATTATCTGTAAAAACCTAGGGTACATGCAGAAACCCGCTTTGCCCTTCACCTCCAAATTCTCTATCAAGTAGGAGAATATCATGCTTGGGAAACTGAAAGGGTGGTTCAGTACCAGTGCCTCGTGGGCATATTGAATATGGTCTGAAAGATCATCAACCCACCCTTCGCGAAGCCAAGCACTTGAGGATGACATGTGCCAAGTACTTGTACTGGGGACACAGGTTGCTCTTGTTGAGCACACCTACATTAATATCCCCAGTGTACTTCATCCTCAAGAAACACCCTCTCACCGTCAGCGGGTGAAGTCTGGTGGGGTGGCCTGCATCATCACCCAACCCAAGTACTCTCCTGATATCTTCGGTAGTGACCTTAATATCCATCCTAAAAATAGAGCTCCTGATGCTGTACGGCTCATGAGAGCGGTCAATCGATGCTCCCTCCCAGAAGGCCTGCTGAATAGACCTGTAGGGAGTGCATGGTGTAGATATCGCCTTGTGGATCCTGGATCGCTTGAGGAAAGCGATGATCCCCGCAAACCGGCACCATTCCGAGTCGTAGAATCTAATGAGCACATATGTTGTGCTTGGGTTGATGGACCATCTGTCCGCCATCAATCTGTAACACAAGACACGTAGACATTAGATAACCACACAACACAAATCAGTTCCAATTAACTTGGTTGAATTCATTCTGGTTCATTCATGCGATTGAACCATGCGATTTGTTCAGTCAGTTGACTTGGCATGCGACTGGATTCAGTCAGGTGACTGAGCAGGCGAATGAGTTCAATCGGTTGACTGAGCGAGCGATTGGTTCAGTCGGCCGACTGAGCTCATCCGTATGATCCATTCGATCTATTGAGCCATTCGACTAGCTCAATCATGCGATTGGAGTTCATCCTGGTGTCTAGTCGCATGACCCACTGTTTGGTCGACTGAGATTCGAAAATGAACCAATTCTTGAAATTAGATGTCGAGCAATGGTTCTTTAGACTCGCATTCCTTATAATAATAACCTAATAACCTTTATTTCAACATTTTACTTGGTTTAGTTAGATTATTAGTCCATTAAGGTGTCGGGTCTTGTTAGGGCCAATTTCTGATTTTTTAAGTCTAATTGAAGGAGTTTTTGGCATGTTCACACCACATTTACCTGTATAAACACCAAGAAATGTCAGAATATGAGAATAAGCAAGATATTTGGGTCAGAGGAAATTTTGGCAGAGTAACGGTAGGCTGTGCGATTTTAGGGCGATTGGGTGATGAGTTGAATGCGATCGACTATGGCCCTATTTATACTGAATCTGATTTCAATCGGCCGACTGGACCCATTCGCTCGGTTCATTCGGGCGAATGGACCTCAGTCGTGCGATTGGCTCAGTCGATCACATTCAGTCGGCCGACTGGATTTCAGTCGGCGACTGACTCATTCGCACAGTTCCATTCGGTCGACTGGCTCATTTTGAAAAGCCATTCGGGTGAATGGTTCATACTCATGTGCCATTCGGCTGTTTAGTGCATGAGTATGGTCCATTCGTACGGTTGCCCATACTCATGGTCCAGTTGTGCGATTGATCATACTCATGATTTTGACTTTATGACCATTTCTCACTTAAACCCTTTTTAACTTTTGATTAAACTTTATGAGTATTTGATCATCTCAGACATGATCATTTTAACTTGAAAACCTTATGACCACCTCAGACGTGATCCTTTTAAGCAATTTGTCACCTCAGACGTGACCTTTTAAGCAATTTGTCACCTCAGACGTGACTGATTTTACCTTTGAAAACACATGTGGTCACCTCAGACGTGACCCTTTGATGATTAACTCCCCTAATGAATTCCATGGCGTAGTCCAATATCAAACAAACTGAATTTACTAAATTTAAACAAAATAAAAGACTTAAATTGAATACAAAACTAAAACTTGTTTTTGACGTTTTATGTGAGGTGTAAATCCTAAGTTAATCTAATGGATTCGGTTCCGGAATAGGCAGCTTCAATTTATTTTGACCATAAATGGACCATTCAATTTGGAATCATACATGCAAGTCAAATCATTTGGGACATGTTATCAACACTTTTTGATGCTCAATTCTTGTTTTTCATCTACAGTCGTTAGCAAGTTTAGGAAATCATACTAGTACTATTAGATCCCCACATTGATTTGGACTTTCAAGAATTGTAGCCATGATGATTGTCAGTATACTGGTCCTCTTAATCCATACACAGACTTTTGACACAGATTGGTGATAGTTTAAGGTTTTATTATTTCAACAAGCATTTGTGGATCTCACACTTATATGATAATCAACATTCCTCAGGAGATTTTTAAGCGGTCTCAGGGTAGTTTTCAAGAAGAAACTATTCTTAGAACTTTCAGAGAGAAGCCAAGCTTCAAGTCAGTTCCACCGCACAGCAGAGAGGCAGCAAACAACAATGAAGCCTAGAATATATAGGTTATGCTTATCCTCAGGTCAGTGCCACCGCACAGCAGAGAGGCACATAACCTATCTTCTTGTTTGAGCAATTTTAATCTTTTTGCACAGTTCTCACCAACAACATGAGTTATTAGTTTGATTGCTTTTGCTCATATTTTGGTCTTACGCTCACATTTGTGGCGCTTATTCTGCTCGTCACCCCTTATTGGAATTTTGTTGATTGTGTTAACCAGGGATAAGATGTTAACCCACAACTTGTTGAACAACTTAGTTTGTTCTTGAGATCACCAACAAGGTCTAATCATCTATTGTGTTGAATCTACCGACATATCATCTGTGGTCTAACAACCTCTAGGTCTACTTTCTTTGTGTTACCTTAGTAGTAGCTAGTTTTACTATCATTTTTTCCTTTTATATTGCCCAGACTACATAGACTTATACTTTGAACTTCACATCTTATTTTATTTAAACTTTTAAAGTCCAAGTGATTTGTACTGTGTACTATCATTTTCCAAAGTCATTGAATCGGTATCACAGATACGATCTACTTTCTATCAGCTAGCCTATCCTCCTCCCTCGTTTTTTATATATAATGTTACTAACTAACCTATTCTCCCCCCTAAAATTCTAAAACCGTAACCGATTTACGTTTTTTAGGATTTTAATAGGCGACCAAATAACATCAATTTGATTAAGCTACTTAAACAAATAAATAAATAAAATAAAAATAAAAATAATAAAAAAATAAAAATTAAAAGAAAAAATGGACGATACGCATCGGACTACACATGGTCATCATCAGGAATTACATCACTTTTCTTTTTAACTGCCGTTGACCTCTAACAGATAAAGAAAATGTGGTTTATCAAAAGCCTTTGTATAGAGGTCAGCGCGTTGAAAATCAGTATTTATTTTAATCACATCGATTAGGTTCTTTTCAAAGCAATCACGTATAAAGTGATATTTTATGCCGATGTGTTTGGTCTTAGGATGTTGGACCGGATTTTTAGTTACTGCAATCACAGCAGAGTTATCAACAAAAATAGGAGTAGAAGAGAATTTCAAACTGTAGTCCCGTATTTTCTGTTGAATCCATATGATTTGTGAATAGCAACTTGCAGCAGCAACGTATTCGGCTTCACAGGTTGACAAAGCAACCGAGGTCTGCTTCTTACACTGCCAGGTCACTAATCTCCTCCTAAAGAATGACATCCCGCTGATCTAGACTTGTAGTTCATCTTGTAGCCATTGTAATCCGAGTCACTATACGTTGTCAGCTCGAAGTCATCGTCATGAGGATACCACAACGCAAGTGTTGGAGTACCCTTTAGATAATGAAAGATCCTTTTGACCACTATAAAATGGTTAACTTTTGGCTTTGCCGGATATCTTGAACATAAACATGTCGCATACATGATATCAGGTCTTGAGGTAGTGAGGTACATGAGAGATCCAATCATTCCCCGGTACATTGTGGCATCGACCAGATCACCATTCTCGTTGGGTGCTACATCATGGTTTGTAGCAAGTGGAGTCCCTCATGTCAAACCGACTGAGGATATCTCCTACATACTTGGTCTGATGTAAGAAAATCCCTTTTGGTGTCTGATCCACCTGTAACCCGAGAAAGAATTTCATCTCTCCCATGACACTCATTTCAAACTCAGCCTTTATTACAACTTCAAATTCTATACATAGATCTTCGTTCTTTGAATCGAAGATTATGCCATCTACATAAATTTGGACAAGCAGTAAATCTCCATCATTTTCTTTTCTGAACAGTGTACAATCAATGACACCTCTACGAAAACCGTGTTTCACAAGGTGAGTTGAGAGTTTCTCATGCCAGGCTCTAGGAGCTTGATGAAGCCCATACAGAGCCATGTCAAGTTTGTAAACTCTGTCCCGATGATATGGATCCTTAAATCCCTCGGGTTGACTGACGTACACTGTCTCTCTGATTTCAACAGAAGGAATGCGCTCTTCACATCAAGTTGATAAACTTTAATCTTCATATACGATGTGTAGGCAAGGAAGATACGGATTGCTTCCATTCCTGCCACGGGTGCAAACACTTCATTGTAGTCAATGCCCTCGACTTGTCGAAATCCTTGGACAACAAGTCGAGCCTTGTTTTTGATGATCACGCCTTGATCATGTTTCTTGCATTTCAAGACCCATTTTGTGCCAATGACCTTAGCACCTTTAGGTCTATCCACCAGAGTCCATACACCTAACTTCTTGAACTGAAGAAGTTCTTCTTGCATGGCACTCACCCATGCCTCATCATTCAGGGCTTCTCTAACATACTTTGGCTCAAACTGAGACCCAAAGCAATTATATGCACCATCATGAAGATAGCCCTTTTCCATCACCGAGACATAATCAACTGAATAAAACTGATTTCTGGTTCGAACTCCTAATCTCATATCTCCAATGACATTATCCAAAGGATGATACACGTTTAGTCGTGATCCAGGAGTGGTTGGAACAACTACCTCAGAATCAAGATTATGAACATTCGGTTTAGTATCTGAGGCAGTAGGAGTCTGAGGTTCCAAAGACGTAGAGGCATCAATGTCAGATTCTTGGGACTATCGGTAGGGGGAACCTGTTGCTCCTGGTTGTTCTGATCAGTCTCCATAGCTTCTTCATCAGAGGAAGAGTCACTATCTTCAAGTGCTCCCCTGAGTTGTTACATGAATCGCCTTGTAGTCCAGATGATGTAGATTCCTGAGCTGGTGTGTTTAGAACATTATACATCATTTTTGTAGCTAACTCATCATTGGAAGTGGAGAGTGGTATGTTGAAGGACTTGAAGAATCCATCATAGTTGAAAAAGAAGGCGGGTCCTTTTCCATCAGGTGGTGTGGTGTATCTCTAAACATCAACATTACACCACACTTCTACCTGACTCGTTGAGTTGTTGTAGACCCTCTTATTCAGTATGTTGTATCCTAGAAGATACCTTCATCAGCCTTCTTGCTAAATTTTCCCTCCTGAGTCTTCTTCAGTAGGGTGCACGGAGCGCCAAATGGCTCGAGATACTCTAGATT
This sequence comes from Flaveria trinervia, assembly GCA_025506515.1. NCBI lineage: Eukaryota > Viridiplantae > Streptophyta > Magnoliopsida > Asterales > Asteraceae > Flaveria > Flaveria trinervia. The sequence goes on along the minus strand of CM046450.1, from coordinate 22,951,029 downwards.
AGGTTTACGTCATTGTAGTAGCTCGTAACACGTCTTTCCATGGCGTTTAACTACCAGGACCCGATTTAGCGTATAACACGCATTTGCCACTGCTTCTTTCCAGAATTGGATAGGCAGTTTTGAGTCTGCTAGCATCGTCCGTGCTGTCTCTATCAAGCTGCGATTCTCCTTTCAGCAACGCCGTTCATCTGAGGAGTGTAGGCGGAAGTGAACTAATACACAATTCCCTTTTCCTTGCAGTAAGCCTCCATCCATTGATTCTTGAACTCGGTTCCGTTGTCTGAGCGCACTTGACGTACTTCAACTTGTGAGATTTCTTCGTCTGTTTGCCCTTCTTGCACGCAACACAGAAATCCAAAAGTTGGAAGTTTTTGACGTTAAATCCTCTCACTAGATCATTCTGGATCAAGTGATTCATCTTTCGTGGATTAATGTGCTCCATTTTCCTATGCCAGGAGATGGATTCCTTCTCAGTAGCTTTTGACAAGAAGCACTGAACTTCATGATCTGTTGTGGAGGCTTTTGAGAGATCCAAGACATAAAGGTCCTTATATCTTGAGGCAGACATTAATACTTGATCCTCCGGGATGACATAGTCCTTTTTCAGGACATAGCACTTCTTGTTGTCAAATACTACCTTAAAGTCTTTATCACAAATTTGAGAAACAGAAAGCAAGTTATTTTAAGATGTTGAACGTAGTTTACCTTGTCAAACTTCACTTTCTGATTACCTACTTCCCCTTGAACTGTGATGTACCCACCTTTGTTTTCTGCAAATGAAACGTGACCTCCTTTTATTTGTTTGACATTTGATAAGAGACCCCTGTTCCCTGTCATGTGCCTGGATGCTCCACTGTCTATGTTCCATGTGTCGGTTTCAGCACTATATCAAATACCCTGTACATTCAGTTTGAAAGCATTAGTTCAGGTTAGGGACCCAAGCCTTCACTGGATTGGGTTTCCCAGAGGCATCACACATCATAAATGTAACCCACTGACCGTTCGAGGGTGAGGGAAGCTCATATGTCTTCTTGTTCTCATTATCAGACAATGAGGTTGATTTCTCCTTCCATAATCCAGCTTTGTGTAAGGCCTGTTTGTGATAAATAGAAGACTGGTTAATGTGTTGAACTTTAGGTTCACTATCTCTTTTAGGTGGCGTCACTGAGTTCCTCTTAAAAGAGCTAGGTTTTTGTCAGGAAGTTCAACTTTCTTCCTCGGTTTCTGATAGTAAGGACAATGAGACGCAATGTGTCCATACTCTCCACAACTGTAGCAAGATCTGCTTATACCTTACGATTTAACTGTTTTTGTGGAGATGTATGTGACACCCAGGTGACCTTAATTTTTTTGGGTTTTGACTCTGCTTGTTTAGATGTTTTGTCGGTTTAACAAAGTTATTTGCTTTAACATTTTTAACATCTTTTTCTTTTCTATTTTCTGGACGTTGACGTGATGCATGTGATTGGTTAACATTACTGGTCTTTTTAGGTTCAGATTTGACAGTTGTTGAACCAGACTTTATACTAACCTTTTCAAACTCTTTGTCCAGATTAACACAAGGCATTTTACCTTTTACCTTTGAAGTGACCTCCTTTTGTTTAGTGCCAGATTCATATGATGGACATGTGGAGTCTGGATCACTTACAAGAGGAGTGGACACCACATGATCCTTGATCAGATTGTTATTAATTGGTTTACTTTTAGTGTTCATCAAGGTCTCATGTGGTGGTGGAACCACTTTATAACCCAAACCCTCCCCATTATTACGTTCTCTTACTAAGTGTTGGACTATGTGTGAAGAACTAGTCCAACTATGCAGTTTTTGTTTTAGTGAATTAACTTCTACTTCTAAAACTGCCTTTTGTTTCTTAGTGTCCTCTAGGGAGTTTAGATAGTACCTAATGTCATTAGCTTGGTTAAAGGCTACAACTTCTGTTTCCTAAGCTGTTTGTTCAAAAGGTATATCTTTTCTTTGTAACTATGCTCATTTTGTTTTAGCACTCTATTAGCTTCAGTGCACAGTTCCAAGTCCTTTACTAAGTTATCATTAAGATCTAATAACCTAGAAAATTTTAAATCAATGCTTTCCCTAAATTTATTACAATCAAAACAAGCATGATTATTAAAAAGCTGGTTAGTAGTACTTACCTGAGCGGGTTTTGACGAATCAACCATCAATGTAGATGTTAGGGATCGTGTACTTGACGAATACACACGTATTCCGAATCAAATAGTGCGGAATCCTATTTGATTGGCGATCCAATAAGTGAGAACGCACGTAGATTCAATTAAAGATTGAATCTAAACGTTAAGAACGATTAGCAATCGATCTACTGTGATCTTTGAAGTTAGAACAGGTTACTAGAGGTCTCTGGACGGCTAGGGTACCTCTGGGTATCGAAATATTCAAAGTGTCCTGTTTTTCCACGATTTAAGTGGTATTTATAGGTTAAGGTTTCTCAATCGTGCGACTGGACCATTTGCATAGTTCAGTCTTGCGATTGAGTCATGCGGTTGATCCATTCGCACGACTGAGTGTTCAGTCGTGCGATTGAGTCAATCTCATGTTTCAATCATGTGACTGATCCAGTCTCCTGGTTCATTCATACGACTGGTTCATTAGCATGAAGTTGTTCATGCGTATGGTCCATTAGCATGGGCCAATCGCATGTGAACTTCACATGATTATGTTTTGAATATGTTTCATAATCATTAATTGATTTAGATATATTCAAACAACCACAACCTATATAGTTAGTTCAATACGCGTTATTACATACCAACCAATGAAATATTCAACATTATAAGCATAACCACATATGTATTTCATTAAGTACCCGTATAATTACAATTACATAAGTGTAAGACAATACAAAGATATAACATTAAGATCAGAAACTAGGGACACATGTATCTACAAACTCCCCCTTGGACCTAGTTTCGTCTAATGTCTTACATCCTTCATTAGTTCCTCAAACTTCTTGTACTTCTCTTCTCTAGTGACTCCAACGTGTATCTCAAAAGCAAAACAGAGTCTTATAACGTTCTGAAATTATAGAGCTTGTACAATATCTTGAGAGTCATAGAATAATGGCCACTTGTACAATGTATAAACATCATTTACGGACAAGTCTGTAAGCCACATAGGGTCAAATACCCTGATGGTTTCCATAACACCATTCTTATTCAAAACTATGACTGCCTCTCCTGTCCTCCAATCATAGTACCACCATTTGACGTGTGGAGTGAAGTCCCGTGGCATCTCCCGTAGAGAGATCTTTGACATTGTGAGCGAAGGACTCCACTTCAGCATTATTTGGGTTTTCCAGTTATGGGATCAACTTCAGACCGTCTGATGTACCTCGTCGGTTGTTGAGGTCTGAAGTTAACCCACCTAGTGTGGTACTCTTTCCTTCAAGCAGCCTCAAACCAGCCTGACATTTTCTTTGGATTAGCATATAGCAACTTTAGACGTGCCAGCTGGTTGAGCTCAAAACCAGGTAGAGTTTTCAGGTCATGTGGGAACCTGAAATACTCAATCCTTTTCTCACGTTTAACTGCATAAACGTTGAGATCTTCAAAATACGCCCATGCTATTATTCTGCCCGACAACTTTTGATGTTTCTTCACTTTATACAGCTTGGTGTAGGTAGTTGACATTGAAGCACCGCGTTGTGCTCTTATTTCTTCAAAGCACACAACCCACTCAGCCTTTCTGATATTAACTTCAGCTTCCGAGGCTTGGGCTGTGCCTTTTTTCTTGTCTGACTCTCCTTCCATTCTATCCAGAGTCTCAAAAGTTTCACTAACAAGGTTGTCTCCCAGATTAGGAACGGCATTACCTTCAATGTCAGTGTACTCTGGATAGTGTTGGTCCGTGACATCTTCTATCTCGATCTCATCAACGTCATTGAGCTTATCGTTAGTTTCAACTTGGACTGTTGGAGCATCTTTCACGATCTCATCTGGATTGAGTCGGAAGATTTCTGCAAGCTGCTTGTCTGTGAGATCATGAATTATCTCTCTTTCTTCAGGAGTGTAATTCACTGATCTCCTGACAATACCTTGTAGATCAAGAATCATTGTGAGTTGAGTCTTGATCTGTTGGAGGGGAGCAACATCTTACTCATCTCTCTGGTAGTTTGGATCTGCTTGACTTAAAACATGTAACACAACAATCATTAGTTAATAATCAACACAGAAAACATCAACATTAAATATAAACATTCATTACATTAATTTGATACATGATTCAAATACATATGATTTAAATAACATAAACAACAAAGTATTACTCTTGTCTTGTATCATATGCTCCTCTGCTGACGAGGCTGAAGTGGAGGCACCTTGGTCTTGAGTCCTTTTGCTCCTCCTTTCACTTGCAGATGTTGCACCCGCAGCAGATGCATCCTCATCATCATCATCAACATCATCACCAACATCAATATCATCTCCTTGCTCATCAGCATCATCATCATCATCATCATCATCATCACTGTCATCATCATCACCATCATCTCCATCTCCCTCTTTGATCTTTAGTGGCTCCTTTTTAGATCCTTTGAGCCTCAGCATGATGGTCTTGTTGGTGGTCTCTAACTCCTCTATCCTTTTGGCTGATTGGACATGTTGCTCCTGGAATTGAGACACCTCTGTGCTCTGTGCAGCAATCTGTTGGGCCTGTTGCTCAATCAGCTGAGCCTGCTAAGATATCTGCTGAGATTGTGCAGCCGTAAGATCTACTAGCTAACGAATCTGGGCAGTCTTCTCGTTGTCGGTTGCCAACAACTTCAACACCATACGATTAAGTGCCAAGAGCTGTTCCTCTACCCCACTAGGAGGCAGTGAGGATCCAGATGGGAAAGATGGGTAAGATGAAGGTCCTGCTGGGTGGCTAGTGGTGGTGGTGGTGGCAGTGGTGAAGATTGGGGGTGGTGTAGATGAAGGTGGTGGTGGGATGGTGAAGATTGGGGGTGATATAGATGAAGGTGGTGGTGGAGTGGTGAAGATTGGGGGTTGTATAGATGAAGGTGGTGGTAGAGTGGTAGTGGTAGTGGTGTGAGATGTGGTAGATACTATGGTGGATGGGATGGTTGTAGTGGGTGGAGTGGTGGAAGAGGTGGTAGTAGTGGTGGTGGTGATGAAGATCATCCTCCTCTTCTTCTTCTTCAACCCGTGGGGCTGAGCCATCCTTTTCTTCCTCGATCCCCTCGAGGTGGATGCTCCCCCTGGAACACTGCTGGACTGATCGGGAGCATACGTAGGATCAGTGTCAGCCTCCCCAGATTCCCTAGGCGTCCTCCAACCTCCCAAATACCTCGCTTGTGGCAACCACCCAGCTCCCCACAGTGCGGGTTAGGGGCTCCTCATCAGTATCCTCATCCTCATCAAGACGAAAGTCCTGATGGAACCTTGCAGCCTCTATTCCACCTTGGGTGGATGCTGGAGATGCTATATCAGCAGTGTTGGCCCTCGGTTGAGTGGGCCCTGCATCTCCACCATCACCGCTGTCGTCCTTATCGGAGTCGTCTTCAGGTAGCTCTAGCTGCTCGACATCTGAATCACTGTCTACGTGACGCCATTTATGCCTTACTGGCGCCCCGTAGTCCACCTTGGCCAGATGGCCTATAAGCCTCTTACCGAGGGCTTGACCTACTTTCCTAGTATACTTCATACGACCCAACGTCATATCATCCATAATCTCTAATGCCACAACGTCGTGGCTCTCCTTTGGCAGTGTGGGCAGCTTCTCATCAAATATGTGTAAGAACCTAGGATACATGCAAAAAACCTCTTTGCCCTTAACCTCCAAGTTCTCTATCAAGTAGGAGAAGATCATGCTAGAAAAGCTGAAAGGGTGGTTCAGCACCAGTGCCACATAGGCATTTTGAATCTGGTCTGATAGGTCATCGAACCCACCCCTTCGCGAGGCCAGGCACTTGAGGATGACGTGTGCCAAATACTTGTACTGGGGACACAGGTTGCTCTTGTTGAGCACCCATGCGATTATATCCCCAGCGTACTTCATCCTCATGAAGCACCCTCTCACCGTCAGTGGGTGAAGTCTAGTGGGGTGGTCTGTATCATCTCCCAACCCAAGTACACGTTGAATGTCTTCAGCCGTGATCTTTATGTCCAAACCAAAGATAGAACTCCTTATGTAGTATGGCTCACGTGATCGGTCAACCAATGCATTCTCCCAGAAGGCCTGTTGTATAGACCTGTAAGGGGTGCATGGTGTAGATATCACCTTGTGGATCCTTGATCGCTTGAGGAAAACGATGATCCCTGCAAACTCGGCACCATTCCGAGTTGTGGAGTCCAAGTGAGCACAGATGTTGTGCTTGGGGTTGATGGACCACTTCTCTGCCATCAATCTGTAACACAAAACACATAAACATTAGCTAACCACACGACACAAATCAGTTCAAATTAACTTGGTTGAATTCATTCTGGTTCACTCATGCGACTGAACCATGCAACTGTGTTTAGTTGGTTGACTTGGCATGCGATTGGATACAGTTGGGTGACTGAGTATGCGACTGAGTTCAATCGGTTGACTGAGCCTGCGATTGGTTCAGTCGGCCGACTGAGCTCATACGTATGGTACATTCGGCCAATTGAGCCATTCGACCAGCTCAATCGTGCGATTGGAGTTCATCCTAGTGTCCAGTCGCATGACTCACTATTCGGTCGACTGAGATTGATATTCAACAATTCTTGAAATTAAACTTCGTGTAATGATTCTTTAGACTCGCAATCACTTAACTAATAACCTAATAACTTTAATTTCAACATTTTACTCAGTTTAGTTAGGTTATTAGTCCATTAAACGATTTGGTTCTTGTTTGGTCCAATTTATTAAAATAGGGCACCATTTCATCAGATTTTAGTGAGATATCATCACATTGTACCTATATAACAAACCACGATCTTCAGTATATCAATAGGAGTCAGAAATTTTGGTCTAATGAAATTTTGGCAGGGTAACGGTTGTCTGTGCGATATGAGGGCGATTAGGGGGTGATGAGTCGAATGTGATCTACTATGGCCCTATTTATACTGAATCTAATTTCAATCGGCCGACAGGACCCATTCGCTCGGTTCATTCGGGCGAATGGACCTCAGTCGTGCGATTGGTTCAGCCGATTACATTCAGTCGACCGACTGAACTTTAGTGGGGCGACTGTCTCATTTGCAACATTCATTCGATTGAATGGTCATTCTGATAAGCCATTCGGGTGAATGGTCCATACTCATGTGCCATTTGGCTGTTTAGTGCATGGGTATGGTCCATTCGCATAGTAGGTCCATACTCATGGTCCAGTCGTGTGATTGGAGCATACTCATGATTTTGAATTTATGACCATTTCTCACATAACCCTTTTTAACTTTTGATTAAACTTTATATGATTTGATCATCTTAGACATGATCATTTTAACTTGAAAAACTTTTGACCACCTCATACGTGATCCTTTTAGACAAAATTTGTCACCTCAAACGTGACTGGTTTTACAGTTGAAAAGCACATGTGGTCACCTTAGACGTGACCCTTTTAGATGATTAACTCCCTTACTGAATTCCATGGCGTAGTCCAATATCAAACAAACTGAATTGACTAAATTGAAATAAAATACAAGATTTAAACTGAAATACAAAACTAAACTTGTTTTTGACTTTTTGTGTGAGGTATAAATCCTAAGATAGAAATGTAATGGATTCGGTTCCGGAATAGGCAGCTTCAATTACTTTTGACTATAACTAGACCAATTCAACTTGGAATAATAAAGGCAAGTCAAATCATTTGGGACATGTTATCAACACCTTTTGATGCTTAATTCTTGTTTTTCATTTAGAGTCGTTAGCAAGTTTAGGAAATCATACTAGTACTACTATTAGATCCAACCTTGATTTGGACTTTCAAGAATTGCAGCCGCGATGATTGTCAGTATACTGGTCCTCTTAAATCCATACACAGACTTTTGACACAGATTGGTGATAGTTTAGGTTTGATTATTTCAACAAGCATTTGTGGATCCCACACTTATATGGTAATCAACATTCCTCAGGAGATTTTTGAGCGGTCTCAGGGTAATTTTCAAGAAGAAACTATTCTTAGAACTTTTAGAGAGAAGCCAAGCCTCAGGTCAGTGCCACCGCACAACAGAGAGGCCGCAAACAACAATTAAGTCTAGAATATATAGGTTATGCTTATCCTCAGGCCAGTGCCACCGCACAGCAGAGAGACACATAACCTATCTTCTTGTTTGAGCATTTTTCATCTTTTTGCATAGTTCTTACCAACAACATAAGTTATTAGTTTGATTGCTTTTGCTCATATTTTGGTCTTATGCACACATTTGTGGTATTTATTCTACTCGCCACCCCTTATTGGAATTTGTTGATTGTGTTAACCAGGGATAAGATGTCAACCCACAGCTTGTTGAACAACTTAGTTTGTTCTTGAGATCACCAATAAGGTCTGATCGTTTATCGTGTTGAATCTACCGACAAATCATCATTGGTCTAACAACCTATATGTCTACTTTCTTTGTGTTACCTTAGTAGTAGCTAGTTTTACTATCATTTTTCCTTTTATATTGCTCAGACTACACAGATTTATATTTTGAACTTCACATCTATTTTATTTAATCTTTTAAAGTCCCAAGTGATTTGTACCTGTGTACTATCATTTTCCAAAGTCATTGAATCGGTATCACAGATACAATCTACTTCTATCAGCCAACCTCTCCTTCTCCCTCGTTTTTTTGTTAATGTTACTAACTGACCTATTCTCCCCTAAAATTCTAAAACCGTAACCGATTTATGCTTTTTAGGATTTTTATAGGCGACCAAATAACATTAATGTAATTAACTACTTAAATTTAAACAAATAAATAAACATAATAAAAAGTAAAAATGGACAAGACTCATCAGACTACACATGATCATCATCGGGAATTACATCACTTTTATTTTTAACGCCGTTTACCTTTAATAGATATAGAAAACGTGGTTTGTCAAAAGCCTTTGTATAGAGGTCAGCGCATTGAAAATCAGTATTTATTTTAATCACATCGATTGAGTTCTTTTCAAAGCAGTCACGTATAAAGTGATATTTTATAAAGATGTGTTTGGTCTTAGGATATTGGACCGGATTTTTAGTTACTGCAATCACAGCAGAGTTATCAACAAAAATAGGAGTAGAAGATAATTTCAAACCGTAGTCCCGCATTTGCTGTTGAATCCATATGATTGTGAATAGCAACTTGTAGCAGCAACGTATTCGGCTTCACAGGTTGACATAAGATCCTTTTGACCCCTATCAGATGGTTAACTTTTGGCTTTGCCTGATATCTTGAACATAAGCACGTCGCGTACATGATATCTGGTCTTGAGGCAGTGAAGTACAGGAGAGATCCAATCATACCTCAGTACATAGTGGCATCAACCAGATCACCATTCTCGTCGGGTGCTACATCATGGTTTGTAGCAAGTGGAGTCCCAGCTACGGAGCATTCTCCATGTCAAACCAACTGAGGATATCTCCTACATACTTGGTCTGATGTAGGAAAATCCCTTTTGGTGTCTGATCCACCTGTAACCCGAGAAAGAATTTCATCTCTCCCATGGCACTCATCTCAAACTCAGCCTTCATTACTGCTTCAAACTCTTTACATAGATCTTTATTCTTTGAACCGAAGATTATGTCATCGACATAGATTTGAACAAGCAGTAAATCTCCATCCTTTTCTTTAATGAATAGTGTACAGTCAATGACACCTCTGCGAAAACCGTGTTTCACAAGGTGAGTCGAGATTTTCTCATACCAGGCTCTAGGAGCTTGATGAAGCCCATATAGAGCCTTGTCGAGTTTGCAAACTCTGTCCCGATGATATGGATCCTCAAATCTCTTGGGTTGACTGACGTACACTGTCTCTCTGATTTCTCCATGAAGGAATGCACTTTTAACATCAAGTTGATAATCTTTAATCTTCATATAAGATGCAGAGGCAAGGAAGATGCGGATTGCTTCCATTCTTGCCACGGGTGCAAACACTTCATTGTGGTCAATGCCCTCAACTTGTCGAAATCCTTGGACAACAAGTAGAGCCTTTTTTCGGATGATCACACCTTGATCATCTTTCTTGCATTTCAAGACCCATTTTGTGCCAATGACCTTAGCACCTTTAGGTCTATCCACCAGAGTCATACACCTAACTTCTTGAATTGAAGAAGTTCTTCTTGCATCGCACTCACCCATGCCTCATCATTCAGGGCTTCACTAACATACTTTGGCTCAAACCAAGACACAAAGCAATGATATGCACCATCATGAATGTAACCCTTTTCCATCACTGAGGCATAATCAGCTGAATACAACTGACTTCTGGTCTGCAATCCTTATCTCATATCTCTAATGACATTATCCAAAGGATGATACATATTTAGTCATGAACCAGGAGTGGTTGGAATAACTAGCTCAGAATCAAGATTATGAACATTTGGTTCAGTATCTAGGAGTCTGAGGTTCCGAAGATGCAGTGGCACCAATGTCAAATGCTTATGGACTATCGGTAGGGGAAACCTGTTGCTCCTGATTGTTCTGACCAGTCTCCACACAGCTTCTTCATCAGAGGAAGAGTCACTATCTACAAGTGCTCCCCCTGAGTTGGTAGATGAATCGCCTTGTAGGCCAGATGATGTAGATTCCTGAGCTGGTGTGTTTAGAACATCATACATCATCTTGTAGCTAACTCATCATCAGAAGTGGAGAGTGGTATGTTGAAGGATTTTAAGAATCCATCATAGTCGAAAAAGAAGGCGGGTCCTTTTCTAGCAGGTGGTGTGGTGTATCTTGAACATCAACATTACACCATACTTCTACCCGACCCGTTGAGTTGTTGTAGACCCTCTTGTTCGGTATGTTGTATCCTAGAAAGATACCTTCATCAGCTTTCTCGCTGAATTTCCCTTCCTGAGTCTTCTTCAGTAGGGTGCACGGAGCGCCAAACGGCTCGAGATACTCTAGATTAGGTTTACGTTGTTGTAGTAACTTGTAGCACGTCTTCCTATGGCGTTTGACTACCAGAACTCTATTTAGTATATAACATGCATTTGCAACTGCTTCATTCCAGAATTGGATAGGCAGTTTTGAGTCTTCTAGCATTGTCTATGCCGTCTCTATCACGCTGTGATTCTTTCTTTCAGCAACACCGTTCATCTGAGGAGTGTAGGCAGAAGTGAACTGATGCACAATTCCCTTTTCCTTCCAGTAAGCCTCCATCCATTGATTCTTGAACTCGGTTCCTTTGTCTGAGCACACTTGGCGTACCTTCAACTTGTATAGGGACTCCAGAGTTGTTACTAACTCTTTCAATGACTCAAATGTTTCTGATTTGGATTTCAGAAACATCACCCAAGTGAATCTTGAGTAGTCATCAGTAACTACATAGCAGTACAAGTTGCCTGCGATGCTTCTTGTACTGACTGGAACAAACAGATCCATGTGAAGAAGTTCTAGAGGAAGTTCGATAGAGTGAACTTTCTTTTCCTTATGAGCCTTCTTCGTCTGTTTACCCTTCTTCCACGTAACACAGGAATCTGGAAGTTGGAAGTTTTTGACGTTAACTCCCCTCACTAGATCATTCTGGATCAAGTGATTCATCTTTCGTGGATTAATGTGTCCCATTCTCCTATGCCAGGAGATGGATTCCTTCTTAGTAGCTTTTGACAAGAAGCATTGAACTTCATGATCCGTTGTGGAGGCCTTTGAGAGATGCAAGACATAAAGGTCCTTATATCTTGAGGCAGACATTAATACTTGATCCTCCGGGATGACGTAGTCCTTCTTCAGGACATAGCACTTCTTGTTGTCAAACACTACCTTAAAATCTTTATCACAAATTTGAGAAACAGAAAGCACGTTATTCTGAAGTTTGTTGGACGTAGTTTACGTTGTCAAACTTCACTTTCTGATTACCTACTTACCCTTGAGCTGTGATACACCCACCTTTGATTCCAGCAAATGAGACGTGACCTCCTTTTATCTATTTGACATTTGATAAGAGATCCATGTTCCCTATCATGTGCCTGGATGCTCCACTGTCTATAATCCACGTGTTGGTTTCAGCACTATATCGAACACCCAGCACATTCATTTGAAAACATTAGTTCAGGTTAGGAACCCAAGCCTTCACTGGCTTGGGTTTCCTAGAGGTATCACACATCATAAATGTTACCCATGACCATTCGAGGGTGAGGGAAGCTCAGAAGTCTTCTTGTTCTCATTATCAGATAATGAGGTTAATTTCTCATCCATAGGCCAGCTTTGTGTAAGGCCTGTTTATGATAAACAGACGACTGGCTAATGTGTTGAATTTTAGGTTCACTATCTCTTTTAGGTGGCGTTACTGAGTTCCTCTTAAAAGAGCTAGGTTTTTGTTCAGGGAGTTCACGTTTCCTCCTTGGTGTTTGATAGTAAGGACAGTGAGACGCAATGTGTCCATACTCTCCACAACTATAGCAAGCTCTGCTTTCGACTTTACGATGTAACTATTTTTGTGGAGATGTATGTGACACCCAGGTGACCTTACTTTGTTTTGGTTTTGACTCTGGTTGTTTAGATGTTTTATCTGGTTTAACAAAGTTAATTGCTTTAACAGTTTTAACATCCTTTTCTTTTCTATTTTCTAGACTTAGACATGATGCACGTGATTGGTTAACATTATTGGTCCTTTTAGGTTCAGATTTGACAGTTTTTGAACCAGACTTAATACTAACCTTTTCAAACTCTTTTTCATATTAATACAAGGCATTTTACATTTTGCCTTTGAAGTGCCCTCCTTTTGTTTAGTGTTAGATTTGTTTGATGAACATACGGAATCTGGATCACTTACAAGAGGAGTAGACACCACATGATCCTTGATTGGATTATCATTAATTGGTTTACATTTTGTGTTCATCAAGATCTCATGTGGTGGTGGAACCACTTTATAACCAAAACCCTTCCCATTGTTTCTTTCTCTTACTAAGTTGTGGTCTATGTGTGAAGAACTAGTCCAACTATGCAGTTTTTGTTTTAGGGAATTAACTTCAACTTCTAAAACTGCTTTTTGCTTCTTAGTGTCTTCTAGGGAGTTAAGATAGTACCTAATGTCATTAGCTTGGTTAAAGGCTACAACTTTGGTTTCCCTAAGCTGTTTGTTCAAAAGGTCTATCTTTTCTTTATAACTATGCTCATTTTGTTTTGAAACTCTGTTAGCCTCAGTGCATAGTTCTAGGTCCTTTACTAAGTTATCATTATGATCTAATAACCTAGCAAATTTTAAATCAATGCTTTCCCTAAATTTATTACAGTCAGAACAAGCATGATTAGTAAAGAGTTGGTCAGTAGTACTTACCGAAGTGATTTATGAGGAATCAGCCATCAATGCAGAATCTGATGCTTCTGGAGCTGGTGATTCTGACGTTGTCGTAGTACTCCCTTCTTGAGGCAGGTAGGTGACCACTGGTGCAGTTTCTTCTGATGTTGAAATCGCAAGTTCGACTACTATATCTCCTTCACTGGCAGAGTCATCATCGATATCCTCCACACTAGCGATATTGGATTCTCCCGGTGAGACAAACCGAAAGCTCTAGTCCTGTCCTTCATCATCATGAGCTGTCAAGGCTTTGGGATCCTTGCTTGATGAAATAGGACTACTAGTGGGTTTCTCCTGATGGTTGAAGGAGGAGAAAGGATTCCCATTGCCAATCTTCTTTGGTTTCACGCACTCCCTTTTGAAGTGCCCTTTCTTACCGCAGTTGAAGCAGGTTACCTTGGATTTATCAAAGCCGAAGGTAGTGTCCTTAGTGGCAATCAAATTTTGTCCGGTCTTTTTGACAAACTTCTTAGCTCTCCGGACTGCACCGGCTAAGGCCCACATTATGTCCATCCTCTCCAGCTCTGTCTCATCCACCTACTCATAGTCCTCATCTACCAGGTGGCAGTTCCCAATCTTTCCAGCAATTAGTCCATCATAGGAGTGGACTACTGCAGCTAAGAGATCCATATGTTCTTTAGCTACCCCAACCGTCACATTGCCGAAGTTCTCGGTCTTCAGCTTTGCTGCATTTGCTTCAGGTGTAATATATTGGGTACCAGACGACCCTAAAATTTTTGACCCTGAAGTACAGGCTGGTGAGGGACCAGACGAGCTTGATACAAAAGTTGTCTGAAGAGGTGCTCAAGATGTCTTGGCTTGAGGAGTTGCGTTGTACAACGCTAGGTTCTGATCATATGAAGACTTTTGAGCTCTGTATTTCATCCTCAGTTCTCCTTCTCTCAATTTTAGAATGAAGTCATTGATATCTAACTTTGTTAGCATACCATTCTGTCTGAGATTAGAGACAAATGACACCCATTTCTTTGGCAGGCCGTCTGCAAAGTTGGACACTTTGTCCTCCATTGACGTTGAGACTCCATGAGTGTGTATCTCACTCATCAAATGGTAGAATCTATCGATCACATCATCTAGGCTTTCTTTACCCATCGAGGAGAAGTTGTCAAACTCCTTCTTTAAAGCCTTAGCCTTTACGGCCATCAATGATGCGTTCCGTCATACCATTTCTCCAATGCATCCCAGAGCTTGTTTGCTTGTGTATATTCCGAGAATTGATGAAAGATATCATTCGGAATTGACTGAGTAAGCAAATCATAGACTTTCTTCTCTGCATTGTATTTACCTTTTGTCCGCCAGTCATGCCACCAAGTGTGAGTTTGACACCATCAGCTCCTACAGGCATGCTGTACCCCGACTCTATAGACTCCCACAGATTTGGATCTACTCCGTTTAAGTAGACCTCGAAACGTTGTTTCCATTATGGATATATCCGTCTAACGTGATCAGCTTTCGGGTTTGTTGTGATTCCCCACCTCATTCTCCAGTAGCAGTAAGTTTTGTATACGTGAGTCTCTCCCTCCTGTAAAGGCTGAATATGGTCTTCCATTGCTATTAACTTTAACTGTAAACCAACCTTTTGTATTAGTGCGAATGAAGTTATATGATTGGGCTATTCGGGCGATTGAACTATGCGGATGGTTCAATTGTGCGACTGAACAAATCCGGATGACTCAGTCGGCCGAATGAACTAATGCGGATGAACAATGCGAATAGTCTTCTCAGTCGGACGAATGAAAGTGCGGTTGAGTCCAATCGTGCGTATGGGGAATGCGTATCGCCTCAGTCGTCCGATTGAGTCAATCGGGTGACTGAACCTGCTGGATTTCGAAAATTTCTAGGTTTAAGGTTTTTGACCGCAAAAACTCGAACTTTTGCTAACCCTAATTGCCGTATGCTGGAAAAAAACTTAACTTTACGATCAAGAGACGTCTAGAACCGATTTGACACAAAAGATTGTGTTTTTGAGCTTAAAAACACATTTTTTATATCAAAACGATTGAATCACATGTAAATCTAGTGCCAAAGCTCTGATACCACTTGTTAGGGATCGTGTACTCGACGAATTCTAACAGATTTACACGTATACCGAATCAAATAGTGCGGAATCCTATTTGATTGGCAATCCAATTAGTGAGAACGCACATAGAATCAATTAAAGATTGAATCTAAACATTAAGAATGATTAGCAATCGATCTACTGTGATCTTTGAAGTTGGAACAGGTTACTAGAGATCTCTGGACGGCTAGGGTATGTCTAGGTATCAAGATATTCGAAGTGTCTCTTTTTTTCACGAATTAAGTGGTATTATAGGTTAAGGTTTCTCATTCAGGCGACTGAACCATTTGCGTGGTTTAGTCGTGCGATTGAGTCATGCGGTTAATCCATTCACACGACTGAGTGTTCAGTCGTGCGACTGAGTCAATCTCATGTTTCAATCATACGATTGATCCACTCTCCTGGTTCATTCGTATGAGTGGTTCATTAGCATGAAGTTGTTCATGCGTATGGTCCATTAGCATGCGCCAATCGCATGTGAACTTCACATGATATAGTTTGAACATGTTTCATAGTAATTAATTTATTTAGATAGTATTCAAACAACCACAACATATATAGTCAAGTCAATAAGCGTTATTACATACGAACCAATGAAATATTAAACATTAAGCACAACCACATATTGTATTTTATTAAGTACCAGAACAATTACAATAACATAAGTGTAAGACAATAAAAAGATATTACATTAAGATCAGAAACTAGGGACACATGTATCTACAGCAGAATCTGATGTTTCTGGAGCTGGTGATTCTGACGTGTTGCAGTTTTTCCTTCTTCAGGCAGGTAGTTAACCACTGGTGCAGTTTCCTCTGAGTTTGACATCGCAAGTTCGACTGCAATATCTCCCTCACTAGCTGAGTCATCATCTATATCCTCCACACTAGCTATATTAGATTCTCTCGATGAGACAAATCGAAAGCTCCAGTCCTGTCCTTCATCATCATGAGCAGTCAAGGCTTTGGGATCCTTGCTTGATGAAGTAGGACTGCTAGTGGGTTTCTCCTGACGATTGAAGGAGGAGAAAGGATTCCCATTGCCACTCTTCTTTGGCTTCACGCGCTCCTTTTTGAAGTGCCCTTTCTCACCGAAGTTGAAGCAGGTTACCTTGGTTTTATCAAAGCCGAAGGTAGTGTCCTTAGTCGCAATCAAATTTTTCCTGGTCTTTTTGACAAACTTCTTAGCTCTCCGGACTACACTAGCTAAGGCCCACATTATGTCCATATGCTCCAGCTCTGTCTCATCCACCTGCTCATAATCCTCATCTGCCAGATGGAATTTCCCAATTTTACCAGCAATTAGTCCATCATAGGAGTGGACTACCACAGCTAAGAGATCCATGTGCTCTTTAGCTACCTGAACTGTCACATTGCAGAAGTTATCGGTCTTCAGCTTTGCTGCATTTGCTTCAGGTGCAATGTATTGGGTACCAGACGACCCTGACGTTTTTGACCCTGAAGTAGAGGCTGGTGAAGGACCAGACAAGCTTGATACAAAAGTTGTCCGAAGAGGTGCTCCAGATGTTTTGGCTTGAGGAGTCGCATTGTACAACAATGGATTCTGATCATAAGAAGACTTTTGAGCTCTGTACTTCATCCTCAGTTCTTCTTCTCTCAGTTTTAGAATGAATTCATTGATATCTAACTTCGTTAGCATACCATTCTGTCTGAGATTGGAGACAAATGATACCTATTTCTCTGGCAGCCCATCAGCAAAGTTGGACACTTTGTCCTCCATTGACGTCGATACTCCATGAGTGTGCATCTCACTCATCAAGTGGTAGAACCTGTCGATAACATCATCTAGGCTTTCTTTTCCTATCGAGGAGAAGTTGTCAAACTCTTTCTTTAAAGCCTTAGCCTTTATGGCCTTCAATGATGCATCCCATAGTTTCTTTGCTTGTCTATATTCTGAGAATTGATGGAAAATATCATTCGGAATTGACTGTGTAAGCAATGCATAAACTTTATTTTTGGTATTGTATTTCACCTTTTCTCCGCTAGTCATGCCACAAAGTGTGAGTTTGACACCATCAGCTCCTACAGGCATGTTGTACCCCGTCTCTATAGACTCCCACAGATTTGGATCTACTCCATTTAAGTAGATCTCGAAATGTTGCTTCCATTGTGGGTATTCATCTAACGTGATTAGCTTTGGGGGCTTGTTGTGATTTCCCACTTCATTCTCCAGTAGCAGTAGATTATATAAGTTCTTAATCTAATATATAAAAAAGATAATATATTAATAAAATTATTATATACAAACATATTTAAAGTATAAACAATATTATTGAAAGAAAAAAGATTTTATTATTCATAAATATACATAAAATTTTTGTAATACTTATTATAAACTTTGGTCGGTGGGCGCAGTCAAGATTTAATGCTTTTAATTTTTACCAAAATTTTTTTGAAGTTGACCTATTCCACCTCTTCTTTTGTCACACAAAAAAACACTCTGTTCATTAAATATATTTCTATTACGCACTTATTCAGATAAATAAACTACCAATTTTAATTATTTGAAAAAAAAAACAGAAAATATAAAATTAACATTATATAAATTTGGATGCTTTTATTATCATTAACTATCAATAAATATTTGAGGAATGTTTATAAAAAATAGACGAGTGCAAAATATATTACTTAATTTCTTAATAATCCTAAAAATCATTTAAACTACATTTTTTCTATTGTGTTTTTAAACAATTTCGTCTAGAACCCGTACACTTTCATCATTTAATAGTCTTTTTTAACTTGTAGCAAAGCGTGAATCACAATCTTGTAAAAAAACCAAACCCAAAAAAGACCCGCACATTAATTTCTTGTTTACTTTAAAACCTTATAAAAATAAAAGTTTGGTGTTATCTTTACCACAAATAAAAACTTTAAGACATCGTTAGGTTCTTAAATTTCATATAATATTATTATCGTTACTAGGTTAGATACTCGTATATGTTACAAGGATTGAAAATAATAATTATAAAAATAGATTATGTATATGTGTATCTAATATATAAAATAGATAACATATTAATAAAAATATTATATACAAATATATTAAAGTATAAATAATAGTATAAAAAGAAAAAAATTATTATTCATAAATATACATAAACCTTTATACAAATCTTTTAAAAAAATTAGTTTTAACAATGATTACCTACAAATTAAACTATATTTTAACAAAGTTAATCATTATTAAAGTATTTTTGTTTCTAGAAAGAAATTATCTTTGATTATTATAGTATTAAATGAGAGATACCAAGAGCACTTTTTTAAAGTTTAAATTTTTACCAAACTATACATTTATAATGGTCTTTAACACATGAACAATTTTAAGTGGAGCCTAAATGGAAAAGACATGAACATGCTAAAAAGTGATTATATGATTTATAGTTTGATTTATTATAATAGATAATTAAAACCAATTATATTTTATAACCGGGTTTGGTTTTTAAGGAAATAAGTTCTAGCTCTGATTCATTCTACTAAACCAATACATACCAGCCATCGTCGTTCACTGCTACCACCACCCCTTCTCCCGTTTTCCTAGTCATCACCCTCATTGGCCACCAACACCACATCAACACTATAACCACCCGAAATCTATGCCACTTTAATTCAACCAAAACAAAATCCCCCTCGCAACCACTAAAATACACCACCACACCACCACCACTATTGAATTGCACCACCACCTCTCACAACTACCATCACACACTACCACTTTCACTTCCTAACCATCTCCATTGGAAGCCAAACATTTTAATGAACAAATATAAACCAATAACAAAGAAACTAAAAACAAAGTTGAACAAACAATTCCAAACCATCTCCATTGGAAGCCAAACATTTTAATAAACAAATATAAACCAATAACAAAGAAATTAAAAACAAAGTTAAACAAACAATTCCAAAATAAGATGAACCACCTACCCATGCCACTACCACCGCTTGCCAACCTTTGTTATGAAATTTGTTACACCCTACCCTTACTATCGACCTGTACGACACACACCGCCTAACTGGGTTGGCTAGAACCCAACTGGGTTGGGGTATAATCATTGTTGCACCACCAATGTTGCTTGATCTATTTGATTTTCCAATAAAAACCCTTCATTAGTGATTTTCGGTGGGGAACCATTGTAGATCTGCTCCAGTATCACCATTGTTCTCTCTGTTTACCCATCTCCCTTATATCTAATTGCAGGACCGTTTAGAAGGGGTGATGCACTTTACAACACAACAACACAACTGAGGAGAGTTCTTTAGAACACTTAACGATCAAATAGGGAACTCGTTAACTATTAAAAGATGCTAAGAAGACAAGTAAAAGAGAGACAGAACAAGATAGAAACACAAGTATTTTGGTTTCAAGGAATGCAGTATATTACTTCTCAAGCCCTATTACAAAGTGTTACAAAGCATATTCTAAAGTTACAAGTAGTTGAGATACATAAGATTAGACAACAAAATCAAATCTAGAGTCAAAAGGCAGATTGCCTTTTGACTTGTGACTATGACATGCCATAGCTCACATCCTAATATATTACAAAAAGGATAAAGTACATAAAGTAGAAAGCACAGACTCAAGACCTCAATGTATAGTTTTCCAAAAGCATGGACCTTTTCACTAACTTGTGAAAGTTGGTGAGTCAAACAGAGTTGCAATGGAAAGGTGGTTCAACTTTATAGAAAAGTACATCAGATAATCATATGTACATAAAGTCTTCGGAAGAAATCTGTCTTTATAAATTGGCTTCAGAAGACTTTGTCTTTGAAGCATCGGATGACTTCATCTTTGGTTTCGGAAGATATTGGTCTTGGCTTCGGAAGATTTTACACTTAGAATATTTCTGGTGTGAGGTGTAAAACTTCCAA
This sequence comes from Flaveria trinervia, assembly GCA_025506515.1. Taxonomy (NCBI): domain Eukaryota; kingdom Viridiplantae; phylum Streptophyta; class Magnoliopsida; order Asterales; family Asteraceae; genus Flaveria; species Flaveria trinervia. The sequence goes on along the minus strand of CM046450.1, from coordinate 22,930,638 downwards.
AACATTTCTACTTTAGTAAGTTAGTGCATGTATGCAGAGAGACTTTGGATGCTTTAAATATTTTGGACTGCATCAGACTTGTTGGAATCCTTACAAACTCACCCTAGGCTGATTCTACCAAAACATTTGAAGCTCTTCATTAGTTGGCAGTCCTCATCATGATGATGACTAGGCTCTTCTTCATTAGATGGTCAGGATCACTCAGACTTTCATAGTATCTTTTCATCTCAAAGAGATCATGTAGAGGTAGGTTGAATAAGTCTTGCCATATGTAGACATTCACACCACCTTGATCTCTAATCACATGCCAGTATTCTGGATTGGTTATGATGGTCAAGGATAAGATGGGTCTTGTAACACCCGGTTATTTATCTATTTTGAAGTCGACGAAAGAAGAAAGAAATAAAGTCCTAAGTCGAGGGACCAAACTCGCCAATAAAAGAAAGACGGGCGAGTAGGGGTATATAAAGGGAGAGGGCAGCCCTTACCCTATCCCCACACCCACATTTTCAGCCATCAAAGAGGGAAAGAGAGAAAGAAGAGAAAAGGGAGAAAAGGTTGGTTCAGGTAGATTCAAGCGGGCAAAATCGTCATGTAGCAAGCCAAACCGAAGCTCAACTTCTCGGTGTTGTTTGTGTGAGTTCTAGGACCCCACTTTTACTTGTTTTCAAACGATTTTGGGGCTGGAAAGCATAGAAACCTCGTTTTTGTATGTGTATGTGTTTGACCCATTTGGGTGTGTTGCATGTGATGCGTTTAAAGTCTGTTTCCGGGCTTGTGTATGCTTGAATGGTATCGTGGTATGCATCCCTAAGGTTAGGATGGTCGATTTGGGCTTAGAATGAGTTTAGATGAGTTTGGAAGTCGAAAAGGGCAGTTTGCGTTCGGCTGGAACTGCATTCTGAATCAGCTAGGGCTAGGCGACCGACTGGAGACCGAATGGAGGCCATATGGCTAAATAGGGTGCAATTGGGGTCCATTCGCACGATTGAGGGTCCATTCGTATGATCGAAGGGCCAGTCACATGGAGGTCATGCAATTGAAGGTCCAGTCACATAAGTGCTCATCCGCATTAGTCCATTCGCATGATTGGTTGTTCATTCGCATGAGTGTTCATCCGCATTGGTTCATTCGCATAATGTTCAGTCGTATGGAGGCCATGCGACTAAAGGGTGTCCATACGCCCGAATAGGGTTGTCACACTCGAAGGAAAGTGTAGTTTGACTTTTGGCTTTCGGGGGAAAGTGCAGATGTAAGTTTTGACGTAAAGGTTTCCGTAAGAGCGTGTAAGATGATGATTGAGGCCTTAGAGAGCATGTTGGGCATGATGATGATGACGTTGCATGTTTATGCATAATGTATGTTATGTATGTATGATGTTGCCATGTATGTTGTGATGACTGTGTATGTTATGTTCCTTATTATAATGTATGTTTATCTTTCTTGTGGCTTTAGGTGCATGTTAATAAACGAATGAAGTATTATGTAACATAAAGTGAAAGATAATGAAAGAGGAACATGAAGTAAGAATGCATGCATTATTGAATGATAAATGAAAAAAGGAAAGGCTTGCAAGCCATATATGAGGTGAGCAAGCCATATATGAGGTGAGCAACCCTATCGTTGCAAGAGACTCAGAGAGCATGCAATCGTTGAGATTGCCTATGACGTGAGCAACCCTATGGTTGCAACAGACTTGGATAGCGTGCTATCATGAAGTTGCCATGAGGTGAGCAGCCCTGTTGTTGCAAGAGACTCGGATAGCATGCTATCGTTGAGATTGACAATGAGGTGAGCAACCCTATGGTTGCAACTGACTCGGATAGCGTGCAATTATTGGGATTGCTAATGAGGTGAGCGACCCTGTTGTCACAACAGACTCGGGAGAATGAATGTATAGAATGAACAAAAGTTAACGAATGTAATGGAAGACAATAATTATATTATCAATGTGTATGTATATTGCATGGTCACGAATGAATGTAAAGCGCAGTATGATTTGAAAGAAAGTAAAGAACAGTTTTAACGATGGAAAAGTATGTTTTATTATAAAACTAGAACTCACTCAGCAACGCTGACTTTTATGTGTTTCCAGTTGGCAGGTAAGGATTGCTGAGGATGGAACGGGCGGCTACTCAGCTCTTTTGGGATGGCATTCTTTTGATTAATGTTTTTGCATTGTAATGCGAACAAACTACGTTTTGTAATGAATGTTGTATTAACTTGCAAAAGCATTTACATGGAAATGAAAGATTATTTTAAATGTTCCACTGCGATGATTATGAAATATGAATGTAAATATATGTTATATGTGCGATGAGAATCCAACTGTAAGCGTCCTGGGAACGGGGCCTTACAGGTCTCTCAGAAGAAAGAGGAGCCACTTGAATTGTAGTTGATTGGGTTGCCTCTTCATGCACTTCCTCAGGTTGATCTGACTCAGTCTGAGGTATGGAGGTGGATGGTTTAGATTTCTTCTCTTTCTTTGACTTTGGTTTAGAAGCCATCCTTTTCCTCCTTATTGAAGACTTTAACTGAGAAGAATGGTCTGTAGCACCTTGTTGATCAGTCTTGTCTTGCTCAGTTGGGTGTTCCTCCCTCACAGGTTCAGAAGGAGAGGGAGTTTGACCCGGTTGTGGATCAGAAGATGAAGCTTGCTGAGGCTCAGCAGGAGGTCCAGGTTATGTTGTTTTAAAAGCTTCAACCTTAACCTCCACTTCTTGAGGGACCTGACTTGTTACAGAGTGTAAGTCAACAAGTTCTCCTCTTTTGATATTCTGCTTGATCACCCTGATATGCTCATCCATAATGGATAGAGACATAGGGCCAAGTCTCCTCTTAGAGAATCCATACAGCTTCAAGAAGCTCATCATTCTTATTTGTAAGAAGACTTCTTAATGCTCTTCTAAATGATGGCCCTTGACCTTGCAGCATCTTCCTTTAATTTTCTCTTTGTTGCCTTATGTTCTTTGAGTACTTCAAGCTCAAGCTGTTTGAGATACTCAAACTCTATGTACTCAAAGGATAAGGGAAGAAGTGAAGATGCCTGGTATAGGCCTGTGGCACTCAAGTAGTTGATCAAGTTGATCCTACCAGTCTTTTTGTCTACTTGAGGTTCTTATAGAGCCACAACCTCTTGAGCAGGACTTTCTTGAACTGGGGAAAGAGTAGGAACATGCTTGTATAATCTCTTTTGTCTCTTCTCCTCTTTGATTTGGAGAAGTAACTTTGCATCCTCTACTTGCTTTCTCTCTCTTGACATTTCTATGTCAGCCAGTTTATTGAGCTCTTCTAAGGGGAGAGATATAATCTCATCAATGTTATAGTTCCTAGTTTGCAGATAAGTAATCCTGACTGCCCTCAACTCATCATCTTGAGTGTTTGGTCTGGGGGCAGCCTTGATTGCAGCTTCCATGAATCCTGCGGACCTAGAGGAACTTTCTCCCCTTAGCTTCTTCTTCCTCTCTCTCTCCTCTTCCTCAATCTCCTCAAAAGTTATTTTTTTCTTTTTCCTTTGTCACTTATTGACCTTTGTGACTCAAGATGGAGAGAGCTTTCGCATTCATTGCTTGGTGTAGACTCCACACTTTGGCTAGAGAGAGGTTGTGATACACCTTCACCAGCAGGTGCTTCACTGAAAGTTCAAGGTCTGAAAGTTAATAATAGTTCAAGGTCTGAAAGTTAAAGACTTCTTGCTGCCCTTGAACTCTTTAAAGAATGAGGGCTTTTCTGTTGGCATCATACATCCACCCTATGATGTAGTTGGAAGTTCCTTGAGGTGGAGATGACACTGCCCTTGGTATCCCTTCCTCAAAAAGACTCTGAATGAAGGAGTCTATTAAGTCCAAATCAATTTGAACTTGAGAAAGTTACTGAGTATGGATAGTTTCAAGTGAGGATGATGAGTCCTCAATGTCCATGCTCTGTGAAGAACTCTCAGGTTCTGTGTCTGTGATGGTTTTCTTCCCCTTTTTGGTAGTATCACCCACTTGCATAGGTGAGGTAGAGGTTTGATCAATCACATTCACAAGTTCTTGTGTTCCTGGTTGAGCTTATCTTAAAGGTCTCCCAGTTAGTTTTTCCTTAAGATAGACATCTCAAGTTGTTGATCATTGACCCTGTTTTGCAAGGTAGTCACTTGAGATTCAAGATGACTAACCTTGGAGACTAGATAGGTGCATGTTTGTGACAGTTTTTGCACCTTTAGCCTCAGATTCCCCTTATCTTCATCAGAAGAATCACAGGGGATGAGAGAATTGGAATAAAGTCTACTCTCTCACCACTAGTGTAACATCCGCCCAAATTCAAACTATAAATCCAAAACCCAAACTCATTTTAACTTTCATGCCAAGAAAGTTCATTATCAAATTAATGTTATTTATTTTAATGAATCATATGAATTAGAAGTGTGGATTAACCTTTAAAAATGGGGTTATTGCTAGCCTGGTGACGTCATAGATCTATGGGTCTGACAAGCCTGCTTGGTTGATCCAAGTACACTTAGCTAATCGTATATACTTGTAAACATTTGAGACTTGTAAAACTGTCAAGGTTTGATTGTGCATTCTATCTTACATCCCTAGATACTTTGCTCACTAATCTATGACATGAATTGCCATCTTTTATATACTTATGTATTTGAAAACTATGAAAATCTCACCAACTTTCAAAGTTGACCTTTTATTTTTAACATGTTTCAGGTTCGACTCTTGAAGAACTCTTCTTGCTCACATAGGACTTCGACTTAGATAAACTAAACATCTTATGTTGTTATTTATATTTTTGTGTATTGTAATGACTTAATTGACTTGTATTGTTCAATGAATAATGTTATTTAATATTATTCCAATTAGTTTAGTTCCATGTGCTATGAACAATCATTTCACATTCGTCCGCCCCGATGATTCCGCCGTCGGTCGGGGTGTGACAGATTGGTATCAGAGCCATAGTTATTGGGAATTAGGTTATTAGAAATGGAATGACCTAGACTACAACTAAGTACCCTTACACATGAGTCCTCTCATGTATTTTATATGCTTAGATAGGATTTTATGTGCCTTATGTGTTTATACTTGATTATGTGATTATATGCCTTATGTGCTTATTCTTATACTTTGAATCTTATCAATGTACACACAAATCTTAAATCATATTCTAAGGCATTATGAGCCTAAATCTAATGGTTCTCAAAATAAGTTTTGAATCGTTATTTGTGGTTTTCAAGTCTCGTCAAAGTCTATGTCCTATAACTTGAAACATGTAACGCTGGAAGAGTGGGATGCCTGTATCTCGAGGTGTTCTGTCTAGGCAAGGTATTCATATAAATCCAAATCAACCGATAGATCCGTTTACCTTACCTGGAAACCCTTGGGGTGAGTGTCCGTTTATAGGTACGCATGTATTCATTAAGGTTGTAGTTGACCTAATACTTTGATAAGTCAACGTAATGTTTTGGTTTGTAAACCGAACGTTACACTCGAAACATCTTGTTATTTTGAATTGTTTCATCATTGATTTAGTACCCCTAAAACTTAAAACTCATTATCCCATTTTTCTTAATGACCCTTAAAAATCTTTCTTAACACCTTCCCCTCAAAACCACACTTATCCTGATAACCTATTACAATAATGCCCTCATTCTGAATTGAATCTTTAATCTTAACAAACATGATCCTCGTATCAACATTACACTAATAAAACTTGGAACCTTAATGACATAAGTAAACAAAAATCGATCACCTAGAAACCCCGTTAAAGTTATTTGATTAAGAAGCTCTTATGAATTCCATATCCCACCCAAAAGCATCTTGAACTTATTTCTCATGTTCGTTAAGCCGAGTCCCATATCGATCTAATGTTTGGTGTTTCACTCGTGACAAAACCTTCCTAACCGTCTTGAAACATTTAAAATACAAATGTTTATCAACTAAAAATTCTAAATTAATGACTTTACACACTTTGTCAACAAACACATAAAATCAGAAACTATGAAACTTAACAAACTTAAGCATATCAACACATCATAATTAAACTCATTGAATTTAAACGTTCCAAGTGGCATTTGCGAACATGACATGAAATCCAAGTCTCCTCGTATCTTTGAAATTAGTCTACTTATGATTAATTTCGGGACAAAATTTCTTAAAGTAGGGGAGACTGTAACATCTGCCCAAATTCAAACTAGAAATCTAAAATCCAAACTCATTTTAAGCTTTCATGCCAAGAAAGTTCATTATCAATTAATGTTATTTATTTTAATGAATCATATGAATTATAAGTGTGGATTAACCTTAAGAATGGGGTTATTTAATTATTCATTTATTTAATCTTTTAAACAATTTACTATACTTTTTTAACTTTTTAAAGTAAAGAGTTATAATTTATAAAGTCTTAATTGTCATTTATGAGTCTAATTTAAAAGGAATAATTATATATTTTTAAAAGTTTCTACAAGACTTATAAAGTATATAAGTTTATTTAAATTAAGGCTTTTGTGAAGTCGGTTGGATCGGTAAACATCCGAGCATGTTCTTGACGGAAGGATGAACAACCAAAACCAAAAGTCAAATCAATAACACGAACTATCAAATATTGGTTTCATTGATAAAAACCTAACGATTACAAGCTCATTACAACATAAGAATCAAGACTCTTGGCAAGGGGAGATCAAGCATGATCTCCCCTCTCATCCGGCAGCCCTAGGCTCCCGGGCAGACTCGCTCTCAGATCCTTTTTCTCTCTACACATTGAAACTGGTATATATAGGCCTCGGCCCATATTAGATGCGACTGGGCCCATACGTGCGATTGGACCATGTTTATGGTTCAATCGTACGACTGGACCATGCGTATGGTTCAATCTTATGACTGGACCATACTTATGGTTCAGTCTACGAATGTCCCAATCGCATCTCTCAGTCGCACGACTGGTCCATTAGCATGGCTCAGTCGTACGACTGAGTCTCATTCGCATATGCTCCTTCGAATGACCCAGTTTCATGTGTTTACAACATATCAGGTGTATTACATTAAGCCTAGACTATTCGACAAGCAACAGACACACTATATATGCTCCAAGAGGAAAATCAGTGATACGGGGAATCTTGCTACTATGATGGTGTTCTGCAAAGTAAACAAAAGCTATTGTGCCTAAATTCATTTTCAGGGATAGTGTAGCAACCTGACGGATCGGCAACATTGGCTAATATGGTTTTTCGTTTGATTCTATTGACAACCAGAGCAAAGATTGACTGAAGATTGTAAGAGGTGTTATCTACTATTCGCAAGCAACATCTGAGGGGAATTTGTTAGAGCATATATATTTATATATAGTGTGTCCATCGCTTGTCGAATAGTCTAGGCTTATGTAATACACCTGATATGTTGTAAACACATGAAACTGGGTCATTTGCAGGAGCATATGCAAAGGAGACTCAGTCGTACAACTGAGCCATGATAATGGACTAGTCGTGCGACTGAGAGACGCGATTGGGACATTCGTAATACTGAACCATAAGTATGGTCCAGTCGTACGATTGAACCATACGCATGGTCAAGTCGTACGATTGAACCATACGCATGGTCCAATTGCACGAATGGGCCCAGTCGCATCTAATATGGGCCGAGGCCTATATATGCCAGTTTCAATGTGTAGAGATAAAGAGGGATTAGGAGAGGAGTCTGCCCGGAGCCTAGGTGCTGCCAGATGAGAGGGGAAATCATGCTCGATCTCCCCTTGCCAAAAGTCTTGATTCTTATGTTGTAACGAGCTTGTAATTGTTAGGATTTATCAATGAAACCAATTTTTGATAGTTCATGTTATAGATTTAACTTTTGGTTTTGGTTCTGTTTCTTCCGTCAGAACACGCTCGGATGTCTACCGATCCAGCGACTTCCCACATATGGCTTATCTTTTTTAGTTAATTATGTCAGAGGTTGAGCTATTCTTGAAACATTTTCTATAAATCTTCTCTAATAACCAGGCAAACATAAAAATTGACGTACTTCTGTTAGTGTTTCTGGAACTTCCGCTTTTTTAATTGCTTTAATCTTCGTCGGGTCGGCCTTAACTAAATGACATTATAAGGAACTCATAATGACCATATCTTTGTTCATTAGATCCATGAATATTGCTCGAGCATTAGTTTACCTAAATGACATTATAAAGAACTCATAATGACCATATCTAGTTCTGAACGTAGTCTTAAGTATATCTTCATCTCTTACCCTTAACTGGTAATATTCTAACCTCAAGTCAGTTTTTGAAAAGTAACTAGATCCTTGCAACTGATTGAATAGATCATCTATCCGAAGGAGATGATATCTATTCTTAATAGTTACTTTATTAAGCTATTTATAATCGATGCACATCCTAAAGGTTTTGTCTTTGTTCTTTACAAACAAAACTGGAGCTTCCCAAGGTGAGACACTAGGACCTATAGATCCCTTGTCCAATAATTCTTAGAGTTGACTCATTAACTCTTTCATTTCTGTTTGTGCCAAATGATATAGTGACTTGGCAATAGGGGCAGTCCCTGGTACTAATTCAATTTTGAATTTTACTTGACTAGTGGGTGGCAATCCTGGTAATTCATCAGAAAAAACATCTGGATATTCTCTAATAAGGAGCATCTTTTAAGTTGTTCTTATTTAGCTTTGTATTAACTACATAGGCTAGTAATGCTAAAGATTTATTCTCAAATATTTTTGGTCTTTCTTACATATGAGACCATTTTCATAGCACCTCTAGGTTTCTTACCATATATGCATAGAATTTTATTATCTGTAATCAGAAGAATTTTAATCTTTCTTTTTCCACAGATAATTTTAACTTGATTCTTCTTAACCAATCCATACCACAACAACATCAAAACCTCCTAATTAATAGGAATCAAATCTATATCAAAGCAATGATCATTTTAAATTTAAGGTACAATTAGGAATAATTTCACTAGCTTCAATTATCTTTCTATTAGCTAGTTCTATCATATACTTATTTTATCAGTTTCTCTAAGGCTAAACTAAGTAAAGGTTTAAATGTATTTGAAACAAAACTATGAGTTGCTCCCATTCAAATAATGTCGTTGCGTACTGATCATTAATAAGAAATGTTGTCACTACTTCTGGTTCTTGTCGGGCCTCTTCAGCTTGCAATACATATGCTCTTCCACGTGAATTATTTGGGTTAGTTGGAGTTTTTCCTTGCCGTCCCGGACACTCATTGCAAAAATGATTCTCATTTCCACACTGGTAGCAAACTGGTTTAGGGTTTGCGGCTCCCTTACATTCTCTTGATAGGTGTCCCTTCTTTTTTCCAATTATAGCAAATTACCACCCTACACTTACCATTATGGTGTCTCTTGCAGGCATTGCACCACGATTGTCCTTCTATCCGTGGTCTCCTTTCCTGGATAATCCCAAGGACATTTCTCACGGGATTTTTGTTTACCTTCTTCTATTGATTTCCTCTAAATCTCCCTCCAGTGTTGTTGTGCTCCACTTCCTTTTGTGTCCAATCCTAGAATCAGTCGATGATCAATTTCTTAACATCTCATCAGTCCAACTTCCTGATAATGTTACTACATCCTAAAAAGTCTTAGGCTTGGATGATTTTACCATTTCTCTTATATGTGTTACTAAACCCCAAATATATCTTCCTTACCTTTTAGCTTGTGGCGTCACTAGATGTGACATTAATCCAGATAACTGGTTATATCTATTTGTATACTCCTGATGTGCAACACCCTTTATTTCTATTGCTAAGGATTCTACTTTTATCCTTTCTATCTAATTTTAAGGACAATATTGCTCAATCACTAGGTTTCTAAATTCCACCTAGCTTAACTATTCATAGCATCCATTCTTTAGTTTGAACTTCCATCTTCCACCATGCCTGTGCTTCTCCTTTCAGTGAATGTGACGTAAACATGATCATGTAATTATCAGCATAGTCACTGATATCTAACACTGATTCCATTTCTTCTAACCAACGTAGTGCTTGTATTGCTCCTCCTTTTCTATTAAAGTCTTGGAGTTTATAAGACATAAAATTCTTGTAAGAACATCCTTTTTTAGCTCTGTCTATAACTCCTTTCTCATGGTGTTCTACTTCATTTGCATTTCTAGTTCTTAATTTCCAGGTGGAACATCTCCAATGTTTAGGTTCTGTTGGAATTAAGCTACTAGTGTAGGTATCTGTCACACCCTCAAAATCCACTTGCGGAGTTTTACCGCGAGGCGTGTGAACAAACCAGGATCACAGTCAATAGTTACTCAGAACGACTCTATATGCCATAATTTAAACAAAATCAACCAAAAACATACTTTAAACAATGCGGAAGCATTTTGAAAACAACCCAAGGCAATGAAAGTATAACTATGGCAAAACAGGTGCCAATCCAAAAGAGTAAACCATAATTATTAAAATACTAAAATTGTCTTGAAGTTCGTGTCTTAGAATGCAGTGAACCATGCAGTGCTCCTATGGCAAGCAAGCTAATGACCTGAGAATAGCATACTAACAATGTCAACACAACGGTTGGTGAGTTCAAGAGATATTCAAACATAAACAGTTTAATAATAGCGATATAAAAGTAGTGCATTGCAACAGATAGCTAGTCCGTTAACATAAATATTATTCATAGTGATTTCGCAATTGAAGCTGACTGTGTTGCGTTGTTGCCTCCTGCCACGACTTAACAGGTCGTGACAATGTTCATTAGGACAACTTGCACCCGGTTGACCTCGAGTCACACAGTGGGGACTCGTCAGACCCAGTAGTACTACCCAAATTTCCCCGCTAATCAATATTAACAATTCGAAAGTGTGAGGACTTTCCATGATATCAACACTATAATATTGTACACAACTTAAATACATAAAGCGTTCGTGATTTACCAGTATGCTATCTCCCCAAAAGAGAGTAAATAAAAAGTGGGGCATGAACTCACCTGATATGCGTATAGATAACTAGGGTTTGACTTGGCAAACAGAATAGACAGACAACCTTCAGAGGTTACCTAGATCATATAAGTATATGAGTACGTGTAATCAAAGAACATGTGAAACCTAAGTACACTACAACCAAGGACTCAAGATTTTTAACAAACAGACATGTTTGACCTAGTTGACCCGTTTGACCCGTTGGTGACTTTATGTGTTGTAAACCATTCAAGCAATCAAACACATATATCATACATGGTTATCATTCAATAGATCATGTGTATGCTATATCAACCAGGTGTATCACTTAGATCATCATACAACCAAGTACCATACAAGTCATGCGAATCTAGAACATTAACATATCCACTAGTTATAACACAACTAACATGTCACACAAAGATCAACCATCACCACATGCCATGTGAAGCCACTCACGACTTCACATCCTAAACCCTGCCAATCCTACTAAGTAGGGGCCTCAGATTCGCACGCGTGTATAATGATCATAACTATATTCATTAACCATATGCATTGCATTCACAACATCACAACAATCAATTACCAGTCCCAAACATGATGTCCTACTACTAACAACATCCAAACCATACATGATCACAAATGTCCAAATATCATTCATGATTATCCCAACATCACAAACAACCAATTATCATATTTACCACTTAGAATTCATCCATGATCATACTAACATGCTCCTAACATCCCAAATATGTTCAAACTACCATTTTTCACATTTTGCATAAATAAAGTTTCCCTTTTGGAAAGCACATCCCAAAACCTATCAAATACCCAATATACTCATGATTCATCAATAATATCAATTCAAACTCATAGCATCATCTAAGCATGATCAACAACATCAAACATCATAACCCATCAATTCATACCCTAAAAAGTTAACTTTAGTAATGTATGAACTATAACATGTGTTCTGAATTTCCAATGATCACAACAACAATCTAACATCTAATATCACCATGAACACATCCATAACATTATATCATCCATAATTCCAATACATGCAAATAAAGTTACTATTATTAGTAACCTATGAACAATGCATCAAAATCCCAATTCTTGCATAATCAATGTATTCCAACATTCATACAACCTATAATCATCAAACATTCATCAAACAATCATTCATCATGCATAATCATGGCATTTCGAATTAGGGTTTGCTTCATACCCAAAGTTCATGATCAAACCACTAAAACATATATTCTTGCATAATCGACGTAACTAACATATATACAATCTAACTAACATACTAACATCACCAAACAACATCCAATTCGACCCCATGAAGGTCAATTTCGCACCAAGGTTTGGCCACCAACAAAAAACCCAAAAAACATGAAAATCTAACCTTTAAACGTGTAATGCTTGAAATTGATGTTCCTATGTGTTGTAATCCTTGAAATCGAATCAAATTCGCAGGGAATTGCTTGTTCTAGGTCGAATTCGAAGATGGAGAGGGAGAGGGGGTGAGGTCGCGGCCGAAGGGGGGTGTGGGGAGGCTAGGGTTTTGTTTTGTTTAGTTTAATTTACATAATTACCCTTTTTAACCCTTGTAATTTGTAATTTATAAAAACTAGGTTTTAAACTCTTTGTAAAGTGTTTTTAACTTCATAATATAAAGATATAAACTTATGAAAATCATTATATATCTTATCTTTATAAAAACACAAGACATACGAATAAATAGGCACGTTCCGCGTTACGCGATTAATTTTAGTAACCTTTTAAAATTGTGTAAACACATAAACATAACCCAATCATCACATAATCAATTAGATTCACATTAAATTAACATTATTCATTATTATTAGGTCACAACGTTAAACGACAACTAGTGTGTGCTCACGACCGTGTATACAAGACTTAACGGAACTAACGGAGTTTGGTAACGGAAATTTACCGGATGTCACATTATCCCATGTTGAAAGAATTTTCGTCCCGAAAATTGCGTTACATGGTGAGAGTGTTCCATCACTGGTTTCATCACTGGTCTACTGCATTGGCACACAGAAATCGAAATCGAGTGAGTTTTGGATGAGTTGTCACATCATCCCCATGTTGAAAGAAATTTCGTCCCGAAATTTAAATCAATACCTTGTCTGCTAGCATCGTCCCTTCGAATAGTTGAGGGTACTTAAGCTTCATTTGATCTTACCGTTCCCATGTGAATTCCGGTCCACGTCGCGAATTCCAACGGATTTGACAATGGGTATTTTGCTTTTCTTAAGTGTTTTCACCTCACGGTCCATCACCTCAACTGGTTCTTCAATAAAACGCAATTGTTCATCCACTTGAATTCTTCTAGTGGCACGATCATGTTTCATCAGTTATGCACTTCTTCAGGTTTGACACGTGAAATACATCATGGATTCCACTTAGCGAATCAGGTAGGGCTAATCGATAGGCTACTGGACCTATTTTCCACTATTTCAAATGGTCCAACATACCTCGGATTTAGTTTCCTTGTTTACCAAACCGAACTACGCCTTTCCATGGTGAGACTTTCAACAAAACCTTGTGCCAACCTAAAATTCTAAAGGTTTCCGTCTCTTGTCAGCATAACTCTTTTTCTGTCTCGCGCTGCAGCCATACGGTTCCGTATCTGCACAATCTCCGTTTTCTCATGAATCAACTCAGGACCTGTATCTGACTATCACCAATTTCTGCCCAGCAAACCGGTGATCTACACTTTCTCCCATACAGCGCCTCGAAAGGTGCTGCCTGTATACTAGTGTGATAACTGTTGTTATAAGAAAACTCCACCAATGGCAGGTGGTGATTTCCCAGTTATTCCCGAAGTCAATCACACAAGCACGTAGCATATCTTCTAACGTCTGTATGGTACGCTCACTCTGGCCATCCGTCTGTGGGTGATATGCAGTACTCATATCCAATCGTGTACCCAAAGATTTCTGCAATGATTGCCAGATATGTGACGTGAAACAAGCGTCACGGTCAGGATAATTGAGATCTGGTACACCGTGTCTCGAAACGATCTCCTTGAGGTACATGCGAGTTAATTTCTCCATCTTGTCGGTTTCCTTTATTGCAAGGAAATGAGCAGACTTTGTCAATCGATCCACAATACCCATATCGTGTCACAACCAGTACTAGTCGGGGTAGCTTAGTAATAAAATCCATGGAGATCGGTTCCCATTTCCACATCGGTATCTCAGGTTGTTGTAACAGTCCGATGGTTTTGATATTCCACTTTACTTCGAGCAGGTCAAACACTTGCTCACATATGTAGCTACATCGCTTTCATGTTAGGCCACCAATAGTGCACCTTTAGATCATGGTACATCTTGTCGGATCCAGGATGTATAGAATACTTAGATTTGTGTGCCTCGCTCATAACTAAGTCTCTTAGATTTCCATAAACAGGCACCCAAAGTCTATCCATGAAATACCGAATTCCATCCTCTTTCACCACTAGCTGTTTATCCATTCCCTTAACGACTCAGAATCAATATTTTCTGCTTTTAAAGCTTCTATCTATGCCTTCTTAACTTGTTCGGGCAGTTGGGTACTGATAGTAAGCTGTAAAGCTCGCACCCGTCGGGGGTTTAGCTGTTTCCTTCCTACTAAAGCATCGGCAACTACGTTCGCCTTTCCCGGATGATACTTAATTGCGCAATCATAATCATTTAGTAGTTCCACCCAACGTCGCTGCCTCATATTCAACTCTTTTTGCTCAAAGATATGTTGAAGACTCTTGTGATCGGTGTAGATAGTGCACTTGGTACCGTACAAGTAATGTCTCCAGATCTTTAAGGCAAAAAATACTGCACCCAATTCTAAGTCATGGGTGGTATAGTTCTTCTCATGAACCTTTAGTTGTCTCGAGGCGTAGGCTATCACCTTGTCTCGTTGCATCAAGACACAACCCAATCCTTGAATGGATGCATCGCAATACACCACAAAGTCATCTGTTCCTCTGGTAATGCTAATCGGGGCAGTACAGAGTTTTGTTTTAATAATTGGAAAGCTGATTCTTGACTCTCCGTCTATTTGTATGTCGTTCCTTTGTGAGTCAAGGCTGTGAGAGGTTGTGCGATCTTAGAAAATCCTTCTATGAATCGGCGGTAATATCCTGCTAATCCTAGAAATTGTCTTATCTCGCTCGGCGTTTTGGGTGTAGTCCAATTCTTTATCGCCTCAATTTTGGCAGGATCAAGTGTATTCCTTCTCATTAACAATATGACCTAGGAATTGTACTTCTCTTATCCAAAAGTCACACTTTGGGAATTTAGCATACAGCTGTTCACTTTTCAACAGTTCCAAGATCATTCGTAAGTGCTCTTCATGCTCCTCCTTGGTCCTAGAGTATATCAGTATATCATCGATGAACACAATGACAAATGATCCAGATAAGGTTTGCACACGCGGTTCATGAGGTCCATGAACACAACAGGTGCATTAGTCAACCCAAAAGGCATGACCAAGAACTCATAATGACCATAACGAGTACGAAAGGCAGTCTTGGGAATGTCTTCTTCTCGAACTCTGAGTTGATGGTAACCAGATCTCAAGTCAATCTTGAGTAATAGCTTGATCCTTGAAGCTGATCGAACAAGTCGTCGATACGAGGTAAAGGGTATCGGTTCTGACTGTTACTTTGTTTACTCAATAATCGATGCACATTCGGAATGTGCCATCCTTCTTCTTAACAAAGAGAACAGGAGTCCCCAAGGTGATGTGACTAGGTCGAATAAAGCCTTATCAAAAGCTCCTGAAGTTGTGACGACAACTCCTGTAGTTCGTTCGGTGCTAATCGATAAGGTGCCCTAGCAATCGGAGCTGCGCCGGGAGTCAACTCAATCTAGAATTCCACTTGGCGGTGAGGTGGTAATCTAGGAAGATCCTCTGGGAACACCTCTGGAAAGTCGCGTACTACGGGAATATCCTCCATTCTCTTTCCCTACTGCTTGTCGGTTACAAGTGCTAGGATAGCCACACGGCCCTTTCGTAACAACTTTTGAGCTTTCATATATGAGATGATGCCTATCACAGCACCACTCCTATCACCTTTGACGGTAAGAATTTGATCACCAACCGGGATCCGTATGATCTTCGTGACATATGACTTCCGCTTGCTTGCTAGAGAGCCAATCCATGCCTATCACAACATCAAAAACTCCCAGCGTAACAGGCATGAGATCTATAGCGAAAGTATGGCGAGCAAGTTCTATCTTACAATCTTTAAGGATATGCGTTACATGATTTGTTTACCGTCGGCTAATTCCACAGTGTATTTAGATTCTAAGGCAGAGGGTATATCACTTAAAAGACTACGGAACTTTAAGGACACAAAACTCCTATCGGCTCCAGTATCAAATAGTACCGTAGCAAAACAACCATTAACAGGGAATCTACCAGTAACAGTTGTGGGATCATTTAGAGCCTCACTGAGCCAATGACGAAGGCTCTCCCCTTGGCTCCATCTTTATTGCCGCCATTTCCAGTGCCATTTCCACCATTGTTGTTATTATTAATTATGTTGTTGTTACCATGGTTGTTGGATGTTGTTGTTGTTGCCATTTCCGTTCCTCCTTAGTTGTGGGCAGTTTCACTTGTAATGCCCTTCTTTCCCACATTCAAAACAACCCTTGGAGTTTCTTGAGGTTGTTGTGGCCTCCTCATCAGTTCACCACGACAATCCTTCGCAGCGTGTCCAATTTTTCCACAACGTTGACACTTGAAGCTATCACACCTTCCCACATGATGGTAATTACACCGAGTACACTTTGGGTGTCTCCACCATAACCACTGGGTCCTTGATTATTGCAGGCGTCTGGTTGGAGTTACGGTTATTGTCAAACCTCCGTTGCTGCTGAACCGGCTGTTGTGCTGCTGAGATTGAGGTTGACCACTGGAAGATGATGATGCTTTGGTGTTGTTGGCATTGTCCCATTTTTTTGTTGTCGGGCACGCTTGCCACAACCCCCGTTTAGGTAGACGTCCTTGCTCCACGGCTTGGTCAGTTAGCTTGTGTGCTAGCTGGATGGCTTGCTGAATTGTGGCTGGGTTGGAAGCAGTTACCATACTCTGGATTTCAGGTACCAATCCCCGTATGTAATGCTCTATCCTTTTATGCACCTCATTCACCATTCCCGGGCACAAAGTTGCTAATTCATGGGTTCTGGTGGTGTAAGCCTCAATTTCCGAGCCCTGCATTTTCAGTTCCCAGAACTCCATTTCTAACTTCTGTACTTGCTGCGAGGACAGTACTCCTCGGTCATCATTGCTTTGAACTCATCCCATGGAAGTCCATTCGCCATCGCTTGTCCAAGCATCTGGACTTGCGCGTTCCACCAAGACAGAGCAGCACCCTCAAAGTCCCGGTGGCATACTTTACTTGATCCATAGTGGACAGTGCATTTGGAGAAACGGACTCAGTTTTCGAACCAGCGTACAAGCCCTACAGCACCTCAGTGGTACCCCTGTAGGTGTGTGGTTTACAGTCCATGAAGGACTTGTAGGTACACACTGGTGGTCCTGTTTTAACACAACACACATTAATCAGACATCCCCTACAGTATAAAGGATATCAGATTTATCTTTCTGTCATTGTTTACCTGCTGGCTGACCCGCGTGGGCAGCAGCCACCGCCGCCTGAACATGCTCATTAATTAGAGCAGCCAATTCTGCGGGAGTAGTCATGTAATAGCACCACCACCTGTTCTCGGTGCCACGTCCACGTCCGCGTCCACGACCACGTCCACGTCCATGGGCGTCCATTTTTTTCACTTTACATTCACAAATACAATAATGAGTAACATCAAACATATTTAACTCATTGAAGCATAGTAAACAGTAAGTAAACAAAGAAATAACGATTCATCACAACCACAAATTCATAACGAAAATAATAACCAAGGTAAATAAATTGCAATGAGTCACAATGTATTTAGCAATGTCAAAATTGAAGTTTGTCGTTCGTGTGGGGAAACAACCCTTCCCACGTAGGTTTCAAAAATAAAACACTACGTAGTCTAAGTCATATAAAGAAGTCAATCGACAACATCTGACCCATCACTATCATCCTCCATCTCCTCCGGTTCCTCCTCCTCGGGTCCCTCCTCGGGATCCTCCTCATCCTCAGGGTCTGCTGCAGGAGCAGGAGCTATAGCAATCTAAAGTGCCTCTAGCTGGCTTCTAAAATGGCAATCCATTATCAGCTACGGCATCCCGCTGTTCGCGAGCAGTCACGCGTCCTTGGAGTGCCATAAGACCATCTTGCATATGGTGACAACCGTTCAGGGTCTTCCCGTGTTCTTCCTCGAGTTCATCCAATTGATGTCTCAGGTTGTACACCTTGTTGTAGTGTACAGACATCACCCGTGAGTCGCCTTAGTCGATGTTGTTCAGTATCCAGTGCAGCCATTAGTGCAGCAATCAGTTGCTCGTTGGACTGCGCTGTTCGTGGGAGTGAAAGCATGGTTGATTGGCATTGTTCTAGTCCTTGGCTTTAGGACAGGTACGCGCTCCCTAAACATAATATGGTCAACAAACCTAGGATAGAACGCCAGTCTCGCGGAGGGTCATGCTTCATCAATGCGAATGGTTGATCCCAGTCAATCTCCTCTTGGATAAGCCAGTTGGGGCCAATCGAATCCATCATCAGGTCAGGTGCGGGAGGTGTGGATTCAGATCGTGTGTGATTCGGGTCGTTTACCGGAGCTCTCGAAGACGATGCCATGTTGCAGAGAGTGTGACGTGTATGCCAATGAGTATACAGTAGATGAGAATAAGGCACATGTAACTAATAACTGTGTGCGGTTATAGTCTAGTGTGTATGCAACCTAGTTCCCTATAACCAATGGCTCTGATACCAATCTGTCACACCCTCAAAATCCACTTGCGGAGTTTTACCGCGAGGCGTGTGAACAAACCAGGATCACAGTCAATAGTTACTCAGAACGACTATATGCCATAATTTAAACAAAATCAACCAAAATACAAATTTAAACAATGCGGAAGCGTTTTGAAAACAACCCAAGTCAATGAAAGTATAACTATGGCAAAACAGGTGCCAACCCAAAGAGAGTAAACCATAATTATTAAAATACTAAAATTGTCTTGAAGTTGTGTCTTAGAATGCAGTGAACCTTGCAGTGCTCCTATGGCAAGCAAGCTAAAGACCTGAGAATAGCATACTAAAAATGTCAACACAACGGTTGGTGAGTTCAAGAGATATTCAAACATAAACAGTTTAATAATAGCGATATAAAGTAGTGCATTGCAACAGATAGCTAGTCCGTTAACAGTAAATATTATTTCATAGTGATTTCGCAATTGAAGCTGACTGCGTTGGTTGTTGCCTCCTGCCACGACTTAACAGGTCGTGACAATGTTCATTAGGACAACTTCCTCCCGGTTGACCTCGAGTCACACAGGTAGGGCTCGTCAGACCCAGTAGTACTACCCAAATTTCCGCTAATCAATATTAACAATTCGAAAGTGTGAGGACTTTCATGATATCAACACTATATAATATTGTACACAACTTAAATACATAAAGCGTTCGTGATTTACCAGTATGCTATCTCCCCCAAAGAGAGTAAATAAAAGTGGGGCATGAACCCCTGATATGCGTATAGATAACTAGGGTTTGACTTGGCAAACAGAATAGACAGACAACCTTAAGAGGTTACCTAGATCATAAGTACATGAGTACGTGTAATCAAAGAACATGTGAAATCTAAGTACACTAAACCAAGGACTCAAGATTTAACCAAACAGACATGTTTGACCTAGTTGACCCGTTTGACCCGTTGGTGACTTTATGTGTTGTAAAATTCAAGCAATCAACACATATATCATACATGGTATCATTCAAATAGATCATGTGTATGCTATATCAACCAGGTGTATCACTTGGATCATCATACAACCAAGTACCATACAAGTCATGCGAATCTAGAACATTAACATATCCACTAGTTATAACATAACTAACATGTCACACAAAGATCAACCATTCCATATGCCATGTGTAGCCACTCACGACTTCACATCCTAACCCTGCCAATCCTACTAAGTAGGGGCCTCAGATTCGCACGCGTGTATAATGATCATAACCTATTCATTAACCATATGCATTGCATTCACAACATCACAACAATCAATTACCAGTCCCAAACATGATGTCCTACTAACCAACATCCAAACCATACATGATCACAAATGTCCAAATAGCATTCATGATTATCCCACATCACAAACAACCAAATATCATATTTACCACATTAGAATCATCCATGATCATACTAACATGCTCCTAACATCCCAAATATATTCAAACTACCATCTTTCACATTTTGCATAAATAAAGTTTCCCTTTTGGGAAAGCACATCCCAAAACCTATCAAATACCCAATATACTCTGATTCATCAATAACATACCAATTCAAACTCATACCATCATCTAAGCATGATCAACAACATTCAAACATCATAAACCATCAATTCATACCCTAAAAAGTTACTAACTTTAGTAATGTATGAACTATAACCCGTGTTCTTGAATTTCCAATGATCACAACAACAATGTAACATCTAATTATCACCATGAACACATCCATAACATCATATCATCCATAATTCAACATTACATGCAAATAAAGTTACTATTATTAGTAACCTATGAACAATGCATCAAAATCCCACTTTCTTGCATAATCAATGTATTCCAACATTCATATAAACCTATTCATCAAACATCATCAAACCATCATCCATCATGCATAATCATGGAATTTCGAATTAGGGTTGCTTCATACCTAAAGTTCATGATCAAACCACTAACAACATATAATTCTTGCATAATCGACGTTAACTAACATATATGCAATCTAACTAACATACTAACATCACCAAACAACATCAAATTCGACCCATGAAGGTCAATTTCGCACCCAAGGTTCGGCCACCAACAAAAACCCACAAAAACATGAAAAAATCTAACCTTTAAACGTGTAATTGCTTGAAATTGATGTTCCTATGTGTTGTAATCCTTGAAATCAAATCAAATTCGCAGGGAATTGCGTGTTCTAGGTCGAATTCGAAGATGGAGAGGGAGAGAGGGTGAGGTCGCGGCCGAAGGGGGGTGTGGGGAGGCTAGGGTTTTGTTTTGTTTTGTTTAATTTACATAATTACCTTTTAACCCTTGTAATTTGTATTTTATAAAAACTAGGTTTTAAACTCTTTTGTTAGGACCTGGTATTCGACGAAAATACCTAGAGATCACGTGTATACCGGATCAAATAGTGCGGAATCCTATTTGATTGGCGATCCAGTCAGTGAGAACACACGAAGAATCAATCAAGGATTGAAACTAACGTTAGAAATCGATAAGGAATCGATCTAATGTGTTCTATGAACTTGGAGAACGATTTGGAAGGTTTCTGGACGGCTAGGGTTCGTATGGAATTGAACTTGAACGAATCTCTCTGTTTTTCACGAATGAGTTGTATTTATAGGTTGGCACTCTTCAATCGTGCGACTGAACCATTAGTTTGGTTCAGTCGTGCGATTGAACCATGCGGTTGGTTAATTCGTGCGACTGAGTGTCAGTCGTGCGATTGAGCCATTCTTATGTTACAGTCGTACGACTGATCCAGTCTCCTGGTTCAGTCGTGCGACTGAGTCAATCGTATGAGGTTCTTCATGCTTATGGTTCATTCGCATGAGCCATTCGCATGGGAACTTCATTAAGTTAAGTTTGAATGTTTTAGTTAATTAATATTAATATTATATGTAATCATTCAAGTAATCATACACTCAATCAATTCATTTACGACTCACTATGAACTATTAAACATTATAACAACAGACTATCAATATCAGTTCATTAATCATACCAAACAAGATCTATTACATCACATATCACGATCTAGGGACATACATGTATCAACAAACTCCCCCTTGGACCTAGATCTCTCTAATGTCTTGTTCTTCATTACCTTCTCATATTTCTTGTACTTGTCCTCTTGTGTGACTCCGTGTGAATATCAAACGCGAAGCAAAGTCGTATAACATTTGGAACTGGAGGGCTTGTACAATGTCTGTGTGTCATAGAACAGTGGCCACTTGTATAATGTATAGACATCATTAGCAGACAAGTTGGTTAGCCACATTGGGTCGAATACCCTGACAGTATCCATTTGATCCCCTTTGTTTAGAACTATGACAGCTTCAGCAGTTCTCCAATCATAGTACACCATTTGAAATGTGGAGTGAAGTCCTGTGGCATTTCCCTGAGAGGGATCTCGACATAGTGCGAGGAGGACTCTACTTCAACACAATTTTAGGTTTTCCAGTAATGGCATCCATCTCAGACCTTCTAATATACCTTGTAGGTTGTTGAGGTCTGAAGTTAATCCATCTGGTGTGGTACTCTTTCTTGAGGGCAGCCTCAAACCAGCCTGACATTTTTCTGTGTCAGCATACAACAACTTCAACTTGGCCAGCTGGTTGAGCTCAAATCTAGGTAGAGTCTTTAGATCATGTGGAAATCTAAAGTACTCTATGCCCTTTTCCCTCTTAACGACATAAGCGTTAAGATCATCAAAATATGCCCATGCTATAATCCTGCCTGACACCGTAAGATGTTTCTTGACGCTGTAGAACTTGGTGTAGGCATCCCTCTTCGGTGCATCACGTTGGGCTTGACTTCCTTAAAACATTCAGCCCATTCAGCCTTTCGAATGTATACATCTCGTTTGAGGCTGGGTTGTTCCTTCGTTCTTTCCTGCTTCCTATTCCATCTTGTCCAGTACCTCAAACATATCACTGACTAGGGACTCACCAGATTGGGGACCATATTACCTGCGGTTGTCAGCGTATTGAGGGTACTCTTCAGCAGTAATATCTTCAACCTCAACTTCATCAACGTCGTGTAGTTCGTTGTCAGTGGTTGTATCAACTGTTGAGCATCCTTGACAATATCATCAGGATTGAGTCTGAACATTTCTGCCAGTTGCTCGTTAGATAGGTCGTGAATTATTTCACCTTCTTCAGGAGTATAACTCACTGACCCTCTGACAATCCCTGCAGATCAAGAATCATAGTGAGTTGAGACTTGACCTGTTGAAGGGGAGCAATATCAAACTCATCTCTGTGGTACTCTAGATCTGTTTGATTTACACATTTCACATTCAAATCATTAGTAATATATCAAACAAAATGCATTAAGTTAATATAAACATTCAGTACATCGTTTTCAATACAGAATACAAAAGTAATTAAATACATAAACATCCACTAGTTACTTTTATCCTGTATGCTAGTCTCTTCGTGTGAAGGTGCAGAAGTAGAAGCTGACTGATCTGTCGGTTCTTTGTTCTGCTCTTGACCGGGAGCTGAGACAGAGTCAGCTGCTTCTCCTTCTTCAGTCTTCATCAGCACGCCACTCTCTGTTTCTCTTCATCAGAATCACTGTCATCATCATCATCATCATCACTCTCTCTTTCTCCATCCTTTATCTTTAGAGGTTCCTCCTTTGATCCTTTTAACTTTAACAAAATGGACCTCTTTGCCTTTTCCAACTCTTCTATCTGCTTACCTGATGTGACGCTTTGTGCTTGGAGTTGGTCCACTCAGTGTTCTGAGCAGCCAATTTCTGGGCATGCTCCTTAATAGCTCGATCCTGCTCTGCGATTTTCTGCGATTGTGCAGCAGTCAGGTCGGTGAGCTGGCGGATCTGAGAGGTCTTTTCCTCATCAGCCGCCAGCAGTCGTAACAGCATTCTGTTTAAGGCTGCCAACTATTCCTCTACCCCTATTGGAGGTAGAGGAGATCTAGAGGTGTGTGAGGGGTAGGCTGAGGGCTCGGTTTGGTGGCTAGTGGTGGTGGTGGAGGTGGTGAATATCGGGTAAGGTCTGGATGATGGTGGTGGTGAGTGTGGGGTGAATGTAGTAGTGGTAGCAGGGGTCTGGCTTGTGGTGATCGGTATGGTGGTGGTTGTGGTTGCTGTGGGGAGAGGTATGGTGGTGGAAGGTGTGTCTGCAGAGGTGGTAGTGGTGGAAGGTATGGGGGATGTGGTGGTGATGAAGGTTACCTTACGTTTTTTCTTTTTCTGGCCATGGGGTTGAGCCATCCGTTTTCTCCTCGTTCCCCCGAGGTGGATGCTCCCCCTTCAACCCCACCTGAGGACTCCGGAGCATATGATGGATCAGTCTCTGTATCTCCGGATCCTCTCGGTTGTTCACCGACAACCCTCAACTCGTGTTCTGTGGGAACCACTTTCCTTCCCACAGTTCGGGTCAATGGCTCCTCATCAGATTCATCTTCATCTTCCTCGGTAAGCACAAAATCTTGATGGAATCCTGCTGACTCAATTACCTCAGCAGGTGAGCTAGACACCGAGGGAACAGAGTCAGACACGGTGCCTCGGGATGGAACAGCCTCATCCTCAATGTCATCCTCCTCAGAGTCATCAGTAGGGAGGACAATCGGCTCCACATCGGAGTCACTGTCCTCGTGACGCCATTGGTGTCTCCCCGGTGCCACATAGCTTTCATCTGCTAAGTGGCCAATCATTCTCTTCACTTGGGGCTTAATCTGCTTTCCCCTGTAAACTCTCATTCTGCCCAGAGTAGTATCATCCATTATTTCCAGAGCCACTGCGTCATGACTCTCTTTGGGCAACTATGGCAGCTTCTCGTTGAAGATAAGCTGTAAGAATCTGGGGTACATACAGAACCCCTCTTTTCCCTTTACTTCCAAATTCTCCACCAAGTAGGAGAATATCATGCTGGAAAAACTAAAGGGGTGGTTCAGAACCAGTGCCACGTAGGCATTTTGAATCTGGTCTGAGAGGTCGTCAAACCCACCCCTCCTTGAAGCTACACACTTTAGAATCACGTGAGCTAAGTACTTGTACTGGGGGCTCAGGTTGCTCTTGTTGAGCACACCTGAGTTGATATCCCCAGCGTACTTTAGCCTTAGGAAGCATCCTCTTACAGTCAATGGATGTAGTTTTGTAGGATGATCAGCATCCTCCCCGAACTCTAGGACCCTCTGAATATCGGCGGCAGAGATCTCAATACCATGGCCCAGTATGGAGCTCCTGATACAGTAAGGCTCACGAGAGCGGTCCACCGAGGCATTTTCCCAGAATGCTGATGGAGTGATCTGTAAGGCGTGCAAGGAGTGGAGATCGCCTTATAGATCCAGGATCGTCTCAGAAATGCAATTATTTTGGTAAACTCAGCCCCGTTCCTGGTGGTGTGATCCAAGTGGGCACAGATGTTATGCTTGGGATTTATGGTCCACTTTTCTGCTATTTATCTGTAACACACAAGACATAGAACTATTAATACATAAGACATGAAAACTTCTGTTCTAAGTGTAAAGTTGAAAGTCATTTTGATTCATTCGTGCGAATGAATCATGCGACTGAAGTCAGTCGCCTGTTTGAGACATGCGACCGAGTTCAATCGGGTGTTTGAGACATGCGATTGAGTTCAATCGGCTGATTGAGCCATGCGATTGAGTTCAATCGGCCGACTGGAGAGCACTTGTTAGGACCTGGTATTCGACGAAAATACCTAGAGATCACGTGTATACCGGATCAAATAGTGCGGAATCCTATTTGATTGGCGATCCAATCAGTGAGAACACACGAAGAATCAATCAAGGATTGAAACTAACGTTAGAAATCGATAAGGAATCGATCTAATGTGTTCTATGAACTTGGAGAACGATTTGGAAGGTTTCTGGACGGCTAGGGTTCGTATGGAATTGAACTTGAACGAATCTCCCTGTTTTTCACGAATTGAGTTGTATCTATAGGTTGGCACTCTTCAATCGTGCGACTGAACCATTAGTTTGGTTCAGTCGTGCGATTGAACCATGCGGTTGGTTCATTCGTGCGACTGAGTGTTCAGTCGTGCGATTGAGCCATTCTTATGTTACAGTCGTACGACTGATCCAGTCTCCTGGTTCAGTCGTGTGACTGAGTCAATCGTATGAGGTTCTTCATGCTTATGGTTCATTCGCATGAGCCATTCGCATGGGAACTTCATTAAGTTAAGTTTGAATGTTTTAGTTAATTAATATAATATTATATGTAATCATTCAAGTAATCATACACTCAATCAATTCATTTACGACTCATTAATGAACTATTAAACATTATAACCAACAGACTATCAATATCAGTTCATTAATCATACCAAACAAGATCTATTACATCACATATCACGATCTAGGGACATACATGTATCAACACTTTGTAAAGTGTTTTTAACTTCATAATATAAAGATATAAACTTATGAAAATCATTATATATCTTATATTTATAAAAACACAAGACATACGAATAAATAGGCACGTTTCCGCGTTACGCGATTAATTTTCTAGTTAACCTTTTAAAATTGTGTAAACACATAAACATAACCCAATCATCACATAATCAATTAGATTCACATTAAATTAACATTATTCTTTATTATTAGGTCACCAACGTTAAACGACAACTAGTGTGTGCTCACGACACGTGTATACAAGACTTAACGGAACTAACGGAGTTTGGTAACGGAAATTTACCGGATGTCACAGTATCGCCGCTTCCAATTGCTGAGACACTAGTTGAGAAATTCTTTCATTCTCATTTTCAGTGGTATTTACCGGCAAAGTTTCTTCTCCTAATCTGGTTCTTGGTCGTCCAATATGTCTTGTTCTTTGTACAGGTTGAGTATCTCTTCTTGGCAGCATATTTAACTACATATTAATTACACTATTATCACAAAAAAATTTCATTTCATTTATAGTATAAGTTTTGTAATCATAACCAAACATTTTATTACATTCTTATTTTACATATTCTAAAACAGTTCACATAATAGATTAGGGTTTCCTACAATCCTAATTTCTATACATCCAGTTTCATATTTTGTTGAGGGTACTTTGGCTTCCTTCTTTTATCTCCTTGACATATGTTTGGATCATTCGAATTTCTTGTTGTATATTTTATCTTTCTTAAGGATCTGGTTAGTTGTTTCTATCTAACATTCCTCCAACCTTTGTCTCTTATATCCTTTTTCTTTAGTTTCAGAGGCAACGCGTTGCACTATGGGTGTTAGGCCTGATGTTGAGGGAAGGATTTCTAGACTTCTATTTCCTAACTCCTGAATTTTCTTAATCAGGAACTTCTTACCACTTTGTGCACTTTTCCTAGGGGTTTCAATTATATAGCCCCCGATGGTTACTCGTGTACGTCAGATGAAAAACTTTGACTTGATGTTGGTCTTGACCTCGGGTTAGGATGTTTCTATATCGTCCTGAGCCTCTATTTCTGATGTTGTTTCTTATGATTGCTATTATCCAAATGATCAGTTTCAATATAGGAACTATTAGAATTATCAGTACTCACACTGTAAATATCCTTACAAGATTTTAATTTACACTGTTACTAGTTCAAGCACTAGTCAAATAAATTCATAGAGTTTCACATTCACACATTAGTTACATACCTTTCATACAAGAATTTTATTATATTCTAAGAATAGCATGGTATCATGAAATCATAGAAAGAAAATATATTTTAAAACATGCTAGATGTAACCTTTCGGGTTTTCGTTAACTAAAAGTTAACATCGTTATGTTCTTGTAAGTGTCTTTTTGTCATTTATAAAACTATGTGGGTGCATTTATACGTGTATCTTTTGTTACATTAATTAAAAGTTAATAAATAAATTTATTGTAGTAGTAGTAATAATAATAATAATAATAATAATAATAATAATAATTACAACCTTTGCTGATTAGTTATAAATTTTAACTTAAATGATGATAATAATAAAAATAATAATAATAAAAATAATAATTTATAAAAGTTAAATAAGCTAATAATGTAGAAAAATGTTTAAAACTTAGAGTTAATAAGTCAAGGGGGCATTAGTGTCAATTTAGAAACCTTAAATAGAAATTTCATACATAAAATAATAAAACTAAAAACTACAGGGACCAATTATGTAATTTACAAAACCCAACCCCCACCCACTTTCTCTTTCCCCGATTTCCCAACGGCCGTTGGCGAGGCTTCGACGCGGCACCGTTGAACCCCAAAGACGCCCAAATGCTTCAAATTCCTGACTTATCGAACCAAAATCACCTTCTGAAATCGTTTTTGAACCTATTAATACGCGTTAATTCTAATTTAAGGCAATTTTGGAGTCGCTCAAGCTCGGTAACCGATCGTCATTAATGTTCTAACCCTTCGTTAATTAAAACTCAATAATAATCTAATTAATAGGAACCTAAAAGATCGTCTAGCTATTCCTAAACTATTACCAATTTCAATTTCATCGGAAACACACACACACACACCTCGCATCAATCATCATCTTCATTGTGAACCTGCTACACAGTCAAGCTTCATCATCTGGACTTCTTAAACCAACATTGAAAAATGGCTTTTGATCTTATACACCATTAAAAGCTACTGTTATCACAAATTTGGTTTTAATCATCACTATCTTCTTGAACCAAACCACATTCGTGATCTACTCTCTTGCTAATATCATCGAAAGACTTCAATCTAAGTAAGTTATTTACACAAATATACTCGGTTTCACCTATTAATCAAAAGCCGTAAGCTTAATCCATTAAGAAACATGAATTGATGTTCAATTTTTGTTCAAATCAAACTAGGCTTCTTATCAAATTTGGGGATTTTTCATTGAACTCCTTTTGTGTATGTATTTCAAAATACAACCAGATCTGAGCTCTAGCCGAGCTGGTTAACATGCACTACTCGTTTAGAAGGGACTCGGTTTGACCCCGGGCACCTTCAAACAATTTTTTTTATTCCATTTCAACTATTTTTAGATTCAAGAAATTATTAAAATATTATTAAAGTAATATAAAAACCATTTTAATACTGATTCAAAATTGAATTAATAGTTTTTGAAATATTTCAGAAATCACAATTTGATACTTACTTTATTTTTAAAGATGTCAAAATATATACTATATTTACAAGTTTAAAAATGTATAAAAAATGATTTTCTAAATCTTTATTTAATTTCTAAAGTTCTAAATATATAATTTTTTAGTTCTTTATTTTTGAAAGGCTTAATAGTATGAAACCTTTATAAGAACTACTCAAAAGTTCAAAACATTATAAATCTAACCTAAATGCTTTTAAACTATTTTTGTAAGTCATTTAAATAATTAATTATCTAATTAATTAATTTTGATCTAGTTTTAAATTAATTGATCATTAGATTAATTATTTCCTTTCACATTTTAAACTTAATCTTTATTAAATCAATTATTTAAATTAAATTATTTAATTTCTCTAATAATTTATTATCATTCTTAATCTTAATTATTTCATTGTCTTATTTCATCTTCATTGAATCAAAACATAATCAATTATATTATTTTAATGAATTTAATTATTAAAACCCTCCAATTGAAACCCTGTTTAGTCGTTAATCATATCATTAATCTAATCTTGAAACAACTACGTTTAGGTATTTTGTAAAAGGAATAGTTGGAGCAAATCTTAATTTCTTGTTATATCTCTTAAGATTGTCTTATATATCATGTGAGTTATCATGCCCCTTTTACCTTATTTCATACCTTTTGGGGTGAAACATGTTAATGTTATAAACTTACACTTGTAAATATCTTGCTACTTGTAAATGCACTAACAAATCGTATTTAATCTTGACATGGTTATTTTCAATATTGTGAGCCTTATATGATAGACATTTTGTCACACCCTCAAAATCCACGTGCGGAGTTTTACCGCGACGCGTGTGAACAAACCAGGATTACAGTCACTAGTTACTCAGAACGACACTATACGCTGTAAGGCCCATTCCCGGGCACCTTGGTCATTCATCGCACATAAAACATTTTAAAACGTACATTTACTTTGCAGCGGAATTTAAAACTTTTATTAATAACTAAAAACATGGCAATTCATTCATTTACAACATTCGTTTTCATCTCAAAATACAATGACATGTCAAAATATGGATGCCAGCCTCAAAACGCTACCAGTAGCTTATGCATCCATGCTTGCAACTCCTCAGCATCAACAAAATACCTGTCAACTATCATGCATACAAAAGTCATCAACAATGCTGAGTGAGTTCTAGTTTTTATAATAAAATACTTTATTCCTTTAAAAACTATCTTCACATTCATTCATGGTCATACAACATACGTACACTCAATCTATGTTCTTATTCGTTTCGTTCTTTCATACTTTCATTGTTTCATTCTTTTATTTACTTTCGTATTCATATTATCATTCATACTTTTCAATATCTTTTACTTTCTTTTCTCTTCCTTTTCGTACTTTACGTCTGTCAGTTGTCATACATCATACATAATTATTATTATCTTCATTATCATTCGTTCATTAATTATTCTTCGCTCATTATTCTTCATTACTCGAATCTTGTCTCATGCAATATCCCGACTCATGCTCGAAAGCTGATGTTGTGTGTCGGGGCCTGTACACAAACCCCCGACTCATGTCCGAAGACTGACACAGCACCGGAATACGTGACAAAGATCCCTTTCGAGTCAATCACCAGGATTGAACTCTATCCGAGTCTGTTGCAACACAAGTCGCTCACCTTATTATCTCGTCTTATGCAATACCCTCGACTCATGTCTGAAGACTGATACTGTGCTGGGGCCTGATAAACAAATCCCCGGCTCATGTCCGAAGACTGACATAGTAACGGGGCACGCGACTCGGATCTCATCATCCTATTTTGTTCCATGCAATACCCCCAACTCATGTCCGAAGACTGATACTGTGCCAGGGCCTGATAAACAAACCCCTGACTCATGTCCGAAGACTGACACAGTACCAGGGTACGCGACACGGATCTCATCATCCTATTTTGTCTCATGGAATACCCCTGACTCATGTCCGAAGAATGATACTGTGCCGGGGCCTGATAAACAAACCCCTGACTCATGTCCGAAGACTGACACAGTACCGGGGTATGCGACACGGATCTCATCATCCGTCACTTTTGTGTTCACCATTTGTTATCTCATGTGTTCATTTCGTACTCTATCGTATTTGTTCGTTTCATACTTTATCGTTATCTTTCACTTTGTTACATAATACTTTACGTTCATTAATTTATTCGTTCATACATCACACCACGTAAAGTCATACATAATATATTATAAAACATAATACGTACGTTTTGAAAACTCTTTGACGAAGAAAGATAACAAATCACTCACACATATACACATCATAATTTCATCACATCACCATGCACATATCAAGCATAAGTCATAACATCATAACAAGGCCTATCTCCCTATTTTACCCCTTAAAACCACTTAGAAAATCCTATGTCCAAAATGGGTGCGTGGGACTTTTAGGCGCATGAGCATAAAATTCTGAGTGTAAAACAATCAGGGCGCATGGGCACTGTTTGGATGTTTCTGCCCTGTTTGGACGTTTCTGCCCTGCTTGAGTGTTTCGCCACTATGCAGGCGCAGGGACACTTAGCCGTTTTGGCAACTTGGGCGCATGGGCACTATTTGGGTGTTTCTGCCCTGTTCAAGTGCTTTGCCACTATTTGGGTGTCTGAGCTTACATTTAGATTATTAACACTTAGGCGCATGGGGTTTGGGCGGTTGGGCATACTTAGGTAGTTGGCCATTTGGCGCATGGGAACACTGTTTAGGCGCATGGCCCACTCTTGGGCGCATGGCCAACACTTAGGCGCATGGCCAACATGCTGGGCGCATGGGCCACTCTTCATGCGCATCAGAACATTCTGAAATGTTTCTATGCTACTAACATCACCTGATTAAGGGAACCTAAGCATGCTAAACATCAACACTACCCATAAACCAACTCTAAAACATACATACACAGAACATCATCGAACAATAGGCTGAAACACATGGTTTACTTGAAAACATTTTCTTGGTATGTATAATAGCCCCAAACAAGTTGAAAATTAGTAAAAGAGGGGTTCTAGAAACTCACCTTGAGCGGCCTTTGAGCAACACACTTCAAGTTCGAGACCCACCTTCAATTCAGCTCTTAAATCCCGAATACAAACACTAAACACCAAGAACTTCGGTCAAGAACTCGAAACGCAGTTGAAACCGAGCTCATATAAGAGAATACCCACCTTTGCAGCTGCTTCTTCCTCTTTCTCTCTCTAGAACCGAGGGCTTTCTCTCTCTTCTTTCTTCGTTTCGGCCGAATGGAGATGGTGAAGAAGGGATGGGCGGCCATGCCCCTTTAAATATTAAAATAATAAGGTTTTGTACTTTGTACACTTTATCCCCCTCCACTTGTGCTCATTATCTATTCTTTCTATTTACTTTTCTTTTCCTTTCGTTTAAATAAAAATTCGGGGTGTTACATATGCCATATTCAAAACAAAACCTACCAAAGTTCAAACGTTCAAAACCATGCGGAAGCATTTTGTAAATAAGACAAACCCAAAGGAATAAAATGCATAATATGGCAAAACACGCGCCAACCCAATGTTTAAAACCCATAAATGAAAGACAAACAAATATGTCTATGAAATAAAGTCTTAGAATGCACGCTAGACCCGTTTTGTGCTCCTAATGGCAAGCTGAGTTAACAACCTAAGAATAGCATACTAAAATGCCAACACAAAGGTTGGTGAGTTTAAGAGTTTGCGTCTATCATAAATACAAACAGTTGTATAACAAAAGAAGTGTATTCAAAATAGATAGCTAGTTTATATTCACAAGTAATAACCATAGTGATTTCTCGATCAAAGCTAATTGTGTTTCGTTTGTTGCCTCCCTTCACGACTTACCAGGTCATGACGATGTTTGTGTTTAGGATAATATTGCACCCGTTTGACCTCGAGTCGCACATGTAGGGCTCGTTAGACCCAATAGTACTACCCAAGATTCCCCGCTACTTACCATTATTAATGATCCGAAAGTGTGAGGACTTTCCAGGTATTAAGCACTATGTTAAAACATACATAACTTATAATAATAAAATAGCGTTTGAGTACAAGTATGCTACCTCCTCCAGAAGAAAGTTTATAAAATAGAGGGGCAAGAACTCACCTAGTGTGCTAAGATAATGAATAAAGAGACTGGTGATTGGTGCAAAGACACCCCTTCAAAGGTTACCTAAAACACAAGTACATAAGTATGTGTACACAAAATCTTAACAACTCTAAGTTAACCTACTTGACCCGTTCGACCCGTTGGTGACATATTTATTGAAATATTGATTAATCATGTATATCAACTTATCATACACGAATGTCATGTAAGTTATCCACGTGCATCACATCATCAACCCAAGTTCTAACTAGGTCATCATACCACATTAGATCATCATACACTCATGCAAATCTCAAACAACCGTCATGCTCAACACTAATATAAATACATCACATCAAACAATTCATACGCGAAGTCTAATCAAGCACTACATGCCATGTGAAGCCACCCACGACCTCACATCCAAAACCCCGCCAATCCTACTATGTAGGGGCCTCAGATTCGCGTGTGTGTTGACAATCATAATCACATTACTAGCATACACAGTGACCATCAGTTCCAATCCAATCATGATCCCCTAACCACTAACTATCATTCATTACCATGTATGATCGTTAACCTAAATTCCTTATATGATTAACCAAGCATCCATATACTCAATATTCACATTCTATCATGTAACATCCACAATTTTTTTAGTTAAAACCCAAAACCCAAACTCAATTTGAATTTCTATTATTAAAGTATATTAAATGTTTTAATGGATTTAAATACAACTTTCATTATGGGTTATATATATATACATTATTTTTCTTTTATTATTTAAAACAACTTGTAATAATTTATGGAGAGATAAATATTTCTTTTTGCAAAGTTATAAAATATTATTAATCATTTTGCAAATAAATAACTAAATGGAAAAGTCTTACTAAATTTTTTAAGTTATAAAATAAATTTTAGTAAACTTATAAAGTTTCATTTGTAGTTATAAGTTTTTATTATTGAAATTAAATAATTAAGTTATAAAGTTTACAAGTTTATAAAAGTTTAACAAATAATTAATTTGATTTATTATTTAAATTTGATGTTATAAGTTTGGGGTTCAAAATGTATATTTTAAAACTTAGTTTTAAAAGTTTCTTCATAAAATAATAAACCTGTAAAACCTCAGGGATTGAAACTAAAAATTCGGTTGATAACCCAAACCCCCGCCTCGTATTTCTGACCACTTCGCGCGGGGCTCCGGCGAAGCTCCGGCCGCATTGTAACCTTCGAATTTCGTCGTTTTTATTCCAAAGCAACCGTTCCAAACGTTTCTAGAATACAATTCGAGCCTATAACATCATTTAATCAAGTTAAAACATCGGTTACAAGTCGGATCAATTACAAAATCGAAACATAAAAACTCCATAGCCGTTTGAACTTTAAAACTTAATAATAAGCTGATTACTCAACATAAACGATCATCTATCAACCTCAAATCGAATACAATCTCCAATTTCACCAGAAATAAACAAAACATCTCATTCGGTTTCCCTTTTTATCACGACCCGCAACTTACTCGAATGCCGTCTTCTAGACATCAAGATTCTAATTTGACAAGACAAACACAAACATCTCATTCGGTTTCCCTTTTTATCACGACCGCAACTTACTCGAATGCCGTCTTCTAGACATCAAGATTCTAATTGACAGAGGGCTTTTTATCTTTAGAGCTCTTAGAAGCTTGCTATGGAACGAATTCGGTTTTCACCAACAACTTCAACCTAAACGATTGCGACGTAGCCGCGACCCGTTTCTACCTGTTCTTCATCATTTCGTTTACAAATTGGGTAACTAAGCACATACACACACTCGATTTCATCTAGGGAACAAAAACCCTAAGTTTGATTTCATTAACAATCACGAATTAGAGTTCAATTAGGAACAATCCGATTCTAGGGTTTATGTTGATTTGGGGGTTCTTTTGTAATGCTACTTTTAAAAAAATAAGGGCCGAGATATGTCACGGCTGCGGCCCTGGTTCATTGGTTACACACTTCCATCCAGACATTGAAGTCCCGGGTTCGAACCCGCACCCTCAAACTATATTTTTTTTGGCTTTTTCAGCCTTTTAAAAATATAAGTAAATTCTGAAATATTAAAATTAACTTTGTAAACTTTAGTTATTTTTAAGGTCACTATATTCATTTCTGTAAATTTATTTCTTTAAATATTTTAATATTTTTTTTATAAAACAAAGGTTGTATTTAGTTTATTTTTATAAAAGTAGACTTTAGGTAACGATTTAAATCATTAAAATTATTATTGGTCCAAACGTTTTCCTTTAAATATTCAATGTTTAAATCATGTTATTTTAAATTGAGATTATTTGAAACATTGTAAATCAATACGTTAAATGAATAATTATTTAAATAGTTATCTAAATATTTATTTAAATAATTAGTTGTTCACCTTTTCATTTAATTATGTTATATATAATTAGTTAATAGATTTATTCTTTAACTTTAATTTAAACTCTTGAAACTAATAAAACAATATAATGCTCTATTATTCTTTATTCTTATTTTAAGGTTTTGGATTTTATAAAAATTATTCAAACGCTTAAAAACTTTATAAAATGATTTAAATAATTTTAAGTTATCTTACAAGTTATTTAAAATAAATATTCAAGAGCCTTTACCAAATTTTAAATAATTAATTACTATTTATTTCTTTTCAAGAATTATATTTAATCTTTATTAAATCAATAAATTAAACTATTGAATCATTTCACTATAATTTTTATTGGCTCATATCATCTCCGTAATTGATTGCGTTACTATATTTTATTTAAATAGTGAAACCCCCAAATTCCAAACGAAACCCTATATCATTTTACTCTTGAACTATATCTTATTTTAATCACGAGACACTAAATCTTAGGTTGAATCATGAAGAAAATGTTGGGATACTTTAATCTTCGTATTGTTATCTTAAGTGCACTTTAGCACGTGAGTTTTCCATGTGAGTTCTCCATGCCTCCTTTTTACTTTATTTCACACCTTTTGGGGTTAAACATGTTAATCTTATAAATTTACACTTGTAAACATCTTGATACTTGTAAATGCACGTGCAATTCATCTTTACTTTTTGTCATGGTTATTTGTGTCATTGTAAGTCTTATATGAGATACATATTTTGTTTACAATCATTAACTATTGCTAGCCTGGCGACGTCTTAGATCTTTGGGCCTGACAAGCCTATTTGGTGCTAAAGTCGATGTATTGCCGACTCCTGATGACGTATGCTTGTTCATCATAGGAACCAAGTACACTTAGCCAATCTTGTATACTTGTAATCAAGTCGAGGTTTGGTTGTAAGTGTATGTGTTCTATAAGCTTGCTAACTCGTAACCATGGACATGAATTGCTACTTGTAATCCTTTTTACATATATATATATATGTAAGCGTGTGTTTAAACCATGGGAACTCACTAACTTTATAGTTGACCTTTTATTTTTAACATGTTTCAGGTTTCCTCCTTGAAGATCTCCTTATGCTCATATAGGACTTGGACCTAGACTAATTGAAAGACTTATGTATTTGGTTGTATCTTGATTGTTATGTTATTATCTTATATTTCTTGTAACGTTTAATGAATAATGATATTTAATATTATTTCAACTTAATTAGTTCCATGTGCTATGAGCAATCATCTCCCATTCGTCCGCTCCGATGATTCCGCCGTCGGTCGGGGTGTGACAGATTGGTATCAGAGCCATGGTTATAGGGATTTAGGTTATTAGAAATGGAATGACCTAGACTATAACTAAGTACCTTTACACATGAGTTCTCTCATGTATTTTATATGATTAGATAGGATTTTATGTGCCTTATGTATTTATACTTGATTATATGATTATATGCCTTATGTGTTTATGCTTATACCTTGAATCTTATCAATGCACCCAAATCTTAAATCATATTCTAAGGTATTATATGCCTGAATCAAATGGTTTTCAAAATGTGCTTTTGAATCGTTATTTGTGGTTTTCAAGTCTCGTCAAAGTATATGTCCTACAACTTGAAACATGTAATGCTGGAAGAGTGGGATGCCTATATCTCTAGGTGTTCTGTCTAGGCAAGGTATTCATATAAATCCAAATCAACCGATGGATCCGTTTATCTTACCTGAGAACCCTTGGGGTAAGTGTCCGCTTATAGGTACACATGTCTTCATTAAAGTTGTAGTTGACTTAATGCTTTGATAAGTCAACATAATGTTTTGGCTTGTAAACCGAATGTTACATTCGAAACATCTTGTTATTTTGACTCGTTTCATCATTGATTTTGTTTCCTTGGATCTTAAACTCATTACCCAAATCTCTTAACGACCCTTAATAATCTTTTCGAATGTCTTCCCCTCAACACCGAACTTATCCTGAAAACCTATTGCAATGTTACCCTCATTCTAAATTGAATCCTTAATCATAACAAACACGATTCTGATATCAATTCTAAGCCAATAAAACTTTGAAATCTCAAATATAAAATTAAACAAGAATCAATCATATGGAAACCCTGTAAAATTTATTTACTTGAAAAGCTCTTATGAATTTCATATCTTATCCAAAAGTGTCTTGACCATATTTTTTATGTCGTCAAGCTAAGCCTTGTATTAATAAACTCTTGGTGTTGTCCTCGTGACAAACCTTCCTAATCATCTTGAACCGTTTAAAATACAAAAACTTATCAATAAAGATTCTAAACTTATAATCGTGCACCCTTTGCCAATAAGAACATGAAATCATAAATAATGAACTTAACAAACTTATGCATATCACCACATCATAGTTAAACTCATTTGAATTTAAACTTTCCAAGCGTCACTTGAGAATGTGGCATAAAAATCAAGTCTCCCTGTATCCTTGAAATTAGTCTTTTTGTGATTAAATTTCGGGACGAAATTTCTTAAAGTAGGGGAGACTGTAACATCCGCAATTTTTTTAGTTAAAACCCAAAACCCAAACTCAATTTGAATTTCCATTATTAAAGTATATTAATTGTTTTAATGGATTTAAATACAACTTTCATTATGGGTTATATATATATATATACATTTTTTTTCTTTTATTATTTAAAACAACTTGTAATAATTTATGGAGAGATAAATATTTCTTTTTGCAAAGTTATAAAATATTACTAATCATTTTGCAAATAAATAACTAAATGGAAAAGTCTTACTAAAATTTATTAAGTTATAAAATAAATTTTAGTAAACTTATAAAGTTTCATTTGTAGTTATAAGTTTTTATTATTGAAATTAAATAATTAAGCTATAAAGTTTATAAAAGTTTAACAAATAATTAATTTGATTTATTATTTAAATTTGATGTTATAAGTTTGGGGTTCAAAATGTAATTTTTGAAACTTAGTTTTAAAAGTTTCTTCATAAAATAATAAACCTGTAAAACCTCAGGGATTGAAACTAAAAATTCGGTTGATAACCCAAACCCCCGCCTCGTATTTCTGACCACTTCGCCGGCGGGGCTCCGGCGAAGCTCCGGCCGCATTGTAACCTTCGAATTTCGTCGTTTTTATTCCAAAGCAACCGTTCCAAACGTTTCTAGAATACAATTCGAGCCTATAACATCATTTAGTCAAGTTAAAACATCGGTTACAAGTCGGATCAATTACAAAATCGAAACATAAAAACTCCATAGCCGTTTGAACTTTAAAACTTAATAATAAGCTGATTAACTCAACATAAACGATCATCTATCAACCTCAAATCGAATACAATCTCCAATTTCACCAGAAACAAACACAAACATCTCATTCGGTTTCCCTTTTTATCACGACCCGCAACTTACTCGAATGCCGTCTTCTAGACATCAAGATTCTAAATTGACAGAGGGCTTTTTATCTTTAGAGCTCTTAGAAGCTTGCTATGGAACGAATTCGGTTTTCACCAACAACTTCAACCTAAACGATTTGCGACATAGCCGCGACCCGTTTCTACCTGTTCTTCATCATTTCGTTTACAAATCGGGTAACTAAGCACATACACACACTCGATTTCATCTAGGGAACAAAAACCCTAAGTTTGATTTCATTAACAATCACGAATTAGAGTTCAATTAGGAACAATCGATTCTAGGGTTTATGTTGATTTGGGGGTTCTTTTGTAATGCTACTTTTAAAAAAATAAGGGCCGAGATATGTCACGGCTGCGGCCCTGGTTCATTGGTTACACGCTTCCATCCAGACATTGAGGTTCCTGGTTCGAACCCGGGCACCCTCAAACTATATTTTTTTTGGCTTTTTCAGCATTTTAAAAATATAAGTAAATTTTGAAAATTATTAAAATTAACTTTGTAAACTTTAGTTATTTTTAAGGTCACTATATTCATTTCTGTAAATTTATTTCTTTAAAT
The DNA here is from genome assembly GCA_025506515.1 of Flaveria trinervia. Classification (NCBI taxonomy): domain Eukaryota; kingdom Viridiplantae; phylum Streptophyta; class Magnoliopsida; order Asterales; family Asteraceae; genus Flaveria; species Flaveria trinervia. The sequence continues at coordinate 22,891,222 of CM046450.1, read as the reverse complement.
ATTTTAATATTTTTTTTATAAAAAAAGGTTGTATTTATTTATTTTTAAAAGTAGACTTTAGGTAATGATTTAAATCACTAAAATTTTTATTGGTCCAAACGTTTTCCTTTAAATATTCAATGTTTAAATCATGTTATTTTAAATGGAGATTATTTGAAACATTGTAAATCAATACGTTAAATGAATAATTATTTAAATAGTTATTTAAATATTTATTTAAATATTTATTTAAATAATTAGTTGTTCACCTTTTCATTTAACTATGTTATATATAATTAGTTAATAAATTTATTCTTTAACTTTAATTTAAACTCTTGAAACTAATAAAACAATATAATGCTCTATTATTCTTTATTTTTATTTTAAGGTTTTGGATTTTATAAAATTATTCAAACGTTTAAAAACTTTATAAAATGATTTAAATAATTTTAAGTTATCTTACAAGTTATTTAAAATAAATATTCAAGAACTTTACCAAATTTTAAATAATTAATTACTATTTATTTCTTCGGGTATTATATTTAATCTTTATTAAATCAATAAATTAAACTATTGAATCATTTCACTAATTTTTATTGGCTCATATCATCTCCGTAATTGATTGCGTTACTATTTTATTTAAATAGTGAAACCCCCAAATTTCAAACGAAACCCTATATCATGTTTACTCTTGAACTATATCTTATTTTAATCACGAGACACTAAATCTTAGGTTGAATCATGAAGAAAATGTTGGGATACTTTTATCTTCTTATTGTTATCTTAAGTGCACTTTAGCACGTGAGTTCTCCATGCCCCCTTTTTACTTTATTTCACACCTTTTGGGGTGAAACATGTTAATGTTATAAACTTACACTTGTAAACATCTTGATACTTGTAAACGCACATGCAATTCATCTTTACTTTTTGTCATGGTTATTTGTGTCATTGTAAGTCTTATATGAGATACATATTTTGTTTACAATCATTAACTATTGCTAGCTGGCAACGTCTTAGATCTTTGGGCCTGACAAACCTATTTGGTGCTAAAGTCGATGTATTGCCGACTCCTGATGACGTATGCTTGTTCATCATGGGAACCAAGTACACTTAGCCAATCTTATATACTTGTAATCAAGTCGAGGTTTGGTTGTAACTGTATGAGTTCTATAAGCTTGCTAACTCGTAACCATGGACATGAATGGTACTTGTAATCCTTTTTACATATTATATATATATATATATATATATATTATATATATATATATATATATATATATATATATATAATATATATATATATAATATATATATATATATATGTAAGCGTGTGTTTAAACCATGGGAACTCACCAACTTTATAGTTGACCTTTTATTTTTAACATGTTTCAGGTTTCCTCCTTGAAGATCTCCTTGTGCTCATATAGGACTTGGACCTAGACTAATTGAAAGACTTATGTATTTGGTTGTATCTTGATTGTTATGTTATTATCTTATATGTCTAGTAATGTTTAATGAATAATGATATTTAATATTATTTCAACATAATTAGTTCCATGTGCTATGAACAATCGTCTCCCATTCGTCCGCCCCGATGATTCTGCCGTCAGTCGGGGTGTGACATATCACATTAAACATCATCAACAGTCATTCTAACATGATTCTAACATCACAAGCATGCCTAATTGATCATATTCAATGTTCCAAAAAATAAAGTTTCCCTATTGGGAAAGTAACACCCAAAAGTGATATAGCATCCAATTCAATCATAATTTCATCAATGTTATACCTAATCAAGTTTATAACATTCATTCTAACATATTAATCACCACCAAAACAACAAAATTCCAATTCATTGTAAATAAAAGTTTCTACTTTTAGTAACTTATGATTAACATCTCTAATTCATGGATTTTCTTGTACAATTCAATTAAACTAACACCCAAGCATTGTATCTAGCATCATAACATCATCAATCATGAATTCCAAGAACAAAAAGTTTCCTCTTAAGGTAATGTATGAACTAGATGATCAAACCATAGATTTCTGGCACAATCAACATAATATAGCATTCATACAACCTAACTAAAATCATATAATCATCTAACAATCATTAATATCATATTATCATCATCAAATTCGAACTAGGTTTTATCAAGAATCAAAAACTATGAACCACATGATAAAACCTACCTTTAAACGTGTAGAAATCAACAATTGGACTTGTAAAACACCTTGTAACTCTTGGAACAACCAAAATCGAATTGTTCTTGTTGTTTCTTGATCAAAATCACAATGTGATAGGGCGGGGTGGGGATTTCAGCCGCAAATGGGTTTGGGGGCTAGGGTTGGGTTTAATTTTGGTAATATTTGATTAAAAAGTAACTACAAAATAACGCCTTTAATTTATTTTATAAGACTAACCTTTTGAACCATTTTTAAATAATTTCAACTACAATTTATTAGTATTATTAACCAACAATAATAATCATAAAATTTACAAGTCACACAACACATGAAATATATATAACATGTTGTCATGTCATCACGTCAAATTTATAAAACAAACATATAAAATTCTATAAATTCATGCGTCACAATATCATAACTAATATAAACATTATTAATTAGATTACTAATGTTTATCATAGATTAGAGTTATTAAGTCACCAACATTCAATGACAACTAGTGTGTGCTCATGACACGTATATGCAAGACTTAACGGAACTAAAGGAGTTTGGTAACGGAAAATTATCGGATGTAACATTATCCTCATGTTGAAAGAATTTTTGTCCCGAAAATTACGTTTCATGGTTGTGCTACATCCCTGGTTTACTGCATTGGCATAATGAAATCGAGCGAGTTGTCACATCATCGCCATGTTGAAATAAATTTCGTCCCGAAATTTAATCAGTACCTTCCCCGGCTGTTGCAGTCATTTCGAACAGATGAGAATACTTGAGCTTCATCTGATCCTTGCGTTATTGTGTGAATTTCGGTCCACGTTTTGAGTTCCAACGAACTTTGACTATAGGTATCTTCCTTTTCTTAAGGGTCTTGACCTGATGATCCATTACTTTAACAGGCTCTTCCACAAATCGTAATTGGTAATATACTTGTAGTTCCTCAAGTGGTACAATCATCGTCTCGTCAGATAGGCACTTTTCAGATTTGAGACGTGAAATAGATTGTGAACGCCACTCAGTGAATCAGGAAAGTCCAATTGATACGCCACTGGACCTATTCTTTCTAGAATCTCAAATGGTCTAACATATCTTGGATTAAGCTTGCCTCTCTAGCCAAATCGAATTACACCTTTCCACGGCAGAACTTTCAGCAAGACTTTGTCACCGATTTGAAACTCCAAAGGTTTCTGTCACTTATCTGCGTAACTCTTTTTTCTGTCTCACGCCCCATCCATGCGGTTTCGTATCGGCACTATCTTCTCTGTGGTCTCATGTACCAATTCAGGACCAGTCAATTGACTATCTCAAACTTCTGCCTAACAAACTGGTGATCTACACTTTCGCCCATATAATGCCTCAAATGGTGTTGTTGTGATGCTATTATGATAACTATTATTGTAAGAAAACTCAACCAAGGTAAAGGAGCTTTCCAATTATTCCAAAATTGATCACACAAGCACGCAACATGTCTTCAAAGTCTGAATAGTACGTTCACTTTGCCCATTGGTCTATGGATGATAGGCAGTACTCATGTCCAGATGCGTACCCAAAGATTTCTTTAATGATTGCTAGAAATAGGACGTAAAACGAGCATCACGATCAGAAATAATTGAGATAGGCACACCATGCCTCGACACTACTTCCTTTAGGTAAATTCGAGTTAACTTGTCCATTTTATCAGTCTCCTTGATTGCCAAGAAGTGAGCTGACTTAATGAGTCGATCCACGATCACCATATCGTGTCACAACCACTAGGAGTCCTGGGCAACTTAGGCGCTATTTGTTTTTTCTGCAGGAAAAAGTTTGCAGTCTGCGGACCACATCTGCAGGCATCTGCAGCAGAAGAGGTGGACCAAATGTCTGCAGTTTGCAAGAAAAAGACTGTTTGTTTTGTTTAACATCTGCAGAATGCTGAAATATTCTGTAATTAAACTAAATTTATTTTTTAAACTTTAAAAACAACTAATACATTAATATATAAATAAAAGTCATAGAAATACATTAAAATAAAAATAAAAGTCATACAACACTACAATAATATTCATAAAATAATACGATTACATTTATAAATTGTTTATTCGACATTCTGCATTATCTGCTCAGTAATTTCATCTCTTAATTGACTCATATATTCTCGATCGGATGCGGTACCATGTTCTTCAACATTATTTTCTTCAGCATCAATGTGCATATCACAATTTTCAAAGGACACATTGGGTTGATCGTATTGTGTAAAAAAGTCATCGCTACGACCCTCTTTCCTTATAAAATTATGCAATGCGAAACATGCAACGGTAATGTTCCTTTGTGTAACCAATGAAAATGGTGCCATCCTTTTCAATATAGGGAACCGTGCTTTCAAAACACCAAACAAACGCTCAATAACGTTTCATAGTTTTGCATGTGCATGGTTAAATTTTTCTTTATCGGTCAATGCACGATTCCTACGAAAATCTCCAAGCCAGTACCTTACATTACGATAAGCGGCATCACAAAGATAATATTTATCTGTAAGGATATATAAATAATTAGGAAATTAAACTAAAATACCAAACATTTAAAAACAATTTATATACCTGATGATGGTAACGGGAATGGATCATTTGTATCTGATAAGGCCTCTGATAATATTTTAAAAAAACAAACATACAAATACTTAAGAATTACTAGAAGTAATTTCTTATTATAATCCATATGATCCTGTGTTAATAATAAAAAAGACAACCATTAAACATCAAAATGTTATCATAAACATTAACCATAAAACATAACAAAATGTCATCACCAATCAAATACAACCATAAAACATAACAATGTCAACACCAACCAAATACAACCATCAAAACATAACAATGTCATCACTAACCCAATACAACCATCAAACATAAACAACATCACATGCACAATTATTTTTGTTTTATACTTTTAGCAGTCGTTGTAATCCAGCCTTTTAATACTTCTGGAATTTCTGGCAGTGTCATCCACGCCTCTCTCATGGATGACGACACTCCAAAGATATGAAAAGCAGCTAAAAATAAAGGATCAAACGGGTCTAACCCAACCAATTTTAACCTCTCAGAACAGTCAAGTACTGTTGGTCCATCTTTTCCTTTAATAAAAAACTGAAGAGCCTTTTGCATATCAGATGCTAAATCATCAGATGTGATAGATGATTTCGAGGTTTTGGCCCTTTTGTTTGGAATAGGGTCAGGGGCCGGATCCTCGGTAGGCTCGGGGGTATCCTCTAGAATAGGCTCGGAATTGTGTTGTTCAAAATCAAAAGAGCTGACATCATCTTCTATGTCATGAAGAATTGTATGTGTAATCATAAGTGGTTTGACACGTTGAGGAGAATATGATCCAGCAATTGAAGTTGTTTGAGTTGATGTCCACATGCATTTCCAGTGGCAGTATTACCATCAAATAATTCTGCACAAAGTTCTGGAAAAGGCAATGGAGTGGTTTTCAAAGATCCAGCCTTCCGATGCCCCTAAACCCAAAATATAAAATATTATAAGTATATATTTATATGTAGCCTTTAAATATATATATATATATATATATATATATATATATATATATATATATATATATATATATAAGTATATGTTTATATGTGAGCATACCTTCTTAAATTCTTCCCACTCCTCGTTTTTTAGGGGAAAAGTATTTGTTGAGGATTATATATATTTCCTGTTTTGTTTTTCAAATACTCAAATCCGACGTACTTGGCTTTCAGATTGTCATAGGCGTTCTTCATTTGTTTTTTATTCAATTCAAGGTTAAACTTTTCTTTAAGAATTTTCCTAATCTATTCCAAGAGTCTTTTTGCATACTCAAACCTTTTCTACCCACCTTATTTATTTCTTCAACGCAAGTTTCTAACAAACATTGAATTTGCTTGCTTGACCATTGATGTTTCTTGCCCATTTCTATTAAACAATAAAAACATAATCACTAACCTTAAAAAACCAATTACTAAACCAATATATTCTTCATACAAACTATAACAACCAACTAAACCATATACAAACCATATACCAACCATATACCAACCAACTAAACCAATTCATTTCTCATACAAACCATATACAAACCATATACAAACTAATCATACAAACCATATACCAACCAATTAAACCAATTCATTTCTCATACAAACCATAAACAAACTAATCATACAAATCATATACTAACCAACTAAACCAATTTATTTATCATACAAACCATATACAAACTAATCATACAAACAAACTAATCATACAAACAAACTAATCATACAAACAAAGTAATCATACAAACAAACCAACCATATACAAACTAATCATATAAACAAACTAATCATACAAACAAACTAATCATACAAACAAACTAACCATATACAAACAAACTAATCATACAAACAACAAATAAAAAAAATACCTGCAGTGGGCGACGGTGAGGGGACCGAAGGGGAGGGGGGTGGCCGAAGAGGAGGGGCGAAGGGCGACGGTGGTGAGCTGGCGCGGTGGCGACGGTGGCGAGCTGGCGCGGTGGCGACGGGGGGCGGCCGAAGATGGTTGTGAAGAAGAGTGGGGGAGGTGGATAGAAGATGGGTGGGGAATGAAGATGGGTGAAGGGGTCATTAGATGTTAGGGCTCAAAAAAATTTAGAAGAGAAGAGGTTAGAAGAGGTTGTTCCACCTCTTCTCCATGCAAAGGTGAGGAAGACATTTTTTAATGAAACGTCTTCCAAAAAACAAACAGTCTGCGAAGTAAAAACCTCTTCCCGCGTCTGCGAGCACGCAGATGAAGAGGTGGGGAAGAGGTTTTTTCAAAAAACAAACACCCCCTTAGTAATGAAGTCCATAGAGATTTGTTCCCACTTCCACAAGTGGATTTCAGGTTGTTGTAGTAACCCAGATGGTTTGGGATATTCCACTTTAACCTTAGAACATGTCAGGCATTTGCTCACGTATGTAGCTACATCTGCCTTCATGTTAGGCCACTAGTAATGCGCCTTCAGGTCATGATACATTTTGTTAGTGCCAGGATGTATGGAATACTTAAACTTATGTGCTTCGGTCATAACCAAGTCTCTTAGATTCCCATGCAAAGGTACCCAAAGTCTATCCATGAAATACCATATTCCATCGGATTTGACTTCTAATTATTTATCCATTCCGCGTAAAGATTCAGATATAACGTTCTCACCTTTCAAGGCTTCCGTCTAGGCTTCCTTAATTTGCCCAGGCAAGTGAGTGCTTATCGTCAATTGTAGGGCACGCACTCGTCAGGGTTTAACAGTTTCCTTTTGACTCAAGGCATCGATGACTACATTCGCCGTTCTCGAGTGGTATTTAATATCACAGTCATAATCATTTAATAATTCCACCCATCGTTGTTGCCTCATGTTAAGCTCTTTCTGCTCAAAGATATGCTGAAGACTCTTATGATCAATGTAAATTGTGCACTTGGTACTGTACAAGTAATGTCTCTAGATCTTCAATGCCAAGTGTAACACCCGGTTATTTATTTTTGAAAACGACGAAAGGAGAAAAAGAAATAAAGTCCAAAGTCGAGGGATCAAACTCGCCAACGCGAGGCAGTTTGGAGGAGAAGGAGAATAAGAGGGGAGGGCAGCCCACACCCTCCCCACATCTCCCAAATTCTGCAAAATAGAGAGAAAGAAGAGAGAAAAGTGAGAAAAGAAGAAAAAATTGGTTCGGGTCGATTCAAGTGTGCAATATCGTCGTGTAGTGGGTCCAATCGAAGCTCTACTTCTCGGTGTGGTTTGTGTGAGTTCTAGGACCCCTATTTTAAACATTTTTGGTTGATTTTGGGGCTGGAACACATCTGATAACCCGTTTTTGTATGTGTATGTGTTTGACCCATTTGTATGTGTTTGCATGTGATGCGTTTGGAGTTTGTTTCCGTGCTTGTGTGTGCTTGAATGGTGTTGTGGTATGCATTTCTAAGGTTTAGGATGGTTGATTTGGGCTTAGAATGGGTTTGGATGAGCTTGGAGGTCGAAAATGGCAGATTGGGTTCGGGATGAACTGTATTCTGCATCAGCTAGGGCTAGGCGACCGAATGAAGGCCATACGGCTGAATGAGGTGCGATTGAGGTTCATTCGCATGATTGGGGGCCAGTCGCATGGGGAGTCATGTGACTGAGAGCCATTCACATAAGTGCTCATCCGCATTAGTTTCATCTGCACAAGGTGTTCATTCGCATTAGTTCCATTCGCATAGGTTCTCATCCACATTGAGTTCATCCGCATGAGGTCCATTCACATGGGTTTTCATTCGCATAGGTGCTCATCCACATTGAGTTCATCCACATGAGGTCCATTAGCATAGGTGTTCATTCGCATTAGTTCATACGCATTGGTCCATTCGGATGATGTTCAGTCGCCTGAAGGCCATGCGACTGAAGGGTGCCCATACGCCCAAGTAGGGCTGGTGTACCAGAGGATAACGTAGTTTATGTACTAACTTTCGGGGGAAAGTGCATATGTAATTTTTGACATGGAAGATTCCCGTAAGTTCATGTAAGATGACTGTTGAGGCCTTAGAGGTTACGTTGGGATAGATGTTGATGTCGATGACGCATGATGTTGTATGTTTGTGCATGATGTATGTATGTATGATGATGCCCTGTATGATGTTGATGATTGTGTATGTTATGTTCCTTATTATGATATATGTTATCTTTTCCGTGGCTTTATGTTGAATGTTAATGAATGAAATGAAAGTATTATGTAACGTAAAGTGAAAGATAATGAAAGAGGAACATGATAAATGCATGCATTAATGAATGACAAAAGTAAAGAAAGTCTTACAAGCCTTGTATGTCGGGACACGCCATTGAAAGGTGTTAGCCTAACGGTGTGTGGGTTCGCTACCCCGGGAGGATGCACATGGGGGTCTTTCTTTGTGATTGACCATTTGCATAGAACCATTGCTGCATACCTTAGGTGTTGTGACCAGAGGTGCGAAGCACCGTTATAGAAGGTGTATGATAGGCCTAGGTCCAGTACAAGGAAACAGAAGGGTAATACACATGGCAATGGTACACCTAAACTCTACCCTAGGTACTATGGCCAAAGGTGCGGATCATCGTTATAGAAGGTCTATGATTGGCCTAGGTCCAGTACCAGGAAATAGAAGGGTAAAGTTTATCGCTTGATGGAAAGAAAATATGTAATAATGAAAGAATGTGAAAGTTAATGACGTACGATGAATGAACGAAAGGTAAAGAATGAATGATGAATATAATAATGATATTATCTATGTGTATGTATGTTGTGTGATAACGTACGAAAGTAAAGAACGGTTTAATGAAAGAAAAGTATCTTTTATTTTAAAACTAGAACTCACTCAGCAACGCTAACTTTTATGTGTTTCCAGTTGGCAGGTAAGGTTGCTGAGGATGGCACGGGCGGCTACTCGGCTCTTTTTGGATGGCATTCTTTTGTTTAATGTTTTTGCATTGTAATGCGAACAAACTATGTTTGAAATGAATGTTGTATTAACTTGCAAAAGCATTCGTAATGATATGAAAAGCCATTTTTATATTTCCGCTGTGATGTTTTATCAATGTTAAATATAAAGTTATATGATTTATGGGCAATGATTTTCCAGTTGTATGCGTCGTGGGAACGGGGCCTTACAAGTTTGTATCAGAGCCAAAGTTTAAGTGAAATGAATAAATTTTCAACATAAATCTTAACTTAAACTGAGAATGGGACGGAAAGGGAAGGGATGCCAATCTGAGTAGTTGCGTGCCATGAGGTATTTTCGTAATGTTAACCGGTATTATGTGCGCATGTTATGTGGTTTATGTGTTGCTGGTAGATTTAAATACTGATGTAGTCAGGATAGGTAATGCTTGGGGTGTGAAGAGTAAAGTAAGTGGCTAATCATAACTCGCCACTATAATTAGAGACTTACTATACTTGACATAAACTGAGTTGTTCCCTTGAATGACCGTGTTGGTGTTTGAATCTTTCGGTGTGCGTGTGAATGGCCGGTGGTAGATCTTCGAAAGCCTCTCATGGTGGTGGTCGTGATGGGCTTGGTGCTGAGCCGTGACCCAGGAGGGGAAGACCCAGACTTGAAAAGGTGGTACACGAAAAACCAGAGAACCCTCATCCGAAGGGTGGCGACGAGAGCGCCAATCTGAGAGCCTCAGTAAAGGAGGCTGTTGTAGAAGAAGTTCATCAGGTCATGTAGGCGATCTTACCGTCTGTAGTGACTGACGTTATCAAGGCGGTATGGGAAGGGGAGAGATAAGAGAGGACTAGGTCCTCGGGAGGACGGGAGCAACCGGAGACTGAAATGGTTCTGTCTGATGATGAGGAGGAAGAAGAAGAGCCCGTGCAGGAGGTGACATGAGGTTGTAATTATGGGGTGTTTCAATGATGCAAGCCCCTTACTTTTGATGGTAACGGCACTGTTGCTGTTGCTCACCGGTGGGTGAGAGAAATGAAAGCCGTCTTGAATATCATCAAGTGCTGGGAGGATCAGAAAGTAAAGTTTGCTACCTATTCATTTGTGGACTCGGCTCTGTGCTGGTGGGACAATATAGTCCAAGCCGAGGGTAGCAGGGCCATTGGGAGAATGAGATGGTCTAAACTGAAAACGTTGCTGATCGAGGAGTTCTATCCTCATAGAGAAATGGATAAAGTTGAGAGAGAGTTCCTGCAACTGGAGGCGAGAACCATGACACACCAGCAGTACACCATGAAATTCAATGAAATGGCACGTCTGGTGCCAGATCAGGTGACACCTCTGTCTTGAAAGATCAAGAGGTATATTCAGGGCTTGACGGCGGATATTCGCAGTCACATGATCGCTACTTGACCGAGCACGTTTAGGTCGGTAGTGGATTTGGCGGGGAGACTGTACGATAAGAGAACGGTGGTGGTGACTGAAGGCAGCAAGAAGGATGGTGGTGATCAGAACTGGCATGGAAGGAGGTTTGGCCGGGGTGATGCCTCGACGGGTAATAAGAAGGCACGAGTGGATGACCGCCGTGTGGTCACTTCGGGTGCAGGTATGAAGAAGTGTGGTAGGTTTGGGAGAGAGCACAGTGGGGAATGTAGGCTGGGATTGAATGTGTGCTTCAAATGTGGGAAGGCGGGGCATATCGCCAAGGACTGTCATATGGTCCGGTGCTTTAACTCTGGCGTGGAGGACCACATAAGTAGGGATTGCAAGAAGCCGAGAGCTGAGGGTTCCGGGGTGAAGAAGACAGGGAGTGAAGGACCAAGGGTGAGCACCAGGGATTCACTATGACACCGGAGGAAGCTAGGATGGACCCTGATGTTGTGTCCGGTACGTTTCTAGTGAACAAAACTTTAGCTTCTGTGTTATTTGATTCGGGTGCCGGTAAAAGTTTTATTTCTGCTGCTTTTTGTGCCAAGCTGGCTGTTAGTAGTAGACGTGTTGATGCGCCCTTTGATGTAGATCTACCATAGGTAAGTCTACTAGGATTTTCGAGATGATAGAGGTTGTGATGTTAAACTTGAGGATCATAAGTTTCCTATTAGACCATTCGTGATGACCTTAGGTGGTTTCGATTTGGTTCTTGGGATGGATGGTTAGCGGAATCAAGACAAACATTGTGTGTCGCAAGAAGATGATTCGTATGACAATGCCTGATGAGAGTCCGGTAACTGTTTATGGGGATCGGGTCACGATGATCCCGAAAGTAATCTCAATGGCGGTGGCGGGAAGTGTATGAGGCGTTGTTGGACCAAAAGAACCAATGAGCCAAGATCAGAAAACCTCTAGTCCCACATGATATCACAACAACTGCTGAAGGCTTCATCAGCAGTTTGACAAGTGCTGAAGACTTCAACAGCTGAAGATGAAGTACTAAAGACTTCAACAGCTGAAGACTAAAGTGCTGAAGTCCAATAGCTGAAGAACACAAGTGCTGAAGCTGAAGACCAAAGTACTGAAGGTCAACAGCTGAAGAATACAAGTGCTGAAGCTGAAGACCAAAGTACTGAAGTTCAACAGCTGAAGAGTCCACAAGTGCTGAAGATCAACAACTGATGTACAAAGTCTGAAGACAAAGACCGAAGACATCAGCTGATGACATCTACTGAAGTTATCAGCTGATGAAACGTCTGAGTTCAAGTCTGAAGACCAAGTGCTGAAGTTTCAGTAGTTTGTCACAACAGCTGAAGAGTACTTCTTCAGTAGTTGTGTTTATCAGTAGTTTTATGTTTTTACTTTCAGTAGTTTTGTAAAACGATTGAAGAGCTTGTTCTTCAGTCGTTGTAGTTTCAGTAGTTTCTTATCAGTAGTTTTGTAATAAGTAAACACTTAGCTTCTTGTAAGAAGATGTCAGCTGCTTGACATCTTCAGTAGTTTTAGTGTTTCAGTAGTTTGTTAAATAATGGTTAGATGTCACTATCAAGTGACATCAGCCTACGTCATCTTTCCTTATATAAGGAAGAATGACCTAAATTGTAATTTTGCGAAAGCCATGCCAAAGCGTGTGATTGAATGAAATATTCCTTTTGTAGAAACTTTCTCTCTCTATAACTAATTCTGTTCATTGCTATATCTTTGGTATTCTTGCTTGAATTGTGCTAGTTGGTACTCTATTCCACTGCTGAAATCATTCGAATCGATCAAACTAGATGCTGAGATCCTATCAAATGGTATCAGAGCAGGTTAATCATTGATCGATCTAACAATTGATCATTGAAACTGCTCATTTGCTCTAAGTTTGATCGAACTAGCAAATGCGCACGAATCTTATAGAGATTGAAGTTCTGTCACTTTTGGCTATTTTAATTGAGGTTCTTAGTGGTTTTGAGCTAAATTTGTTTTGCTTATCTTGAATCTGTCTGAATTTTCGAAAATGACTACACCTTCTAAGGATCCACACAATACTGGTTCCTCAACCAAGCCTCCGATGCTGGTTAGGAATGAGTATACATTTGGCAACGAAGAATGCTCCATCACATGTCTATCAATAGTTCAGGTTGTTAGACATCCGTGGTACATGGACACATAAGCCAGTGGTGAATCATCCGGAAACAAGTCAGTTGATTCCGAAGAAGAAGGAACAATACTCTGATGAGGACAAGAAGTTGTTTGAGATTGATGCTAAAGCCCATGGAATCTGGCCATGGCACTGCCTAATGAAATCTATTCCGGGCTTATGCATCATGAAACTGCTCATGACCTTTGGAATGCACTGAAAGAACAATTTGGTGGCACTGATGAGGTCTTAGCAAACAACAGGGAAATCGTCGCCCAACAGTATGAGACTTTTGCTCATAGAAAGGGTGAGACTCTGACTCAGCAGTTTGAGCGGTTTTCATGTTTAATCTCTGAGTTGAAAATGGTTAAACATGAATATACCAAAAGCCAAATGAACCACAGATTCCTCAGATCACTGCCTGAGAGATGGGACACATATACAATTGTCCTACGCTCCAGTGCAAATCTGGATAGTCTATCTCTCACCCAACTTCATGGGAAACTGCTTACATTCGAAAGAGAGATAGAGCAGAAAAGGAAACTGCCTTCATCTGGTAAGCTCATTGAAGACTTTGTACCAGGCAACACTGCCTTGGTTGGTCATGAGTCAGAATATGCTTCATCTGAATGCCAGTATGATGAGCATATTGATTTCTCTTCAAACACTTCTGATTATGCATTTATGAGTGTTGATAGTCAGTTTACTGGGTGTAATAATGACAATCTATGCTTCATCATGGATGATCTCAAGGGGATTACTGATGATGACTTAGAAGAGATGGATATTTTGAGCCAAATGGCCTTGATAAATATCAGATCTTAGAAGTTCTACAAAAGAACTGGAAGAAAGTTCCCAGCACTCTCTGGCAAAACCAAAGTTGGTTTTGACAAGAGTAAGTTGAGGTGTCACAAATGCCACAGGCTTGGACACTTTGCTAGAGAATGTAGATCATCTGGATCTAATTCTTCTACACCCTTTGTGACTTTCCTTAGCAATATTCAAAACCACGGAGGGCAACATCCTATCAATTCTGGTCATCATTCTCAACCACAATCTCCTGCATATTTTGTTCCTCAGGGTCCAATGCCATATCCTTACCCTTGTTATTACATGCCACAAACCAGTCAGGATCAAGCACCCATTGCTCAACAACCACATGCTCTTCCTGAGCCTCAACCATCTCAATCTCATCAACCTCCTCAACCTCAACAACACAGCTTCTTCACCCCATGAGTTGTTGACTGGAGCAGTTTACCAGATGACATGTCTGGTCATGAACAACTGTTCACAGGTGCTGGTCAACATGGTGGTGACAGTCCTTTTGGGAATCTGGCACTTATGGCTCTGGAGTCTGCAGATGGGTCATCCTCAAATGCCTCTTCATCACAGGTATCACAGGTATCCTCTGAGGCTAAGGCCAAATTATGTTCTGAAACATGCATAGCAACATTTGCCTCTATTAGAGAAGCAAATGTAACTTTAATTAATAAGAACATAGAGCTAGAAAAGATCATTTCCAAAAGAAAAGCTGAGTTTGAGTCTATGCTTAAAGAGAAAAATGATGAGATTTATAAACTAAAATGCCAAATCACTGATGATAAGGCTAAGGAAAAGGTACTTTTAGAAAAGTACAAAGACCTCAAAGAAACCCTTGCAGTCACCCAAGTAAAGTGTGATCGATGGGTACAATCATGCAAAGCTTTTGAAATGCTTCTTAGTAAGCAATCAGCTTCCAATGTGAAGTTTGGCATTGGTTATAATCACACTGCTCCTCTTATAGATTTTGCTTCAAGAGCAGAAGTGAAATCTGATGGAGAAAGCAATAACCAATCCACCTCATCATGTAATTCACTTTCTGATAGAGCACCATCAGAAGTTGAAGTTAGTATTATTCCCTCGTTGAACCTATCAGCTGATCTTGATGGTTCAAATACTGACACTCACATGATCAAAGAGTTGATCAACTCAGGAGTTATTTCTGGAAGTCCTGAAAGGACTGGAGAGCAAGATTTAACACCTGAAGTTCAAACTCCAACTACTGTCAGCACTGAAGAGAAGAAACCGTCAGTAGAAAGGGTTTGAAGACTAGTAAAGAGGAAGTCAAGAAAGCAAATAGTGCTTCCAAAGTGCTGAAGAACAGTTTTAGTAGTTTCATTCTCTTTAGTTGATGATCAACATAAGATGAAGAAAAACCATGTGAAATATGTGGTTTGTTCAATCATCTTACAGATGATTGTTGGTACAAAAGAGGATCCAGACTCAAACATAAAGAGGAAATTAAAGAGAAATGGTTAAAATGAAAACTGAGTTTGAAGCCACATTTGTACCAGCAACATCAAATCCTGTAACCCTTAAGTCCAAAAAGAAATCCAAAAAGGAAAGGGTTAAACAGGTAACAGCTGAGATTGCTCAAAAGAAGAAGGTGCAACATAGGAACTTATCAAACTCCAATGCCAATGTGTCTGAGAGCTGAAAGTTTATCACAAAATCAGACACAGCTGGTTATGATGGTTCAACATCTATTGGGAAGAGTTAACCAATTAGATATTCCTATGTTGAAACCACAGAAAAGGAGGTCCAAGCCAAAGGATTCCTCTTCTTCACCATCTTCTTCCTCTCAGGCTGTTGTTTCCAACAAACCTGTTAGTCTACCATCTGTTGATGAGAACAGGCCCAAAACCAAAAAGGTTTGGGTCTCAAAATCTAACTAATTTGTTGTGTTTTGCAGGGTTCTTCAACATGCCACAGAGGCATCTGGTATGTAGACAGTGGAGGATCCATGCATATGACAGGAAACAGATCACTTCTTAATGACTACTCTCAAGGAAGGAAGGGGTTTGTGTCATTTGGCAATGATGCAAAGGGTTACATCATCGGCAAAGGCTTTGTTTCCAATGGGGAAATAAAGTTTGATGATGTTAACCATGTGGAAAATCTCAAGTACAACCTCTTGAGTGTCAGTCAAATATGTGACACAGGCCATGTTGCTCTTTTCACCAGTCAGAACTGTCGGATTCTGTCATCCAAAGTTCTAAGTTTGATTGATAAGGTGTTGGATGAATACACTCTCCTGAAGGCCAACAGGACAGGAAGAGTGTATGCCTTAGATCTTTCCAAGAAAATAGATCTCAAAGGCCATCCTTGCCTATTTTCCAAGGCTTCCCCTCAAGAATCTACTCTATAGCATAGAAGGCTGGGTCATGTTAACTCAAAAACATAAATCAGCTGATAAACCATGGTTTAGTAAGGGGACTACCTATGAAGGATTCAAATGTGAAGATAACTACACTGCTTGTTTAAAAGGAAAACAACACAAAGCTTCATTTCCCTCCATAGAAGAACCTAAGTCCACTGCCTGCTTACAGCTTCTTCACATGGATCTCTTTGGTCTTGTGAGAGTGATGAGTATGGCTAAGAAGAAATACTGTCTGGTAATTGTGGATGACTACTCCATATTTGTATGGACTTTCTTCTTGCATTCAAAGGATGAGGCAGCTCAGAAGATTATCAACTTTGTGTTGTATGTTGAGAAGCAGTATTCCCTCTCAGTCAAGTGTATTAGAAGTGATAATGGAACAGAATTCAGAAACAATACACTTGATGAGTTCTACCTCTCAAAGGGAATCAAGAGGCAGTTTAGCATTCCAGAACTCCTGAACAAAATGAGTAGTGGAGAGAAAGAACAGGACCCTTATTGAAGCTGCAAGGTCCATGTTGGCTGATTCTGGACTGCCAATGACTTTTTGGGCTGAAGCTGTCAATACAGCTTGCTATGTACAGAATAGAGTTCTAGTAAATCAGAGGTTGATGAAGACTCCATATGAAGTTCTTCATCATTTGGCCCCTCTAATTTCATTCTTCAGAGCTTTTGGGTGTCCTTGTTTCATTCTCAACACACGGGATCAACTCCTAAAATTTGATCCTAAGGTGGATGCAGGGTACTTTGTTGGTTATTCATCAACTTGCAAAGCATACAGAGTCTTTAACTGTAGAAAACAAAGATGGTTGAAGAGACTCTACATGTTAAGTTTAATGAATCTCCAAAGGACAAGATTCCACAAAGCCCTGTGGAGCTATTTGATTTGGACATACTGCAATATGTTCCTTATCAAACTCCTGCTGTTGCTCCTGTCAACAGTTCACCACCAGGTGTACTGCTGGTGCTGATGATGATGATGATAGCAGTACTCACCTCTTCAGGTTTAGTGATCAACTGCCTGTGTCCTCTAAACCTGATGCTCCTGTAGCTTTAGTAGCTTCATCCACAACAAGTGCTGATGAGAATTCTGCATCTTCAACTTCATTTGAGTTGCCACCATTTACATGGTTTCAAGAGTCTACATCAACATCTGTTGCTGCTGAAGGTTCTACAAACACTTGCACTGATCTCATTGTTTATCAGAGCAAGAATCACCCAATGTCTCAAATCATTGGTGATATCAATGCTGGAGTTTCAACCAGAAGTCAATTGTCCAATTTCTGCTTCTATGCTCTCTTCATCAGTCAGCTAGAGCCAAAATTATCATGTTGCACTTAGAGACGATGGCTGGGTTGAAGCAATGCAGCTTGAGCTTCTTCAGTTCAAAAAGCAGCAAGTGTGGGAGCTTGTTCCTCTTCCCCCAGGTAAGTGTGCAATAGGCACTAAATGGATGTTTAGGAATAAAACATAAAAATGGGCTTATTATTAAGAACAAGGCCAGACTGGTTGTTCAGGGTTTGCACAAGATGAAGGTATTGATTATGATGAAACCTTTGCCCCTGTAGCCAGACTGGAAGCAATTAGATTGTTCTTAGCCTATGCTGCACTCCACAATCTTAAAGTTTTTTAAATGGATGTTAAAAGTGCATTTTTATATGGTAAAATAAAAGAAGAAGTTTATGTGTGTCAACCACCAAGTTTTGAGGATAATAAACACCCAGAATGGGTATACAAGCTTGATAAGGCTCTTCATGGGTTGAAACAAGCTCCTAGAGCCTGGTATGAGACATTATCTAACTTTCTTCTGCAAAATAATTTCACTAGAGGCTCCATAGATAAAACTTTATTTATTAAGAAGGTGGATAGCATAAGCTACTTGTTCAAATTTATGTTGATGATATTATATTTGCATCCTCTGATCCCCAGTTGTGTGATGATTTTACAAAATTAATGCAAAGGAAGTTTGAAATGAGTGCAATGGGAGATTACAGTTCTTTCTAGGCTTGCAAATCAAACAAAAAGCTGAAGGAATTTCATTCATCAGTCTAATATACAAAAGATCTTTTAAATAAGTTTGATTTACAAAACTGTAAGCCCTGTTCTACTCCCATGTGCAACACCACACTATTGGATGTTGATCAGAAAGGTAAAGCTGTTGATGAAACGCTTTACAGATGTATGATAGGGTCCTTGATGTATTTAACAGCTTCTAGACTAGATATAATGTTTGCTACATGTGTTGTGCTAGATTCAGGCTGCACCTAAAGAGTCTCATCTGATTGCAGTCAAGAGGATCTTTAGATATTTGCAAGGTACACAATCTCTAGGTTTATGGTATTCCACTGGGCACTCTTGCAAATTAGTTGCTTTCTCTGATAGTGACTATGCAGGGTGTAAGTTAACCAGGAAATCAACTTCTGGTGGATGTCAATTCCTAGGTAACTGTTTGATTTCTTAGCAGAGTAAGAAACAAACATTGTTGCTACATCCACTGCTGAAGCCGAGTACATTGTGCTGCAAGTTGTACATCCCAAGTACTCTGGCTTCAGAATCAACTTTTGGATTATGGCATTACAGAGACTAAGACTCCATTATTAATGGATAGTGCTTCAGCTCTTTGCATTGTCAAAAATCCAGTCGAGCACTCTAGGACCAAACATATAGAAATTAGACATCATTTTATAAGAGATTGTTTTGAAAAGGGTCTAATTAATCCTATGTTTGTGCCTAGTGCTGATGAGCTTGCAGACATTTTTACTAAGCCTTTGGATAGTTCAACTTTCCACAACCTGGTGTTAAGGCTTGGTATGCTGCAGCTAGAATAAGTGACAAACTGATGATCTCAGTAATAAGTACTGATGATCATTGGTAACCATGTCACATATAAGTACTAATGAGTTCTTTTACCCTCAGTAGTTTTTATAACTACTGAAGGCTAAATGCCTCACAAGTACTGAAGTACTTTATCTTTCTAAACTACTGATGTAGTTACAACTACTGATGTAGTTACAACTACTGAAATCAGTAAAAACAGATAAGTACTGACGTCCTATGAAGCACTGAAAGCAATGAAAGTCTGATGAGTAAGTGTTGAGAACAGTATGAAACAACTGAAAAGCTAAGAATTGACGAAAACAGCTGATGAGTAATTTCTCTTCAGTTGTTTCTACAACTGCTGTTTCTAAACAACTGAAGCAAGACCACAGTCTTCAGTAGTTTCACACTACTGATAACTAATACCAAGTCTTCAGTTGTTTACAACAACTGATGGCAAAACCACTGTCTTCAGTAGTTTCACAACTACTGATGACAAACACCAAGTCCTCAGTTGTTTACATCATATGAAGTCAAAACCACGACCTTCAGTTTTTCAAAATACTGATGGTTAACACCAAGACTTCAGCTATTTCAACGTCTGATGGTCAAGACCAAGTTTTCAGTTGTTTTATAACACCTGATGACAACACCACCACTGTCAGTCGTTTTAAACCTCTGAAGGTTAATACCTCATCAGTAGTTTCAAACAGCTATGACCACACCAACACCTTCAGTAGTTTTCTTTCAGCCTTTTCCTATTCCAACCCTATAAATACCTGTCTTCTTCTCAAACGTTCCATTCGCCATTCTTCTGACCTTCATACTTCAAAAATGGCAACCATGAGTCTAAAACCCAGACATAATTGCGTCGCCTACCTCACGAAATCGGCCTTCTGGACAAAGTTTGATCACGCCATAGACCTAATGGCTGATTCTCAATATAGTACTGCTCTGCTCTTAAACCCGACCATCTACCCAGAGTCACTAAGTCAGTTTTGGTCCAATGCCTACTTCACACTGATGTGCCTTCCCGCCAATTTCTGTTCGGTCATTGATCAACCAAAAACAAGTAGAGGTTACACCTGATAGCATTCGTCGAGTGCTAATTTACAAGATGCTACTGCTGTGACTGAGTACCCGAAGGGCACAACTGATATGTCCTTCATCAACAATGGGTACGACGGAAATCTTCGAGCTGCTACCATACTGAAGAAGAACTTCCCTGATTCTGAAAGACTGATATTTCATATGGTGAATGTTTGCTTAGCCTCGAAGACATCCTCATGGGATCAAATGTCTTCCCGGTGGCAACAGGTATTATATTCAATTCTAGAACACCAAACTTTAAATTTTTCACAAATTGTGTTTCTAGAAATCAAAGATCTGGCACAGAAACCTGTGAGAAACAGATGGCTATTATATTCCAGGTTTCTGATGGCCATAATTTTAAATGAATTACAAACTGATGGCCTTGTTGGCCTTGGAGTCCCTGCACTAGCTATTCTAGCTGAGGTATACTCCAGGCATAACTCCGACCAATCTCTCAAAGAAGCTGCCCGTTTGGTCAAACCCAAGCAAAGGGAACCCACAGCTTCAACTGCCAGATCCAAAGTCCCCACCAAGCCGAAATCCAAACCCAAACAAGCTAATCAGGGAGATGAGTCCCTGATGATGCTCCTGTACCACCCAAAGGATAAACCTACTGGTTCAAACCCTCCAGTAGTGTTAAAGACTCAATCACAACAGCCGCACAGGTATCCTCTCAAAAGGATCCTGTTGCAACCACTTCAGGGGAAACCACATTACTGAGACCTCTCTCACTTGAGGAGATTATCATTGAAGAGCATCCCTCTCCTCGGATGCAATAGCTTCTATCCCCTCTCCCATGCAAATGCCCCCCAAAGTCCAACCATTATAATTGCTAATGTGCCGACTCAGCTGCATGCCTCTCCTCCTCCCTACAACCACCAACAAAGGGGAGAACAACAGCAATTAAGGAAGAGGATACACATGCTTCTGACAACCCACAGCACGGGGTTTAAATGTTCTATCTCCTCGTGTGGATATGGAGATCAGAACATCTGGTGAGGCTGCCACCTCTTCTGAATCAGCATATGATCAGACTGAGGTTGGTAACATAACTAAGACCTCACCAGAGGCAACAGCTGATGAAGGACAAAGTCCTGAGGCTGGAAGTCCCCAGTTCCAAGACAAAGGGGCACATGCTACATCTGGTCTACACCCAGTGCAGTACATCCTGCTACAAGCAGAGGTCAGGTGATTCAGCATCTGCTGATGATGACCTGGGCTTCTTTTATGATGTTCTTGCCCAGAACATAATCCTAGAGGAGGAAGTCAGGCTGCAAAAACTACTTGACCAACTCTCTTAGGGAGAACGACCATCTGCCACCACATCAACCCAACAGATGGCACCTTCCTCTGAAGGTCACTTAAACACACAGCCACTCAAAGAATCTCAGCCACCTGCCTCTGTTTCTGGCACCATTTCTCAGGACCAAAACCCCCCTGAGCAAATGGATGCTATCCCTCAAAATCCCCTATCTCATCACACCGCAAATAACTGAACTTGTCATTAAAACTGTTGATGAGAGACTTTCTTCTGTCTTACAACCTATAGTAGAGGATGTACTGAGCCAAAAGCTTTCTGCTGATCAAACCCTTAAACCAATGCACCCAAAAAGGGGGAGATTCAGCAGTGAAAGCTAAAAGAAAGAGGATGGAGAAGGAGAAAGAGAAGAGAAGGACAAAAAAATAGAAATAGAGAAGGACTGTGTGTATGAGACCGAGAAAGAGAAGGAGAATGAGAATGAGAAGGGAGCTGAAAAGGAGAAAGTACATGAAAGTCAAAAGGACTTTCATGTCACATATAAGAAAAAGAAAAGTTTAAAAAGAGAAAACTTGAATGAAATGGTTAAGAGGCTGATGCTGAACACAACAGATCAATGGACAATATCATTGATCAGCTGTTTAGGCAAGGTTTCAATACTGAAAAGCTGGACTATGAAATAAGAAGATTAGAGATCGAAGAGATTCAACAAATGGGCCAGCTACAGCACAATGGATAGAGAAAGACTTGAGATCATGATCAGATTTATCAGCAAATATCTTGGGAGATCATTGATCGAAATAAAATCATGGACCAGGGACAGCATCTTGGCCATAACCTCCAAGATCTGTTCGTCTGAGGCATATACTAAGGGATTAGTAATAGAAGCTTTGAATGAAGCAGGAGCAGGGAGCAGGACTGAGCTAGCCAAACACTCAAAAGCCACACTCACCTCCAAAATGCTAACTCAGCCTATCAACATTCCCTCTCCAAACAACACACACCACAACCCACAAAACCAACTCCCTTACCCTCAAAACCAACAGCCGATGATGCACCTAAGCAGAAGAAGAGAAAGGTGTTGAGGCTGGAAGAAGAAGAAGATGATGATGAAGACAGGCTGTCGATCTCAGCTGTTCTACAGTTGCCTAAGGCCAAAGATCTCTCTCTTGCAATAACTCCTGAGCAACAAAGAGATGCAATCAAAGTGAAATTGGAAGAAGAAGAACAACACAGATTGCACGATGAAGAGTTATTGAGGAGAGTAGATAAAGCATATGCAGCCACTCCCTCCATCATTAATATGAAAAACAAGCTCAGAGGATTTATACTCTTAGACATACTTTTCAGTATGTGAAAGCAAGAGTAAGAATTTAGCCTGATCCTAGGGTGGCTCATAGAATACAAAAGAAAATATCCCTCAGAGATACAATGGGCAAGTGAAAAAGATTGTAGATGAAGTGATCTCCCTTAGCCCTTGTAGTCTCACCCTGGGAAATCCTGGAAGATTTCAAAAAGGCCTACACCTCAAACATGCCCCCACAAAAGATGCTGGAGAACAGAATGATCAAAAAGGGGCTGGTGTATAAGAGGCTGAATGAGATCAGAAAGGATGAGTTACCACTACTGTTAGAAGGTCATCATCCTGATGAATTTGCTTACAGACAAATTACAACAGTGGTACTCAAAAATGGAAAACAAGTCAAATTCTTGTCTGAGTACTATGGGCCAGAAGGATTCTTCGATGGTGAGCAGAGGAGCTCACCATGGAGGAACAAATTGTATTTTTGGAGGCCTACACCAGGGAATCCTACAGGCTCATAGTTGGGAAGTGAGTCTCATGGATGGGGGAATAGCTCAGTGTCCAATTCCCCAATACAGAGCTCCCATCCATACATTGCCAACCAAATCATCAGAGACTCATTCCCAGGCCAGTGCTTATATGGGTCATCTTCTCAACTGATCAAGAAGAAAAAAACCAACCATTCTGCCAACAATAAGTGGGAAAATAAATCAATTAGAGGTTTTGGCTGCATTGGTTCAGGGGGAGTTTGTTGGACCAAAAGAACCAATGAGCCAAGATCAGAAAACCTCTAAGTCCCACATGATATCACATAACTGCTGAAGGCTTCATCAGCAGTTGAGAAGTGCTGAAGACTTCAACAGCTGAAGATCAAGTATTGAAGACTTCAACAGCTGAAGACTAAAGTGCTAAAGTCCAACAGCTGAAGAACAGAAGTGCTGAAGCTGAAGACCAAAGTACTGAAGGTCAACAGCTGAAGAATACAAGTGCAGAAGTTGAAGACCAAAGTACTGAAGTTCAACAGCTGAAGAGTCCACAAGTGCTGAAGATCAACAACTGATGTACAAAGTTCGAAGACAAAGACTGAAGACATCAGCTGATGACATCTACTGAAGTTATCAGCTGATGATGAACGTCTGAAGTTCAAGTCTGAAGACCAAGTGCTGAAGTTTCAGTAGTTGTAACAACAGCTGAAGAGTACTTCTTCAGTAGTTGTGTTTATCAGTAGTTTTATGTTTTTACTTTGAGTAGTTTTGTAAAACGACTGAAGAGCTTGTTCTTTAGTCGTTGTAGTTTCAGTAGTTTCTTATAGTAGTTTTGTAATAAGTAACACTTAGCTTCTTGTAAGAAGATGTCAGCTGCTTGACATCTTCAGTAGTTTTAGTGTTTCAGTAGTTTGTTAAATAACGGTTAGAGTCACTATCAAGTGACATCAGCCTACGTCATCTTTCCTTATATAAGGAAGAATGACCTAAATTGTAATTTTGCGAAAGCCATGCCAAAGCATGTGATTGAATGAAATATTCCTTTTGTAGAAACTTTCTCTCTCTATAATTAATCTGTTCATTGCTATATCTTTGGTATTCTTGCTCGAATTGTGCTAGTTGGTACTCTATTCCGCTGCTGAAATCATTCGAATCGATCAAAATAGATGTTGAGATCCTATCAGGCGTGGATGTAGCGCCTACTTGGCTTATGTAAAGGATGCGGATACGCAACACCATAACTATCTGATGTACCAGTTGTGTGTGACTTTCCAAACGTGTTCCCAAAAGATTAACTAGGAGTGCCACCCGACAGAGAGATTGAGTTTCAAATTGATCTGATACCGGGTGCTCAACCTGTTGCCAAGGCACGTATGGTTAGCTCTGACAAAGATGAAGGAGTTAATGGAACAAGCAGGAGTTACTTGACAAGGGGTTCATTAGACCGAGTATCTCTCCTTGGGGTGCTCCGGTCCTGTTTGTGAAGAAGAAAGACGGTAGTATGAGGATGTGTATCGTCTACTGTGAGTTGAACAAGTTGATGGTCAAGAACAAATACCCCTTACCGAGAATCGATAATTTGTTCGATCAGCTTCAAGGTGCCAGTTGGTTTTCAAGGAGAGACCTTCGATCGGGCTACCATCAGTTGAAGGTGAAGGAGCAAGACATCCCTAAAACAACTTTTCGCAGGCATTATGGTCACTACGAGTTTCTTGTCATGTCTTTTGGTTTGAGCAATGCGCCAGCTGCTTTTACGGATTTGATGAATCGAGTGTGTTGGCTGATGTTGGATAAATCAGTGATTGTGTTTATTGATGATATCCTAATTTATTCAAAGAGCAAAATTGAGCATGCCGGTCACATTCAGGAGGTTTTGGAGACGTTGAGAAAGGAGAAGTTGTACGCTAAGTTCTCCAAGTGCGCGTTCTGATTGCGTGAAGTTTAGTTCTTGGGTCACGTGGTAAATCCCAATGGGATTATGGTGGACCTGACAAAGGTGGAAGCGGTGATGCAATGGAAGTCCCTAAAGATGCCATCCGAGATTCGTAGTTTCTTGGGGTTGGCGGGCTACTACAGAAGATTTATCCAAGACTTTTCTAAGATCGCTTCTCCACTAACTAAGTTGGCCCGGAAAGATGTAAAGTTTGCATGGGGTCAAGCTCAAGAGAAGGCGTTCGAAGAATTGAAGCCGATATTAACTCAAGCTCCTGTTCTGTTATTACCTGATGGGAGTGAAGATCTGGTGGTTTATTCTGATGCTTCCTACTCGGGATTGGGGTGTGTGTTAATGTAGAGAGGAAAGGTTATAGCCTATGCATCCTGACAACTGAAGGTTCATGAGGTCAATTATCCTACTCATGACTTGGATCTAGCAGCTATGGTCTTTGCACTAAAGATTTGGAGGCACTATCTTTACGGGACGAAGTGCACCATTTTCACTAACCACAAGAGCTTGAAGCATTTCTTTGAGTAGAAGGACCTGAACATGAGATATAGATGATGGTTGGAGCTCATAAAAGATTATGAATGCAAGATCGATTACCATCCGGGCAAAGCCAACGTTGTGGCAGATGCCCTTAGTCAGAAAGAGAGGCCCGAGCCGATTCGGGTGAAAGCGTATCAGCTAATCATGACCTTTGATATGATGGAAAAATTTAAGGAGTTTCAAGATAAGGCACTAAAGGAAGATCATCTTAACTCGGAAAGAATGAGAGGTCTGGTTGTGGAATTGGGTGAAAACACACTTGGTGTTAAAACCTGATTTGGATGGGTGTGGATTCCTCGTTTTGGGAATCTACGAGTGAAGATCATGGATGAAGCTCACAAGACTCGACACTCCATCCATCCAGGTGCCACAAAGATGTATCAAGACATGAAGAAGGATTATTGGTGGCCAGATATGAAACGTGATGTGGTGGAATATGTGAGTAAATGTCTTACTTGTCTACAGGTGAAGGCCGAGCATCAGAAGCCATATGGGAAGATCCAACCTTTGGATATACCGGAATGGAAGTGGGAGCACAAAACCATGGATTTTATTACGAAGTTGTCGCGTACCCTAAAAGGGTATGATGCCATATGGGTGATAGTTGACCGTTTGACAAAGAGTGCTCACTTCTTACCGATCTGCGAGACATATTCATCTGAAAGGTTAGCGGATCTTTTCATTAAGGAGATTATAACTCGTCACGGGGTACCGGTGTCCATTGTGTCTGATCGTGACACCCGGTTTACATCCAAATTTTGGAAGAAATTCCCCACTGCTATGGGAATGAGGTTACATATTAGCATGGATTACCATCTCCACACTGATGGTCAGTCAGAGAGGACCATTCAGACACTAGAGGACATGCTACGGGCATGTGTGATTGATTTTGGGGGAAATGGGATGATCATTTACCGTTAACTGAATTCTCATACAACAACAGTTATCATGCCAGCATGGTATGCCACCTTATGAGATGTTATACGGTAGGAGATGCAGAACACCCGTCTGTTGGGGTATATTGCTCAGAAAGAAATAGGGAGCGTCGAGGTGATCGAGGCTACGATTTAGAAGCTTGAAAAGATCAAGGCCTTCATGAAGGCAGCCAAAGATAGACAGAAGTCCTATGCTGATAAACGACACAGACCGATTGAGTTCTAGGTGGGTGACAGGGTTATGTTGAAGGTCTCACCATGGAAGGGTATTATCCGATTCAGGAAGCGGGGCAAGTTGAGCCCAAGGTATATAGGGCCTTTCCGAATCATTGCTAGAGTAGGAGAGGTGGCCTATAGACTGGAATTACCAGATGAGTTAAGTGGAATTCACCCGACATTCCATGTATCTGATCTGAGAAAGTGCTTGGCAGATGAAGGTATGATTGTTCCACTGGAGGATATCGAAGTAGACGAACGGCTCAATTATGTGGAGCAACCAGTGGCAATCATAGATCGAAAAGAGAAGAGGCTGAGAAATAAAGTGTTTCCTCTTGTGCGTGTACAGTGGAAGCACAGGAAAGGACCCGAGTCAATGTGGGAGACTTAAGAAGAAATGAAGCATCATTACCCACGTTTGTTCGAGGAATGACAAGTTTCGGGGACGAAACCTATTTAAGGGGGGTGGACTTGCAACACATGGTTATTTATTTTTGAAACTGACGAAAGGAGAAAAAAAATAAAGTCCCAAGTCGAGGGACCAAACTCACCAACGCCAGGAAGTTCGGAGGAGAAGGAGAATAAGAGGGGAGGGCAGCCCACACCCTCCCCACATCTCCAAAATTCTGCAACATGGAGAGAAAGAAGAGAGAAAAGGGAGAAAAGAAGAAAAAAATGGTTCGGGTGGATTCAAGTGTGCAAAATCGTCGTGTAGCGGGTCCAATCGAAGCTCTACTTCTCGGTGTGGTTTGTGTGAGTTCTAGGACCCCTATTTTAAATGCTTTTGGTCGATTTTAGGACTGGAACACATCTGAAAACCCGTTTTTGTATGTGTATGTGTTTGACCAATTTGTATGTGTTTGCGTGTGATGCGCTTGGAGTTTGTTTCCGGGCTTGTGCGTGCTTGAATGGTGTTGTGGTATGCATCCTAAGGTTTAGGATGGTTGATTTGGGCTTAGAATGGGTTTGGATGAGCTTGGAGGTCGAAAATGGTAGACTGGGTTTGGGATGAACTATATTCTGCATCAGCTAGGGCTAGGTGACCGAATGCAGGCCATACGGCAGAATGAGGTACGATTAAGGTTTCATTCGCACGATTGGGGCCAGTCACATGGGGAGTCATGCGACTGAGAGTCCATTCGCATAAGTGCTCATCCGCATTAGTTTCATCCGCACAAGGTGTTCATTCGCATTAGTTCCATTCGCATAGGTGCTCATCCACATTGAGTTCATCCGCATGAGGTCCATTTTCATGGGTGTTCATTCGCATTAGTTCCATTCGCATAGGTGTTCATCCACATTGAGTTCATCCGCATGACGTCCATTAGCATGGGTGTTCATTCGCATTGAGTTCATAAGCATTGGTCCATTCGCATGATGTTCAGTCACCTGAAATCCATACGACTGAAAGGTGCCCATACGCCCAAGTAGGGCTGGTGTACCCGAGGATAACGTAGTTATGTACTGACTTTCGGGGGAAACTGCAGATGTAAGTTTTGACGTGGAAGATTCTTGTAAGTTCATGTAAGATGACTATTGTGGCCTTAGAGGTTATGTTGGGCAAGATGTTGATGTCGATGATGTATGATGTTGTGTGTTTGTGCATGATGTATGTATGTATGATGATGCCCTTTATGATGTTGATGACTGTTTATGGTATGTTCCTTATTATGATATATGTTATCTTTCCCGTGGCTTTACGTTGAATGTTAATAAATGAAATGAAAGTATTATGTAACGTAAAGTGAAAGATAATGAAAGAGGAACATGATAAATGCATGCATTAATGAATGATGAAAGTAAAGAAAGTCTTGTAGGCCTTGTATGTCGAGACACGCCATGGAAAGGTGTTAGCCCAACGGTGTGTGGATTCGCTACCTTGGGAGGATGCACATCGGGGTCTTTCTTTGTGATTGACCATTTGTATATAACCAATGCTGCATACCTTAGGTGCTATGACCAAAGGTGCAGAGCACCGTTATAGAAGTCGAGGTGCGGAGCACCGTTATAGAAGATCTATGATAGGCCTAGGTCCAGTACTAGGAAACAGAAGGGTATTGCACATGGCAATGGTACACCTAAACTCTACCCTAGTATTGTGGCCAGAGGTGCGGAGCACCGTTCTAGAAGGTCTATGATAGGCCTAGGTCTAGTACCAGGAAACAGAAGCGTAAAGTTTATGGGTTGATGGAAAGAAAAGATGTAATGATAAAAGAATGTGAAAGTTAATGACATACGATGAATGAACGAAAGTTAAAGAATGAATGATGAAGATAATAATGATATTATCTATGTGTACATATGTTGTGTGATCGCGTACGAAAGTAAAGAACGATTTAACGAAATAAAAGTATGTTTTATCTTAAAACTAGAACTCACTCAACAACGCTGACTTTTATGTGTTTCCAGTCGGTAGGTAACGTTGCTGAGGATGGCACGAGCGGCTACTTGGCTCTTTTTGGATGGCATTCTTTTGTTTAATGTTTTTGTATTGTATGCCAACAAACTGTGTTTGAAATGAATGTTGTATTAACTGGCAAAATCATTCATAATGATATGAAAACCCATTTTTATGTTTCCACTGTGATGTTTTATCAATGTTAAATATAAAGTTATATGATCTATGGGCAATGATTTACCAGCTGTAAGCGTCCCGGGAACGGGGCCTTACACCAAGACCACTACTTCTAACTCCAAGTCATAAGTAGTGTAGTTCTTTTCATGCACCTTCATTTTCCTCGAGGCATAAGCTATTACTTTGTCATGTTGCATTAGGACACAACCAAGTCCTTGGATAGAAACATCACAATAAACCACAAAATCATCACTTCCTTCAGGTAACACTAATATCGGTGCACTACAAAGTTTCTGCTTCAACAACTGAAAAGCAGCTTCTTGACTCTCACCCCATTTATAGGTTGTTCCTTCATGGGTCAAAGTTGTGAGAGGTTGAGCGATCCTTGAGAATCCCTCAATGAAACGCCGATAGTATCATGCCAATCCAAGAAATTGCCTTATCTCACTAGGCGTCTTGGGTACCAACTAGTTCTTTATAGCCTCAATCTTTGCAGGATCCACATGTATTCCCTTCTCGTTAACGATGTGACCCAAGAATTGCACCTCACGAATCCAGAAGTCGCACTTAGAAAATTTGGCGTACAACTGTTCCTTTCTAAGTAGCTCTAAGATTAAACGTAGGTGTTCCTCATGTTCCTCCTTGGTCCTAGAATAGATCAATATGTCATGAACAAACACAATAAAAATTAATCAAGGTACGGTTTGCACACACGGTCCATATATCCATGAACACTACTAGTGCATTTATCAACCCAAAATGGATGGCCAAGACTCATATTGACCATAACAAGTACGAAATGTTTTTTTAGAGATGTATTCTTCACGAACTCTCAGTTGATGATAACCAGATCTCAAATCAATCTTCGAATAATAGCTTGATCCCTGAAGTTGATCAAACAAGTCGTCGATACGAGGTAAAGGGTATCGGTTATTGACTGTGACCTTGTTCAACTATCTGTAGTCGATGCACATTCGAAATGTGCCATCTTTCTACTTAACAAAGAGAATAGGTGATCCCCACGGTGATGAGCTCGGTCGAATAAACCCTTTATCCAACAGCTCCTGGAGTTGTGTAGTGGTGAGGTGCTCTCGCAATCAGAGCAGCTCCGGGTGTCCAATCGATCTGAAACTCAACTTGACAATGAGGTGGTAGTCTAGGCACATCCTCTAGAAAGACCTCTAAAAAGTCACGAACCACCAGAATGTCCTCTATCTTCTTTTCCTCTTGTTGCTGGTTAGAGACGAGAGCTCATATGGCCAAGTGACCCTTGCGTAGCCACTTCTAAGCCTTCATAAACGATATGATGCCTATCATAGCACCACTCTTTTTGCATTTAACCGAAAGCGTTTCCCCATCTACCACAGGAATATGAATGACCTTTATCATGACAAATTACCTCTGCCTGTTTTTTATGACAGCCAATCCATGCGTACGACCACTTAGAAGCTTCCAAGAGTAAGGGGCATAAGATCAATGTTAAATGTATGACCAGCGAGTTCTATCTTACAATTCTTAAGGATGTGGGTAATGGAGATTTGCTTACCATCAACAAATTCTATAACATACTTAGACTCCAATACAGAGGGCATATCACTTAAGAGGCTACAAAACTTAGTAGAGATAAAACTCCTATCGGCTCTAGTGTCAAACAGTAGAGAAGCAAAACAACCATTAATAGAAAATTTACCAGTAACAGTAGTAGGATTGTTTAGAGCCTCACCTGAACCCATGACAAAGGCTCTCCCTTTGGCTCCACCATTGTTGCCACCATTGTTGTCACCATTACCACCGTTGTTGTTATTGCCACGATTACCATTGCCATTTGTAACACCCTGTTATTTTTTTAGGCTTAAAGAAAAGAAGAATAAAGTGAAGAAAAAGAAAGAAAAGATATTTTACCCAAGTTAAGAGGTAAAAAGTGTCCAAAAGGACAAAAAGTTTAAAAGTTGGTGATAAAGGTGGCATCACCGCCCTTGAGCCTACACACACACTAAACAATCAGATGTTTTAGAGAGAGAAAGTGCCGAATGCGGATTACGAAGAAGAACAAGAGCACAATGTCGAATTCAAGGTAAGAATTCATGGGTTTAAGATGTTCTTAACTAGTTTCATCCTCTGTTATATGCTTATGTGTGTTTGCTTGTTCTGTTGTGTGTGTTTGGTGGGTTTTAGGTGTTTGAACTCGATTTACAAATGGGTTTGAAGGAAGTCTTACCCGAAGAGGCTGCTAAGGTGAGTTCTAGAACCTCTCTTTTACATGTTTCAGCTGATTTTGGGGTTGGAAATGCATGTAGGAATATTTTTATGAGGTTGGGCTTTATACCCGTATGTGTGTATGTTGCGGGTGGGGTTTGATTTTGGGCTATGTATGGCTTTTAGGATGTTATGGTTGTGTTTCTAACGCTTAGAATGTATGATTTAAGCTTAGAACACGATAGGTGAGGTTTGCGGACTGAAATCTGATGTCTAGGTGCGAATGAGGCTGCTCATGCGCCCAAATAGGGCTCATGCGCCTAAGTTTTAAAATTTGCCTAAGTGTTCCCATACACCCGAAACCTCATGCACCCAAATAGGGCTCATGCGCCTGAAATGTCCTCATGCGCCTAGATGGCCATGCAACAAGTCAATGTGGATCAAGGTTATGCGACTGGAAGAAATGCGGATGAACAAGTTCATGCGGATGAACAAGTTCATGCGGATGAACAAGTTCATGCGGATGAACAAGTTAATACGGATGAACAATAAGAAATGCGGACGAACAAAAGAAATGCGGATGACAAGAAGAAATGTGGATGAACAAAAGAGGGAACAATAAGAAATGCGGATGAACAAAAGAAATGCAGATGAACAATAGGAAATGCGGATGAAGACTTAGTTTATTTTTCTGAATTTCGGAGAAAAGTGCAGATGTAGATTTTGACTTGGGAGGTTCCCGGGGGTTCATGTAAGCTGACTTTTGAGGTCATAGATGATGTGATGGGCATGAATGATGATGTATGGTTGGTGTTTATGCATGATGGTATGTATGATGTATGATTGATGTATGATGGTATGTATGATGGTTGTTATGCAGTATGATGGTGATGTTGTATGTTCATGTTGATGTTCCTTATATTGTATGTTTATTTTTCCCGTGGCTTTACGTTGAATGTTAATAAATGAAATGAAAAGTATTATGTAATGTAAAGTGGAAGATAAAGAAAAGAGAAACATAATGACACAATGTATGCATTAATGAATAAAAGATGGTAAAGAAAGCACTTTATTGAGAAACACACTCAATGAAGAGTGTCAGTTCAACGGTGTGTAGAATAGCTTCCCCAGAAGGATGCACACCGCGGTCCGTTTTTATGATCGACCATTTGATGAAACCTTTGTCACTTACCCTAGATGGTGTGGTCAGGCTGCTGAACGCCATGATGAGGGGTCTATGATAGACCTCAGCCCAGTA
Organism: Flaveria trinervia; assembly: GCA_025506515.1. Classification (NCBI taxonomy): domain Eukaryota; kingdom Viridiplantae; phylum Streptophyta; class Magnoliopsida; order Asterales; family Asteraceae; genus Flaveria; species Flaveria trinervia. The sequence continues at coordinate 22,858,251 of CM046450.1, read as the reverse complement.
CCCGCTTTATGTGTGACGGTGGGGTATAACACACGACAATGGTACACCTGAATTTACCCTAGGTGCTGTGGTCAGGCTGCTAAGTGCCATGATGGGGGCTCTATGATGGACCTCAGCCGAGTACCCGCTTTATTCGTGACGGTGGGGTAAAATTCATGGTTTTTGATGGATGTAAAGAAGTAAAGATGAACGTACAAATGAAAGTAAATAATGATAGTTAACGAATGAATGATGGAGATAATAATGATATTATCTATGTGTATCTATCATGTGTGACCACATACAAATGTAAAGAATGGTTTTAAACGAAAGTAAAGTTTGTTTTATTTTAAAATTAGAACTCACTCAGCAACACTGACTTTTTTTATGCATTGTCCTGTTGGCAGGTACAGTTGCTGAGGATGGCACGGGGCGGCTACTTGGCTCTTTTGGATGACATTCTTTTGTTTAATGTTTTTTTTGCATTGTAATGCGAACAAATGAAATTGTGTAATAAATGTTGTATTATTTTGCAAAAGCATTTATAATGAAAATGTTGTTTTTAATGTTCCCGCTGCAACATTTATTTCAAGTTAATGTAATTATATGTTTTATGTGTGATGATTGACCAGCTGTAAGTGTCTCGGGAACAAGGCCTTACAAGTTGGTATCAGAACCTAAGTTTAAGTGAAGTGGGTAAATTTTCAAAATAAACCATAACTTAAACCGAAAATGGGACGAAAAGGGAAGGGATGCAGTCCGAGTAGCTGCGTGCCATCAGGTATTTTCTTAATGTTAACCGACATTATTATGCACACAGGGCCAATCAATTGAGATTGGCAGGACCCTTGTAACGTACCCTGGGTGATTGGGTTGGCCTTGTACACAATACACAACACCCTTTCGAGGGATACAGTTGACCCTTTCGAGGGATATAATTGACCCTTTCGAGGGATACAGATGGCCATCACCCGTTTTTCCATCGCGCATGTAGTTGGGGTATTGCTCATTGGTCCATACAGATAGTGAAAGATAAAAATAAAGGTTTATAGAACATACAAGGCATACAGTAAAGAGAACGAACAGTATCTGTTCATATAGTTAATTCGTGCTCGCATATACAGTACAGAGTCGTATTTTTCAGAAAAGAGTATTTTCATATACAACATATAGAAAGTATTTTATTACTTATAAAACTAGAGCTCACTCAGCAACGCTGAGTTTTATACATTTTCAGTTGGCAGGTAATTATTGTTGAGGATGGCACAAGGGTGAAGCTACTTGGCAGGGAAAGACTGACATCCATTCATATTTTATGTCGCTGTTGTTTCGTAATGCAGTAAAAAAATTCTTTTGTAAACTGTTAACGATGATGTATTGCTTAACAACAGTGCTTTAAATGAAATGAATGGTGTTTGATAAATTATTTCTGCTGCTTAAGTTTGTATAATTATAATGTGTAATGTTTTAACTGCTGTGATTAACTAACTGTGAGGTCTCCGGAATCGGGGCCTTACAAGTTGGTATCAGAGCCAAAGTTTAAGAGAATTGGGTTAAGTAAAAATTTTAAAACCTAAACTTAAACTGAAAATGGGACAAATGGAAGGATGTCAGCCCGAGTAGCTACGTGCCATCAGGTATGTCTTTTCTTAATGATAACCGGTATTATGTGCGCATTGTATTTGATTATGCGCTCTTAGTAGATTTATCAGGATAGTAAATGCTTGGGGTATGAAGAGTAAAGTAAGTGGCTAATCACAACTGGCCACTGTAATTGGGGACTTACTATACTTCACATAAACTGAGCTATTCCCTTCATTGACCATGTTGGGGTTTGAATCTCTTAGTATGCTAGAGGATGGCGGGTGGTAGATCTTCGAAGGTTTCGTCAGGTGAAGGTTGTGGTGGACATGGTGCTGGACCTCATGTCATGAGACGGATGGCTGGGGCTGCTGAAATGGCACTCGAAGAACTCGAGATCCATCACCCGGAAGGTGGTGATGATAGTGCTAGTCTGAGGATCACACTGAAAGAGGCTGTTGTTGAGGGAGTTCAACAGGTTATGCAGACAATTCTGTCGTCTATGGTGATTGAGGTAATTAGGAATGGAAAGCGGGCTGAACGTAGGGGTTACACTCTAAACAACAAGGTTGCTAGTACGGATGACCGGCATGTAACTTCGTCCGGTGTGGGGAAGAGAAAGTGTGGTAAGTGTGCTAAAGGAAAACTGGAGAGTGTAGGTGGGGATCAAACCTTTGCTTCAAGTGTGGGAGGCTCGGTTATCTGGCAAGAGAGTGTGTGGTGAAGAGGTGTTATAACTGAGGTGGAAAAGGTCACATAAGCAGGGACTGCAAGGAGCCGAGAGACGAGAGTTCCAGGGCAAGAAAAACAACTGGAACTGAAGGACAGAAGGCAAGCGCAAAGCCTTCACGATGATGTAGGAGGAGGCTAGGACGGACCTTGACATCATGTCAGGTACGTATCTAGTAAACAAACTCTGGCTTCTGTGTCATTGAATTCTGGTGCTAGTAAAAGTTTTATTTCTGCTCCTTTCTGTGCTAAATTTCCTGTTAGTAGTAGGAGTATATATAAGCCCTTTGATGTAGAAACTGCCATAGGAAAGTCTACCAGGATTTCTGAGATGATCGAAGGTTGTGACGTGGAATTAGAAGGTCATAAGTTTCCTTTAGACCATTCGTGATGACCTTAGGCGGTTTTGATGTAGTCCTAGGAATGGATTGGTTGGCGGACTACGAGGGGAACATTGTGTGTAGCAAGAAGATGATTCGTTTGATAGTGCCTGACAGGAGTTTGGTGACAGTTTATTGTAGATACATGTATACCTAGTTTATGAGCTTAATGTAGAATGTCTTTCATGTCTTATATATTTGTAACATAATGGGTATGAATGATATATAATGTGTTTGTGATGCTTATAATGTCTAATATTTCATTGATTATTGTGTGTTAACGCATATTGAACTAACTATATAGGTTTATGGTTGTTTACATAGTTCTTAGTCAATAATGATTGAGAAACGTGCTTAAAATTAATCTTGTGAAGTTCTCATGCGAATGGACCATGCTAATGGACCATACGCATGAATACTTCATGCTAATGAACCAGTCGCACGACTGAACCAGGAGACTGGATTAGTCGCACGATTGTAACATGAGATTGACTCAGTCGCACGACTAAATCTTTAGTCGTGCGGATGGATCAACCGCATGCTTCAATCGCACGACTGAACCATGCAAATGGTCCAGTCACACGAATGGCAAACCCAACCTATAAATACCACTTAATTCGTGGAAAAACGTATCAATTCGAATCCCTATGCACTAAATCGTACCCTAGCCGTCCAGAGACCCTAGAACACCTGTTCCAAGTTCATAGATCATAGTAAATCATCCTACTATCGTTCTTAACGTTTAGTTTCATTCTTTGATTGATTATACTTGCATTCTCATTGATTGGATCGCTAATCAAATTGGATTTCGCACCATTTGGTTTGGTACACGCGTAAATCAGTTAGTACTCCGTACCGAAAACGGTCCTAAAAAGTGGTATTAGAGCTTTGGTTCTTGATTTGCGTGTGATTCAATCGATTTTGATATAAAAATCCTGTTTTCACTCAAAAACTTAATCTTTTGTGTCAAACAGTGTTTTCGACGTCTCCAGGTCAAAAATTAACGTTTTTCTGGCATACGGCAATTGGGGTTGGTGGAAAATTCGTGTTTTTGCGTCAAAGTACCTAAAACCATCAAATTTTCAAAAACCAGCAGCTTCAGTGGCACAATTGACTTAATCGCACGACTGGACTCATTCTCACCACTCACACTCACGATTGGCTTAGTCGTCCATCCATTCGTACGACCGAAGATCATCATTCGCATTGCTTAGCCACACCTGTCCAATCGCCCGATTGAACCTTCTGCATTAGTTCAATCGCACGATTGAACCATCCGCATAGTTCAATCGCACGAATAGCCCAATCGCACTCTTTCATTCGCACAAGTACAACCGTTTGTTCAAAAATCAAAAGTAAGTAGCAATGAAAGATCAGTATTCAGCATTCACCGCAGGTAGAGATTCATGGATCCAGAATCTATTGCTTCTGGAAAATGAAGTGGGGAATCACAATAAGCCCCCTAAACTCACAACGTTAGATGATTACCCACAATGGAAGCAAAGGTTCAAGATTTACTTAAATAGTGTGACCCAAATCTATGGGAATCAATAGAGACATGGTATAGCATGCCGGTCGGTGCTGATGGATTTAAACTTATCTTAGGAGGCATGACTAATGGTCAAAAAGTAAAGTACAATGCATAAAAGAAGTTGTATGCTTTGTTAACTCAGTCCATTCCTAAGGACATATTCCATCACTTCTTTGAGAACAAGCAAGCAAAAAGCTATGGGATGCTCTAGAAAAACCGTATGAAGGGAATGCCTCATTAAAAACTCTAAAGGCTAAAGCGTTGAAAAAGGAGTTTGATAACTTCCGTCAATGGGAAAGGGGAGCTTGGATGGCGTTATTGACCGTTTCTACAACTTGATGAGTGAGTTGCACACTCATGGAGTGTGTTACGTCCATGGAAGACAAGGTATCGAATTTAGCAGATGGATTGCCAGAAAAGTGGGTTTTCTTTGTGTCAAACCTCAGGCAGAATGATATGCTGGCGAAGTTGGATATCAATGATTTCATTCTGAAGCTGAGAGAGGAAGAGTTGAGGATGAAGTACAGGTCTCAAAAGGCGTCATATGATAAGAACCTGTCACCTTACAACTCCACTCCTCAAGCAAAAACGTCTAGAGCACCACTTCAATCGACGTTCGTATTTAGTTCAGCCGCTCCGTCTCAAACAGCTACTTTAGGATCTGACACGTTAGGGTCATCTTGCACCCAATACATAGCACCTGAAGCCAATGCTACAAAATTGAAGATCGAGAATCTCGGTACCATGACTGCAGAGGTAGCAAAGGAGCATATGGATCTCCTAGCAGCTGTCGTTCATTCCTATGACGGTCTAGTCGCGGGAAAGATTGGAAACTCCCATCTGGAAGATGAAGAGTAGATGAGACTGAGCTGGAAAGAATAGATATCATGTGGGCATTGGCAAGTGCTGTCCGGAGGGCTAAGAAGTTTGTTAAAAAGAGCGGACAGAACTTGATTGCCACAAAGGATACAACCTTTGGTTTTGACAAAACCAAAGTGACCTATTTTAACTGTGGAGAGAATGGACATTTCAAGCATGAGTGTGTGAAGCCCAAGAAGACAAGAAATAGTAATCCGTTCTTATCCTTCAATCATCAAAATAAACCCACAAGTAGTTCTGCATCATCAAGCAAGGATCCTAAAGCCTTGACGGCTAACGATGACAAAGGTCAAGATTGGAGCTTTTGGTTTGTTTCTTCGGGAGAATCCAACATTGCATGCGTTGAGGATTTGGATGACGATTCTGCAAGCGAAGGAAATATAACAGTTGAACTCGCGATGTCAAATAATGAAGAAACTGCAAATGTGGTAAATCACCTGAATGATGAAGGCCAAAGTTCAACATGTCCAGAATCACCTGCACCTGAAAAGTCAAATCTGCTATGATGGCTGATTCAACAGAACCTTCTCAGGTAAGTTCCACTAACCAACTTTTCAATAATCATGCTTGTTCTGATTGTAATAAATTTATGGAAAGCATAGATTTGAATTTTGCTAGGTTGTTAGATCACAATGATAGCCTAGTAAAGGACTTGCAACAGTGCACTGAAGCAAATCGTATCTTAAAATCAAATGAGCACAGTTACAAAGAGAAAATAGAACTGTTAAATAAACAACTTAGGGAAACTAAAGTTAAGGCTTTTAACCAAGCCAATGACATTAAGTTCTATCTAAACTCCCTAGAAGAAGCTAGGAAACAAGAAGCAGTTTTGAAATTCGAAGTCAATTCATTAAAATAAAAACTACACAATTAGACTAGTTCTTCTCACATAGTCCAGCACTAGTGTGAGAGAATGAAACAACGGGGGGGTTGGGTTACAAAGTGGTACCACCACCATATGAGACCTGTTGAATGCTAAAATCAAACCAATTAATAACAACCAATCAAGGATCATGTGGTGTCCACTCCTCTTGTAAGTGATCCAGATTCCATAAGTAAACCAATTGAATTTGTAACTAAACAAAAGGAGACCAATTTAAAGTCAAAAGGTAAAATGCCTATTGTTAATTTGGATGAACAAATTGAGAAGGATAAGGTAAAGTCTGGTTCAAATACGTCTAATTCTGAACCTAAGAAGACCAAACAAGTTAACTAAACACGTGCATCATGTCAAAGTCCAGATAAACAAAAGGGTAAAGATGTTAAAAAGGCTCAAACAATTAATTTTGTTAAACAAGATAAAAAATCTAATCAAGAAGTGTCAAAACTCAACCAAGTCAAAGTCGCACTAGTGTCACACATTTCTCCACAGAAACATCCATACCAGCATGTAGAAAGTAGATCTTGCTATAACTGTGGAAAGTATGGACACATCGCGTCTAATTGTCCTTACTATCAGACACCTAGGAAGAAAGTTGAACTTCATGATCCTAAACCCAGTTCTTCTAAAAGGAGTTCTATAACCCCACTAAGAAGAGTTAGTGTACATAAAGTTCAAACCATAAGCCAATCGTCTGTTTATCACAAACAGGCCTTACACAAAACTGGCTTATGGAAAGAAAAGTCTAGTTCAAGTCTGGTAATGAGAACAAGAAGACGAATGATCTTCCCTCACCCTCTAATGGACAATGGGTGGAATTTATGATGTGTAATGCCTCTAGGACACCCAGCCGGGTAAGGCTTGGGTCCCTAACCTTAACTAATGTTTTCCATTGAATGTGCAGGGTGTTGCTATAGTGCTAAAACAAACACTTGGATTGTAGATAGCGGAGCATCCCGGCACATGACTGGGAACCGGGCACTCTTGTTCAATGTCAAAGAAATAAAAGGAGGTCATGTTTCATTTGCTGGAAACAAAGGAGGTTATATCACAGCTCAAGGGGAAGTGGGGGATCAGAAAGTGAAGTTTGACAAGGTAAATTATGTTCAACAACTTCAAAATAATGCTTTTTGTCTCCCAAATCTATGACAAAGGATTTAAAGTAGTATTCGTCAACAAGAAATGCTATGTTCTGAAAAAGGACTACATGATCCCAGAGGACCAAGTCTTAATATCAACTTCAAGATATAACAAACTTTATGTCTTGGATCTTTCAAACGCCTCCACAACGGATCATCAAGTTCAGTGCTTCTTGTCTAAGGCTACAGAGAAGGATTCGATCTCCTGGCATAGGAGAATAGGACACATCAATCCATGGAAGATGAATCACTTGATCCAGAATGATCTAGTGTGAGGAGTAAATGTCAAAAACTTCCAACTACCGGATTTTTGTGTCGCCTGCAAGAAAAGCAAAAAGACTAAGAAGTCTCATAAGGCAAAGAAAGTCTATTCCATACAACTGCCTCTTGAGCTTCTTCACATGGATCTGTTTTGTCCAGTCAGTACAAGGAGTATCGCCGGTGACTTGTACTGTTATGTACTTACAGATGACTACTCAAGATTCTCTTGGGTAATTTTTTGAAATCCAAATCTAAAACATTTGAGTCTTTCAAAGAGTTAGTAATTACTTTGGAGTCTGTCTACAAGCTGAAGGTAAGACAAGTACGCTCAGACAATAGTACTGACTTCAAGAATCAATGGATGGAGGCATTCTGCAAAGAAAAGGGAATTGTGCACCAGTTCACTTCTGCCTACACTCCACAAATGAACGGAGTTGCTAAGAGAAAGAATCGCAGCTTGATAGAGACATCAAGGACAATGCTAGCAGACTCAAAACTACCCATCCAATTTTGGAATGAGGCAGTTGCCAATGCATGTTACACTTTAAAGCGAGTCCTGGTGGTAAAACGTCATGGTAAGACATGTTACGAGCTACTTCAACGACGTAAGCCAAATCTAGAGTACCTCAAACCATTTGGCGCACCTTGCACTCTTTTGAAGAAAACTCAGGAAGGAAAGTTTAGTGAGAAGGCTGAAGAAGGAATTTTCCGTGGATACAACATACCGAATAAGAGAGTTTACAATAACTCAATGGGTCAAGTAGAAGTGTGGTGTAACATGAACGTTCAGAGATACACCACCCCCAGCTGGGAAAGGACCCGCATTCTTTTTCGATTATGATGGATTCTTTAAGTCCTTCAACATCCCTCTCTCCACTTCTGTTCAGGGAGGGGATGATCAGGGTGGAACTGAACCGGCTCTTATTCACCCTGACTTTCAGATGGAGGAGGAGGAGTCTGAGGAAGAGTCTCTCGTGCAAAGGTAAGGAGTCGGGTCGTAGCCATAGAGAGAGGTATTAGGGAGGTTGTGGACGCCAAGGGGTGTCCGGGGATGCTGTTGCTGTAGATTCAAATACATCATATGCCCCGGACCCGCCCAGCAGCCAAAGGGGAGCCATAGTGCCTAAAGGCACAAGGAAGAAGAGAATGGCTCAACCCTATGAAGAAGGGGAAAAGACTAAAGTTTACATTGACCTCTACTACAGACACAGCTACCACCTCAGCCACTACTGCTACCACCACCACTACCACACCACCTATCACTACCACACTCCCATCCACCTCCACCACAACTACCACCACCACTACTACCACCTCACCCACCATCACTACCACAGCCACTCCACCACCTATCTACACTACTTCCACCACCACTACAGTATATCCATCACCACCCACACATATACCACCACCCAATTCACAACTACCACCAGCCACCAGCCCGAACCATCATCCCACCAGCCATTCACTACATGATCCTCCCTACCTTATGTTGGGGTAGAGGATCAACTGGAAACACTTAACAGGATGGTGTTAAAGCTGTAGGCTGCTGATGAGGAAAGAGCTGCATAAATCAGACAACTTGTGGAGCAGAACGCTGCCAAAGCACAACAGATCGCTCAACAGGCCCAACTAATAGAGGATCAGGCTCAATAGATGGCTGCTCAACGTCAAGAGATTGCCCAACTCTAGGAGCATAAAGTTCTATCAACAAAGAAGATAGAGGGGTTGGAGGCTGCCAAAAAGACCATCATGCTCAAGCTTAAAGGAACAAAGGATGAGCCTTTGTAGATAAGAGAAAGGGATGGTGATGACAATGGTGATGATGATGATGATGAGGATAATGATGAAGAGGATGATGATAAGGATGAAACAGAGGGAGGAGATGTTGAAGGTGCAAGAAATGGAGGAGATGATGAAGAAGAAGGTGATGCATCTGCATCGGGTGCGACACAAGCTAGTGAGAGGCAGACCAAGAAGAATCAAGATCAGGGTGCCTCGACCTCAGCCCCGACTGCAGAGGAGCACATGATTCAGGACAAACGTAATGCCTAGATGTTTATGTAATTTTATATCATGTGTAATTGAATAATGTATTAAACTCATGTACATAATGTTTATATTTAGTTAATGTTTTACTGTCTTGATTATTGATTAATGGTTGATGTATTTATGTGATTAAATCAAGCAGATCATTCATCTCACCAAGATGAGTACGATGTTGCTCCCCTTCAGCAAATCAAGTCTCAACTGACAATGATACTTGATTTGCAAGGGATTGTCAGGAGTTCTGTGCCTTATACTCCTGAAGAAGGAGAAATATTTCATGACCTTATTGATGAGCAACTAGTTGAGATATTCCTACTGAATCCATATAAAATAGAGACGTATGCTCCTAATAGTGATGATGAGCTTAATGATATGGACGAGATAGAGATTGAAGATGTCACAGCCCAGCATTATCCAGAGTATGCTGACAATGAGGGAAATGTAATCCCCAATCTAGGTGACACTCTTGTCAGTGATACATTTAAAACACTAGATAAGATGGAGCAAGAGTCGGAGAAGAATAAGGATCAAGCCCAAGCCTCGGACGCTGATGTCAACATCAAAAAGGCTGAATGGGTGGCATGTTTTGCAGAGATCAGAGCTCAACGTAGTGCTCCAAAGCCGAGTGCCTACACCAAGCTCTACAAAGTGAAGAAGCATCTGAAGGTGCGAGGAAAGATCATAACGTGGGCATATTTTGATGATCTTAATGTTTATGCAATCAAGAGGGAGAAGGGTATAGAGTACTTTAGATTCCCACATGATCTAAAGACTCTACCTGTTTTGAGCTCAACCAGCTGGCCAAACTGAAGCTGCTATATGCTCACTCAAGAAAGATGTCAGGCTGGTTTGAAGCTGCTTTGAAAAGAGAATACCACACCAGGTGGGTCAACTTCAAACCTCAACAACCGACAAGGTACATCCGACAGTGTGAAGTTGATGCTATTACTGGAAAGCCAAAAATAGTGCTGAAGTGGAGTCCTCCACGCACGATGTCAAGAATCCCTTCAGGGGAAATGCCACAGGACTTCACTCCACACTTCAAGTGGTGGTACTATGATTGGAGAATAGGTGAGGCGGTCATAGTTCTGAACAGACATAGAAATATGGAAACTATCAAGGTATTTGACCCAATGTGGCTAACTAACTTGTCTTCTGACGATGTCTACACTTTATACAAATGGCCACTGTTCTATGACGCGCAAGACATTGTACAAGCCCTCTAGTTCCAAAACGTGATAAGACTCTGCTTTGCATTCGAAATACATGTAGGAGTAACAACGGAGGAGAAGTACAAGAAATATGAAGAGCTGATGAAGAATGTTAGACAATAGAGTAAACTAGGTCCAAGGGGGATTTTGTAGATACATGTGTACCTAGTTTATGAGCTTAATGTAGAATGTCTTTCATGTCTTACATATATGTAACAGAATGGGTATGAATGAAATATAATGTGTTTGTGATGCTTATAATGTCTAATATATCATTGATTATTGTGTGTTAACGCATATTGAACTAACTATATAGGCTTAGGATTGTTTACATAGTTCTTAGTCAATGATGATTAAGAAACGTGCTTAAACTTAATCGTGTGAAGTTCTCATGCGATAGGACCATGCTAATGGACCATACGCATGAATACTTCATGCTAATGAACCAGTCGCACGACTGAACCAGGAGACTGGATCAGTCACATGATTGTAAGATTGTATGGGGTCAAACTCATGCTAATGAACCAGTCGCATGATTGTATGGATCAGTCGCACGATTGGACTTCTCTAAGATAGCTTCTTCGTTGACTAGGTTGACCCGTAAGGATGTAAAGTTTGTATGGGGTCAAACTTTTCGATATACCAGAGTGGAAGTGGGAGCACATCACCATGGACTTTATAACGAAGCTGCTACATACTGCACGAGGGTATGATGCCATATGGGTGATAGTCAATCGTTTGACAAAGAGTGTTCACTTCCTACCGATTCGCGAGACATGTTCATCCGAGAGGTTGGCGGATCTTTTCATTAAAGAGATCGTAACTCGTCATGGTGTGGGGGTGTCTATTGTGTCTGATCGTGACACTCGGTTTACATCTAAATTTTGGAAGAAATTCCATGATGCGATGGGGACGAGGTTACATATTAGTACGACTTATCATCCTCAGGCGGATGGTCAGTTGGAACGGACGATTCAGACGCTGGAAGATATGCTTCGGGCATGTGTCATTGATTTTGGTGGAAGTTAGGATGACCACTTACCGTTAGCTGAGTTCTCATACAACAGCTATCATGCCAGTATTGGTATGCCCTCTTATGAGATGCTATATGGTAGGAGATGTAGGACACCCGTGTGTTGGGGTGATATTGGTCATAAAGAGTTAGGGAGCGTCGAGGTAGTCGAGGCTACGATGGAGAAACTAGAAAGGATCAAAGCCTTTAAAAAGGCAGCCAAGATAGGTAGAAGTCGTATGCTGATAAACGATGTAGACCAATGAGTTCCAAGTGGGTGATAGAGTTATGTTGAAAGTCTCACCTTGGAAGGGTATCATTCGGTTCAGAAAGCGGGTCAAGTTAAGCCCAAGGTACATAGGGCCTTTCCGAATCATTGCTCGAGTAGGAGAGGTGGCCTATAACTAGAGTTACCAGATGAGTTAAGTAGAATTCACCCGGCATTCCATGTATCACAACTGTGAAAGTGTTTAGCAGACGAGGATATGATTGTACAACTTGAAGATATCAAGGTAGATGAACGGCTCAACTATGTGGAGCAACCAGTGGTGATAATTGATCGTAAAGAGAAAAGGTTAAGGAATAAAGTGGTTTCTCTTGTACGTGTACAGTGGAAGCACAGAAAATGATCTGAGTCTATGTGGGAGACTGAAAAAGAGATGAGACAGCATTACCTACGATTGTTTGAGGAATAACAAGTTTCGGGGACAAAACCTATATAAGGGGGGTGGACTTATAACACCGGTTATTTTTTAGGCTCAAACAAAAGAAGAATAAAGTGAAGAAAAGAAAGAAAAGATATTTTACCCAAGTTGAGGGGTAAAAGGTGTCCAAAAGGATAAAAAGTTTAAAAGTTGGTGATAAAGGTGGTATGGCTACCCTTGAGCCAACACACACACTCAACATTCGGATGTTTTAGAGAGAGAAAGTGCAGAATTCGGATTTTGAAGAAGAACAAGAGTAGAAGGTTGAATTCAAGGTAAGAATTCATGGGTTTAAGATGTTCTTAACTGGTTTCATCCTCGGTAATATGCTTATGTGTGTTTGTTTGTTCGGTTGTGTGTGTTTGGTGGGTTTTAGGTGTTTGAACTCGATTTGGAAACGGGTTTGAAGGTAGTCTTACCCGAAGAGGCTACTAAGGTGAGTTCTAGAACCCCTATTTTACATGTTTTAATTGATTTTGGGGCTGGAAATGCATGTATGAATATTTTTATGAAGTTGGGTTTTATACCCGTATGTATGTATGTATGTATGTATGTATATATGTTGCGGGTGGGGTTTGATTTTGGGCTATGTATGGGTTTTATGATGTTATGGTTGTGTTTCTAAGGCTTAGAATGGATGATTTAAGCTTAGAACATGATAGGTGAGGTTTTGGGATTGAAATTGATGTTTAGGTGTGAATGAGGCTACTCATGCTCCCAAATAGGGCTCATACGCCTAAGTTTTAGAATTTGCCTAAGTGTTCCCATATGTCTGAAACCTCATGTGCCCAAATAGGGCTCATGCGCCTGAAATGTCCTCATGCACCTGGATGGACATGCAACTAAGTCAATGCGGATGAAGGTTATGCGACTGGAAGAAATGCGGATGAACAAGTTAATATGGATGAACAATAAAAAATGTGGACGAACAAAAGAAATGCGGATGAACAGAAAAAATATGGATGAACAAAAGAAATGCGGATGAACAATAAAAAATGCGGATGAACAAAAGAAATATGGATGAGCAATAGGAAACACGGATGAAGACTTAGTTTATTTTTTCTGAATTTCAGAGAAAAGTGCAGATGTAGATTTTTACTTGGGAGGTTCCCGGGGGTTCATGTAAGCTGACTTTTAAGGTCATAGATGATGTGATGGGCATGATTGATGATGTATGGTTGGTGTTTATGCATGATGGTATGTATGATGTATGATTGATGTATGATGGTATGTATGATGCTTGTTATGCATGTATGATGGTGATGTTGTATGTTCATGTTGATGTTCTTTACATTGTATGTTTATTTTTCCCGTGGCTTTACGTTGAATGTTAACGAATGAAATGAAAAGTATTATGTATCATAAGGTGGAAGATAAAGAAAAGAGGAACATAATGATAGAATGCATGCATTAATGAATAAAAGATGGTAAAGAAAGTCTTGCAAGCACTGTATAGAGAAACACACTCAATGAAGAGTGTCAGTTTAACGGTGTGTGGGATAGCTACCCTAGAAGGATGCACACCGGGGTCCATCTTTATGACCGACCATTTGATGGAACCTTTGTCACTTACCCTAGGTCTTATGGTCAGACTGCTGAGTGCCATGATGGGGGGTCTATGATAGACCTCATCCCAGTACCTGCTTTATGCGTGACAATGGGGTATAGCACATGACAATGGTACACCTGAATTTACCCTAGGTGTTGTGGTCAGACTGCTGAGCGCCGTGATGGGGGATCTATGATAGACCTCGGTCCAGTACCCGCTTTATGGATGACGGTAGGGTAAAATTCATGGTTTTTGATGGGATGTAAAGAATTAAAGATAAACGTACAAATGAAAGTTAACGAATGAATGATGGAGATAATAATGATATTATTTATGTGTATGTATGATGTGTGACCACATACAATGTAAAGAATGATTTAAAACGAAAGTAAAGTATGTTTTATTTTAAAACTAGAACTCACTTAGCAACACTGACTTTTTTTATGCATTTTCCTGTTGGCAAGTAAAGTTGTTGAGGATGGCACGGGGCGGCTACTTGGCTCTTTTGGATGGCATTCTTTTGTTTAATGTTTTTTGCATTGTAATGCGAACAAATGAAATTGTGTAACGAATGTTGTAGTATTTTGCAAAAGCATTTTTAATGAAAATGTTGTTTTTAATGTTTTCGCTGCAACATTTATTTCAAGTTAATGTGATTATATGTTTTATGTGCGATGATTGACCAACTGTAAGTGTCATGGGAACGGGGCCTTACACCATTCCTATTTCTTCTCAGTTGAGGATAGTTTTTCTTGAAATGCCCTTCCTTTCCACACTCAAAGCAACCCTTTCGTGTTTCATGGGGCTACTGAGGCTGCTAAGGTTGTTGAGGTTTCTTCATTAGTTCTCCACGGCAATCCTTTGCCACATGTCCAACCTTGCCACAACGCTGGCATCGAAAACTATAACACCGGCCAGTGTGGTGGTAGTTACATCGATTGCACTTTTGATTTTTCCAACGTATCCACTTGGTTGTTGAGATGATGAAGATGATTGGTTAAAGTTGTGATTGTTATCAAACTATCTATGTTGATGCTGCTGTTGAGGTTGGTGTTGTCGAGGTTGATTACCAGATGACGATCCCTTGCCAGCATTATTTTCCCACTTGCATTTGTTGTCGGGCACGCTTGCTACCGTGCCCCGCTTGGGTAACTTTCCTTGTTCCATAACTTGGTTAGTGAGCTTGTGAGCTAGTCGTATAACCTATTGGATGGTAGGGAGATTTGTAGTAGTCACCATACTCTGAATCTCCAAAACTAAACCACGCAAGTATAGCTCAATTTATTGGCTTGGCGGGTTAACCATGCCAGGAAAAAGTGTAGCTAGCTCATTGGACCTAGTAGTGTAAGCCTCGATGTTTGATCCATCTATCTTCAATTGCCGGAACTCAGCTTCCAGCTTTTGAACTTTATCACAGGGGAAATATTCCTCGGTCATCATCGTCTTGAATTCCTCCCACGGTAGCGCATTTGCCATTTCCTGGGCAAGCATTTTCACTTGAGCATTCCACCACTTGAGTGTTGCACCTTCCAGTGTTCCTGTGGCGTACTTCACCTAGTTCGGCACTAGACAGTTACATTTGGTGTGAAGACTGACTTAGTCTTCTCAAACCATTTTACAAGCCCTACCACTCCCTCGACTCCACTGTAGGAATGCAGCTTACAGTCTATAAATGATTTGTATGTGCATCCAGGCGTCCTGTTTTCACATGTCAGGGCATGGAAATCAAACCGAAAGAATTAATCACCTAACAAAATATTCGTGTAAATGATGACTAATGTCACCGTTTACCTCCAAACTGTGCGGGCCGAGTGTTCAATGCCTCTTGCACGTGTTGGTTATTAGCACAGCTAATTCAGCTGGGGTCATGTTCACGTCGCCACGTCCACCAACATGCCCTCGGCCACGTCCACATCCTCTGCCTCTTCCAACCATATTTCACTTTACATTCACAAATACCACAATGAGTAACATCCAACATTTATAACCCATTGAAGTATGGTAAATAATAAGAAATAATGTACAGTCACAACCACAACATTTATAACCAAAATAATAACGTATCATAAATAATTTGTAAGTAGCTCACACAATATCAATCAATGTCAAAATTCAAGTTTTTAGTTGTGTGGGAAACAACCCTTCCCACATAGGTTTAAGAAAACGCTATGCAGTCAAAGTCATAAGAATAAGGAGAATCAATCCAACAAATTTGATCCATCGCTATCTCCACCATCCGGGGATTCTTCTGGTTCTTCCTCAGGGTCTTCATCAGAATCTTCGGCAGGTGCAGGGTTGTCCTCAATTTGTAGTGTTGCGAGCTGTGCTTCCAATCTGGTTAGTCTGCTCTCGACGCCCACATTATGGAGATCCTGCTTGCCCATACATTCAGAAAGATCCATCACTCTACCGGCCATCTTGAAATTCCCTGTGATGGACATCGACAACCGCTCCTCGATTATAGCCATCTTTAGCCATAATCGGCATATATCATCCTTTCGGTGTGGAGTTCACATCCATGAATACTCCAACTCGTCGACGCTCAGTCTCAAGTGTTGCGGTCAATGCCGCCATGGACTGCTCAAGGGGTACATCTAGAGATGGGAGGGTGGGTGCTACAGAAGTAGTTGCTGACCTAGTCCTA
This sequence comes from Flaveria trinervia, assembly GCA_025506515.1. NCBI lineage: Eukaryota > Viridiplantae > Streptophyta > Magnoliopsida > Asterales > Asteraceae > Flaveria > Flaveria trinervia. The sequence goes on along the minus strand of CM046450.1, from coordinate 22,841,723 downwards.
GGTCTAGCAGTGGCTAGCTCCGGAACACGCTCTCTACGAACCATGAGATTTATACAAGTCGGGTAATAACTCCAAGCTCGTGGAGGGTCACGCTCAGGTGGCACAAACGATTGATCCCAGTCTATCTCACCACGGGGGTAAGGATGTTGCGGCCACTCAGACACTTGGTGAGGTACAGGTGGAGGGGATTCAGAACGAGCATGCCTTTTCCCAAAACCCGAGATGATGATGCCATGTTGCAATACACGTGATGTGTATGCCAATGAGTATATAGTAAAAGGATAAGTCAGGAGTAACTAACAAACTGTGTGCGGTTATAGACTAGTGTGTATTCAACCTAGTTCCCTATAACCAATGGCTCTGATACCAATCTGTCACACCCTCAAAATCCACTTGCGGAGTTTTACCGCGAGGCGTGTGAATAAACCAAAATCATAATAACTAGTTACTCAGAACGACATTACATGCCACATTCAAAACAAAACCAACCAAAGTTCAAACGTTTAAAACCATGCGGAAGCGTTTCGTAAATAAGACAAACCCAAAGTAATGAAATGCATAATATGGCAAAATGCGCCAACCCAATGTTTAAAACCCATAAATGAAAGACAAACAAATATGTCTATGAAATAAAGTCTTAGAATGCATGTTGGACCCGTTTTATGCTTCTAATGGGAAGCTGAGTTAACAACCTGAGAATACCATACTAAAATGTCAACACAAAGGTTGGTGAGTTTAAGAGTTTGCGTTTATCATAAATACTAACAGCTGTATAACATAAGAAGTGTATTGAAATAGATAGCTAGTCGATATTCACAAGTAATAACCATAGTGATTTTGCGATCGAAGCTGACAGTGTTTCGTTTGTTGCATCCCGTCATGACTTACCAGGTCATGACGATGTTTGTGTTTAGGACAATATTTCACCGTTTGACCTCGAGTCGCACAGGTGGTGCTCGTTAGAACCAGTAGTACTACCCAAGATTCCCCGCTACTTACCATTATTAATGATCCAAAAGTGTGAGGACTTTCAAGGTATTAAGCACTATGTTAAAACATACACAACTTATAATAATAAAATAGTATTTGAGTACAAGTATGCTACCTCCCCCAGAAGCAAGTTTATAAAATAGAAGGGCAAGAACTCACCTGGTGTGCTAAGATAATGAATAAAGAGACTGGTGATTGGTGCAAAGACAACCCTTCAAAGGTTACCTAGAACACACATGTACATAAGTACGTGTAAACAAAATCTTAACAACTCTAAGTTAAGCTAGTTGGCCCGTTCGACCCGTTGGTGACATATTTATTGAAATATTGATTAATCATGGATATAAACTTATCATACATGAATATCATGTAAGTATCCACGTGCATCACATCATTAACCTAAGTTCTACCTAGGTCATCATACCATATTAGATCATCATACACTCATGCAAATGTCAAACAACCATCATGCTCAACACCAAAATAAATACATCACATCAAACAATTCATATGCAAAGTCTAATCATGCACTACATGCCATATGAAGCCACCTACGACCACACATCCCAAACCTTGCCTATCCTACTAAGTAGGGGCCACAGATTCGCACGCATGTATGACAATCATAATCACATTACTAGCATACACAGTGACAACCAATTCTAATCCCAATCATGATCTCCTAACCATTAACTACCATTTATTACCATGTATGATCATCAAACCTAAATTCTGTACATGATCAACCAAGCATCCATATAACTCAATATTCACATTCCATCACATTAAACATCATCAACAATCATTCTAACATGATTCTAACATCACAAGCATGCCCAATTCATCATATCCAATGTTCCACAAAAATAAACTTTCCCTTTTGGGAAAGTAACATCCAAAAGTGATCTAGCATCCAATTCAATCATAATTTCATCAATATTATGCCTAATCAAGTTCATAACATTCATTCTAACATGTTAATCACTAACAAAACATCAAAATTCAATTCATCATAAATAAAAGTTTCTACTTTTAGTAAGTTATGATCAACACCTCTAATTTTTCTTGCACAATTCAATTAAACTAACATCCAAGCATTATATCTAGCATCATAACATCATCAAATCATGAATTCGAAGAAAAAAAGTTCCCTCTTAAGGTAATGTATGAACTAGATGTTCAAACCATAGATTTCTTGCACAATCAACATAATCGAGCATTCGTACAACCTAACTAACATCATATAATCATCTAACAATCATCAATATCATATTATCATCATTAATTTCAAACAAGGGTTTATCAAGAATAAAAAACTATGAACCACATGATAAAACATACCTTTAAACGTGTAGAAATCAATAATTGGACTTGTAAAACACCTTGTAACTCTTGGAACCAACCAAATCAAATTGTTCTTTTTGTTTCTTGATCAAAATAACAATGTAAGAGGGTGGGGTGGGGAGTTCGGCAGCAAATGGGGTTTGGGGGCTAGGGTTGGGTTTAGTTTTGGTAATATTTGATTAAAAAGTAATTACAAAATAACGCCTTAATTTATTTTATAAGACTAACCTTTTGAAACCGTTTTAAATAATTTCAACTACAATTTATAAGTATTATTAACCAACAATAATAATCATAAAATTTACAACAAATCACACAACACGTGAAATATATATAACACATTGTCACGTTATCGCATCAAATTTATAAAACAAACATTTAAAATTCTATAAATTCATGCATCACATAATTACAACTAATAATCAACATTATTAATTAGATTTTTATTGCTTATCATAGATTAGAGTTATTAAGTCACCAACGTTCAATGACAACTAGTGTGTGCTCACGACATGTGTATGCAAGACTTAACGGAACTAACCGATTTTGGTAATGGAAATGACCAGATGTCACACATTTTGTGTAAACAATCATTAACTATTTCTAACGTAGTGATGTCATAGATCTGTGAGCTTCACAAGCCTATCCGGTGCTAAAGCTAAGGTTATTGCCGGCTCCTGATGACGTATATAAAAGCCTTAGGATGCATGCTGGACCCATGTTGTGCTCCTAATGGCAAGCTGAGTTAACAACCTGAGAATAGCATACTAAAATGTCAACATAATCGTTGGTGAGTTCAAGAGTTTGCGTTTATAATAAATATTTTCAGTAGTATAACATAAGAAGTGTATTGAATAAGATAGCTAGTCTATATTCACAAGTAATAACCATAGTGATTTCGCGATCGAAGCTGACTGTGTTGCGTTATTGCCTCCCTTCACGACTTACCATGTCGTGATGATGTTTGTGCTTAGGACAATATTGCACCTGTTTGACCTCGAGTCACACAGGTGGGGCTCCTCACACCCAGTAGTACTACCCAAGATTTCCCGCTAGTTACCATTATTAACGATCCGAAAGTGTGAGGACTTTTCAAGGTATAAAGCACTATGTTAAAACATACACAACTTATAAAATATAAAATAGCATTTGAGTTCAAGAATGCTACCTCCCCGAGAAGAAAGTTTATAAAATAAAGGGGCATGAACTCACCCGGTGTGTAATGATAGTGAATAAAGAGACTCGTGATAGATGCAAAGACAACCCCTCGAAAGATTACCTAGAACACACAAGTACATAAGTACGTGTACACATAGAACCTCAATAATCCTAGGTTAACGTAGTTGACCCGTTTGAACCCGTGGTGACATATTAGTTGAAATATAGTTTAATCATATATGATAACTTAGCATACAAGAGTATCATGCAATTATCCATGTATATCACATTATCAACTTAGGTTCTACCTAAGTCATCATGCCACATTAGATCATCATACACTTACGCAAATCTCAACAATCATTATGCTTAATATATATATATATATAAATACATCCCAACAAATAATTCATACGCGAAGACTAATCATGCACCACATGCCATATGAAGCCACTCACGACTTCACATCCTAAATCCTGCCAGTCCTACTAAGTAGGGGCCTCAGATTCGCACGCGTGTATGACAATCATAATCACATTCATTCATTTAGTTCATTCCAACCAACATACACATTTACCATCAATTTCAATCCTAAACATGATCTCCTAATCACTAACCATAATCCATTCTCATGTATGAACAACAAAACCTATACTTCCTACATGATCAACCAAACATTCATAACAACTCAATTACACATTCTATCTCTACAAACATCATCCACAATCATGATCTTAACATCACAAGCATGCCCAATTCATCGCATCCAAAGTTCTACAAAAATAAAGTTTCCCTTTCGGGAAAGTAACACCCAAAAGTGTTCTAGCATCCAATCCAATGATAATTTTATCAATATTACACCTAATCAAGTTAATAACATTCATTCTAAAATGTTAATCATCTCCAATACATCCAAATTCCCAAACATCATACACAAAAGTTTCTACTTCTGTAAGTCATAATCAACATCTCAATTTCATGGGTTTCTTGTACAATCCAATTAAACTAACATCTAAGCATTACATCTAACATCTTAGCATCATCAAATCATGAATTCCAAGAACAAAAAGTTTCCTATTATGGCAATGTATGAACTAGATGATCAAACCCTAGATTTCTGGCATAACCAACATCATTCAACATTCATACAACCTAACTAACATCATATAATCATCATACAATGATGAATTTCATATAATCATCATCAATTTTGTAATTAGGGTTCATCAAGAACAATCAACATGAACAACTAATCAAAACTAACCTTTAGATGTGTTTAGATGATGATTATCACTTGAAATCAACTTGTAATACTTGAAACCACTTGGAATTCGACTTATGTTCTTGTTCTTGTATCAAAATCGCAATGTGTGAGGGTGAAAAGAAGGGTTTTGGCCGAATGGGGGGTGGTTTGGGGGCTAGGGTTGGGTTAATTATGGTAATATTTGGTTAAAAAGGTATTTACAAAATAATCCCTTTAATTATATTTTATAAAAACTAATCTTTCTAGTTTTTTTAAATAGTTTTTAACTACTAAACACAAGTATTAACCAATAATACTAATCCTAAACATCTACAACAAGTCACACAACACACGAAATATATATTACAGGTTGTCGAGTTATCGCGTAAAATTTATAAAACAACCATTTAAAATTCTATAAAATCATGAACCACATAATCCCAACTAATAATCAACATTATTCATTAGATTATTATTTTTATCATAGATTATTATTATTAAGTCACCAACGTTCAATGATAACAAGTGTGTGCTCACGACACGTGTATACAATACTTGATGAAACTAACGGAGTTTGGTAACGGAAAATTACCGGATGTCACATTATCCCCATGTTGAAAGAATTTTCGTCCCGAAAATTGCGTTACATGGTTGTGCTACATCCTGGTTTACTGCATTGGCATAATGAAATTGAGTGAGTTGTCACATCATCCCTATGTTGAAATAAATTTCATCCTGAAATTTAATCAGTACCTTCTTCGACCGTTGATGACGTTTCGAACAGATGAGGATACTTAAGCTTCATCTGATCCTCGCGTTCCCACGTGAATTCTAGTCCATGTTTTGAGTTTCAACGAACTTGACTATAGGTATCTTACTTTGTTTAAGAATCTTGACCTCACGATCCATCACTTCAATCGGTTCCTCAACAAAGCTTAGTTGGTCATCTACTTGTATTTCCTAGAGTGGTACAACTAGTGTCTCGTCAGATAGACACTTCTTTAGATTCGAGATGTGAAATACGTTGTGAACGCTACACAGTGAATCAGGTAAGTCCAATCGATACGCTACTGGACCTATTCTTTCCAAAATCTCAAATGGTTCTACGTTTCCACGGTGAGACTTTTAGCAACACTTTGTCATCGATTTGAAACTCCAAGGGTTTCCGTCGTTTGTCTGCGTAACTCCTCTGTCTATCTTGCGCTGTTGCGATGCGGTTTCCTATCTGTACTATCTTCTCAGTGATCTCATGTACCAGCTCAGGACAGGTTAACTGACTATCACCAGCTTCTGCCCAACAAACTGGTGATCTACACTTTCGCCCATATAATGCCACAAATGGTGTTGCCTTAATGCTAGTATGATAACTATTGTTGTAAGGAAAACTCAACCAATGGTAAATGAGCTTCCTAATTATCGCAAAGTCGATCACACAACCACGCAATATGTCCTCCAAAGTTTGAATGGTACATTCACTCTGACCATCGGTCTGTGGATGGTAGGAAGTGCTCATATCCAGACGTGTACCTAAAGATTTCTGTAACAACTACCAGAAATGTGAATTAAAACGAGCATCACGACCAGATATAATCGAGATCGGCACACCATGTCTCGAAACTACCTCTTTCAAATAAATTCGAGTTAACTTGTCCATCTTGTCAGTTTCCTTGATTGCCAAGAAGTGAGCTAACTTAGTGAGTCTTTAAGGCCCCGTTCCCGGAGACCTCACAGTTGGTCATTCACAGCATTAAATTCATTAAACATTATAAATTTACAAGCTTAAGCAGCGGAATTATTTTAACAAAAGCCATTCATTTCATTAAAAACACTGTTGTGGAGCAATACACTATTGTTTAACCAAATACAAAAGAATTGTTAATTGCATTATCAAACAACAGCAATAACAAGTATGAATGGATGTAAGTCTTAACCTGCCAAGTAGCTTCACCCTCGTGCCATCCTCAGCAATGTTTACCTGCCAACTAAAAATGTATAAAAGTCTACGTTGCTGAGTGAGTTCTAGTTTTAAAAGTAATAAAATGCTTTCTGTAAGGTATATATATGAAAGTACTCTTTTTGTGAAATTTCATCTCTTTATACGTGAGCACGCATTAACTATACAACCAGATAATGCTTCTTCTCTTTACTGTATGCCTTGTTTATTCTGTACTCTTTTATCTTTATCTTTCACTATCTATGTGGACCAATGAGCAATACCCTAAACTATATGCGCGGGGGAAACTGGTGCTGGGCCTCTGGTCCCTCAATGGGCTCTGATTACTATATACAAGGCTGGCCCAGTCACCTAGGGTACACTGCAAAGGTCCGCCAATCTCAATTGACTAGCCTCGTGTGCATAATAGGGTAGCTAACCCACATCACAGTTGAGCTAATGATAACATGGTCGTGCACCTCCTATAAGCTTGCAAGACTTGTTAACATTTTATTTAAGTTCCACTTCTCTTCTTCATTGCTCTTTCGCTGTATTATTATTGATACTTTACGTTACGATAATAAACACACCATGTAAAGACTTACACTAATAGTAATAATAATAATAATACGGAACAATCATAAACAATCATATTCATGCATAAAACTAAGCATTAATGAGCCCTAGTCAAACCTCGGTCAAAACCCTAATAGCACAGACTCCCAAAAATTTCCTAATAAATTCTTAGTGTTTATGCGCACCAATACTATTTGGGCGCATGAGCCCTGTTTGGGCGTTTCATCACTATGCAGGCGCATCAGCCAACACTTAACCTTTTTAACACTTAGGCGCTTGAACTATTCAGGCGCATGGATACTATTGGGGCGTATGGTCCATTCGGAGGCATGGACACTTAGGCGCATGGGGTTTGGGCAGTTGGGCATACTTAGGCAGTTGGCCATACTTAGGCAGTTGGCCGTTGGGCGCATGGGAACACTGTTTAGGCGCATGGCCCACTCTTGGGCGCATGGCCAACACTTAGTCATCTGATTACAAATTCTAGGCGCATAAACCGCTGTTCAGGCGCATGAGTTACACTTAAACATTTCTAAGGCATTTTCAGGCGCATGAGCCCTATTTAGGCGCATGAACCTTCTGCTCAACATGTTTCTAGGATATTTTTGAACCCAAACATCAAGCCTATTTGTTCTAAGCTTACCAAGGTTATTCTAAACATGAACAACCTATAAACATCTAAGGAACATCATCAAACATGCATAATACATACGGGTATACATACATCATCATAATAAAAACCGTGTTAATACATTTTCAGCCCCAAAGAGTTTAAAACAAGTAAAACCGGGGTCTAGAAACTCACCTGGTGCAACTTTGGGTGTATCTTCCTTCTAACCCGTATGCAAATGAGTTCAAACACCTAGAAACCCACCAAAAACACACACACGAACCCACACACAAACACATAAGCACATAACCGAGACAAAACCCATCATAAACACTTAAAAACTTCTAATTCTTACCTTGAATTCAACCTTCTTCTTCTTCCTCTTCAACCAGAGAGTTTTCTGCTCTCACTCTCTCTAGAACCGATGAAATGGTGATGTGAAAAGAGGGTGGGCAACCATGCCCACCTTTACACTAACTTTTTATCCTTTTGTCCCCTTTTACATTTTTAACCCCTCAACTTGGGTTTGTTGATGTTTCCTTTTTTTATTTACTTTAATAGAATAACGGGTGTTACAAGTCCACCCCCTTATATAGGTTTCATCCCTGAAACCTGTTATTCCTCGAACAAACATGGGTAACGTTGTCTCATTTCTTCCTTAGTCTCCCACATTGACTCGGATCCCTTCCTGTGCTTCCACTGTACACGCACAAGAGGAACCACTTTATTTCTCAGCCTCTTCTCTTTATGATCGATGATTGCCATCGGTGCTCTACACAATTGAGCCGTTCATCTACTTCGATGTCTTCCAGTGGTACAACCATGTCTACATCAACTAAGCACTTTCTCAGATGAGATACATGGAATGTCGGGTGAATTCCACTTAACTCATTTGGTAACTCCAATCTATAGGCCACCTCTACTACTCGAGCAATGATTCGGAAAGGGCCTATATACCTTGGGCTCAACTTGCCCTGCTTCCTGAATCGGATAATACCCTTCTAAGGTGAGACCTTCAACATAACCCGGTCACCCACCTGGAACTCAATCGGTCTACGTCATTTATCAGCATACGACTTCATCTTTGGCTGCCTTCATGAAGGCTTTAATCTTCTCAAGCTTCTCAGTCGTAGCCTCGATTACCTCCATGCTCCCCAATTCCTTCTGACCAATATCACCCCAACAAATGGGTGTTCTGCATCTCGTACTGTATAACATCTCATAGGGTGGCATACCGATGCTGGCATGATAGCTATTATTGTAGGAGAATTTGGCTAACGGTAGGTGGTCATCCCAACTTCCCCCAAAATCAATCACACATGCCCGAAGCATGTCTTCCAATGTCTTAATGGTCCTTTCTGACTGACCATCAGTTTGGGGATGATAAGACGTGCTAATATGTAACCTCGTCCCCATAACATCATAGAATTTCTTCCAAAATTTAGATGTAAACCGGGTGTCACAATCAGATACAATAGACATCGGCACCCCATGGCGAGTTACAATTTCCTTGATGAATAGGTCAGCCAACCTCTCAGATGAATATGTCTCAGGGATTGGTAGAAAGTGAGCACTCTTCGTCAAACGGTCAACGATCACCCATATGGCATTATACCCTTTCGGAGTACGTGACAGCTTCGTAATGAAATCCATGGTGATGTGCTCCCACTTCCATTCTGGTATATCCAAAGGTTGAATCTTCCCATGCGGCTTCTGATGTTCGGCCTTCACCTGTAAGCAAGTAAGGCACTTACTCACATACCCCACCACATCGCACTTCATAACCGACCAAAAATAATCTTTCTTTATATCTTGATACATTTTCGTGGAACCAGGATGAATGGAGTATCGAGTCTTGTGAGCTTCATCCATAATCTTCACCCGTAGATCCCCAAAACAAGGAATCCACACCCGTCCAAATCGAGTTTTAACACCAAGTGTGTTTTCACCCAATTCTCCAACCAGAGCTCTCACCCTCTCATAGTTAAGATGATCTTCTTTTAGTGCCTCATCTTGAAACTCTTTGACTTGCTTCATTATATCAGAGGTCATGATCAGTTGATATGCTTTCACCCGAATCGGCTCGGGCCACTCTTTCCGACTAAGGGCATCAGCCACCACCTTAGCCTTGCCCGGATGGTAATGGATCTCGTAATCATAATCTTTTATGAGCTCCAACCATCTTCTCTAACTCATGTTCAGGTCCTTCAGCTCAAAGTAATACTTCAAGCTTTTGTGGTCAGTGAAAATGGTGCACTTCGTCCCGTACAGATAGTGCCTCCCATCCTTAGTGCAAAGACCACGATTGCTAGCTCCAAGTCATGAGTAGGGTAATTGACCTCATGAACCTTCAACTGTTAGGATGCATAGGCTATAACCTTCCCTCTCTGCATTAAGACGCACCCTAACCCCAAGTAGAAAGAATCTGAATAGACCACCAAATCTTCACTTCCGTCGGGTAATGACAAGATAGGGGCTTGGGTCAGTTTTGCCTTCAACTCCTCAAAAGCTCTTTCTTGCTCTTGACCCCACACAAACTTCACATCCTTACGGGTCAGCTTAGTCAATGGGGAGGCTATCTTGGAGAAGTCCTGAATGAACGTTCGATAATATCTCGCTAACCCCAAGAAACTATGAATCTCGGGTGGCGTCTTTGGAGACTTCCATTGCATCACTGCCTCCATCTTTGTGGGGTCCACCATGATTCCGTCAGGATTCACCACATGACCCAAGAATTGAACTTCGTGCAACCAGAATGCGCACTTGCAGAATTTGGCATACAACTTCTCCCTTCTTAATGTCTCCAACACCTCCCAAATGTGACCGGCATGGTTTTCTTCGCTCTTCTAGTAGATCAGGATATCATCAATGAACACAATCACTAATCTATCCAACATCGGTCGACACACTCGATTCATCAAATCCATAAAGGCAGCTAGCACGTTAGTTAGACCAAAAGACATAAAGAGGAACTCGTAGTGTCCATAACGCGTACGGAAAGCTGTCTTAGGAATGTCTTGTTCCTTCACCTTCAATTGATGGTAGCCAGATCGTAGATCAATTCTCGAGAACCGACTGGCACCTTGGAGCTGGCCGAACAAGTCATCAATCCTTGGTAATGGGTAGCGATTCTTCACTGTCAACTTGGTCAGCACTCGATAGTCAATGCACATTCGCATACTTCCCTCCTTTTTCTTTACAAACAATACCAGAGCACCCCACAGAGAGATACTCAGTCGAATGAATCCCTTATCCATTAACTCCTGCAATTGGCTCATGAATTCCTTCATCTCAGTCAGAGCTAATCGATATGGTGCTTTAGCAACAGGTTGAGCACTGGGTATCAAATCAATTTGGAACTCAATCTCGCGATCTGGTGGCACGTTGGGTAAGTCTTCCGGGAATACGTCCGGAAAGTCGCACACCACTGGTACCTCAGATAATTGCGGTACCAACGCATCCACATCTTTTACGTATGCCAAGTACGCACTACATCCACGTTTCATGCACTTCCCCGCCACCGCCATCGAAATCACCTTCGGGATCGTAGTAACGTGATCTCCATAAATCGTAACCAAACTCCCATCAAGCGCAACTAATCGAATCATCTTCTTGTGACATACGATGTTTGCTTCATAGGTTTCTAAGCGGTCCATCCCTAGTACTACATCAAATCCACCTAGGGGCATCACGTGTAATCTAGTAGCAAACCTATGACATTCTAGTTCTATAGCACAGACCTCTATCACATCAGTAATTCTAGTGGACTTTCCAATAGCGGTTTCTACATCGAATCGTTCGCTGACATTTCTATTACTAATAGGCAACTTAGGACATAAAGTAGTGGAAATAAAACTTCTACTAGCACCAGAATCAAACAATACAGAGGCACAAGTTTGGTTTACTAGAAACATACCTGACATGACATCGGGATCAGCTCTAGCACTTGCCCTCTGCCCTCCTTCCTCCGACTTCTTTTTTGATCCAGAGCTCTCCGCTCTCGGCTTCTTACATTCTTTGGTCGTGTGGCCCTCCCCACCACAGTAATAGCATTTTAGCGCCCTACAGTCTTTAGCGATGTGGCCAGGCTTGCCACACCTGAAGCATACATTCATTCCCATCCTACACTCACTGGTATGCTCCCTTCCACATCTGCCACACTTTTTCAGCCCTGATCTTGATGACACCCCACGGTCGTCCACCTTCATCTTCTTTTGTTTGGAGTGAGACCACCATGTCCAAACCTCTTCCCATTCCAGTTCTTACCATCCCCACTCATCTTCTTCACCTCTACCACAGTCTCCTCTCGCTCATCATACAATGACCAAATCCACCACCGATTGAAAGGTACCTGGCTGAGTAGCAATCAGGTGCCTGTGAATGTCAACCGGCAGTCCCTGGATGTACCTCTTGATCTTCCTTGACACCGGCGTCACCTGATCCGGCACCAGCGTCGCCATCTCGTTGAATTTAGTGGTGTACTGCCGGTGGGTCGTGGTTCCCGCTTCAAGTTGCAAGAACTCCCTCTCGATTTTATCGAGTTCCCTGTGAGGACAGAATTCCTCGACCACCAACTTCTTCATTCACTCCACCTCATCCTTCCAATTTCCCTAGTACCCTCAGCCTGGACTATGTTGTCCCACCATCACAATGTTGAATCAACGAAATAGTGAGTTGCGAACTTCACCTTCTAGTCCTCGTGGCACTCACTGATCTCTAAGACTGCCTCCATCTCCTTCATCCAGCGGTGAGCGACAACAGCAATGCCATTTCCATCGAAAGTCAAGGGCTTACACCTTTGGAACGCTCCATAACTGCACCCTCCAGTCGCTACCCCCACTACATCGTCCTCCTCCTCATCGGACAACACAGTCTCAGGCTCCGGCTGTTCCTCCTCCCCTTTGCTTCCCTTGCCCGTTGATCCCTTTCTAGTCTCCTTCTCCTTTCTTTCATCGCTTCTCACAGCCCTGATGACTTCAGTCACCACAGACGGTAAGACTATCCGCATGACCTGGTGTACTTCATCAGCAATCGCCTCTCTAGCTGAGGCATTCAACCTAGCATTCTCATTCTCTTCGCTCCGGCCATGAACCTCAGGGTTCTCATGGGTCGTCTCAGGAGCCTTAGCACTACTCCTAGTCACACGTGGATGGCCTCTGCCTCTAGGAGTCTTGGAAGATTTCTGTCCAGCCATCCTCTAACACACTATAAGATTCAAACACTAACGCGGTCATTCAAGGGAGTAGCTCAGTTTAAGTCAAGTATAGTAAGTCCCTAATTATAGTGTCCAGTTGTGATTAGCCACTTACTTTACTCTTCATACCCCAAGCTTTTCCTACCCTGACTTAATCAGTATCTAAATCTACTAAAGTCACATAAATCACATAACATGCGCATGTAATGTCGATTAACATTAAAGAAAATACCTGATGGCACGTAGCTATTCAGGCTGACATCCCTCTAGTTGTCCCCTTTTCAGTTAAGTTTAGGTTTTAAAAAAAATTATTTAACCCAATTCTCTTAAACTTTGGCTCTGATACCAACTTGTAAGGCCCCGTTCCCAGAGACCTCACAGTTGGTCATTCACAGCATTAAATACATTAAACATTATAAATTTACAAGCTTAAGCAGCGGAATTATTTTAACAAAGGCCATTCATTTTATTAAAAACATTGTTGTTGAGCAATACACTATTGTTTAACCAAATACAAAAGAGTTGTTTAATTGCATTACAAAACAACAGCAATAACAAGTATGAATAGATGTCAGTCTTTTCCTACCGAGTAGCTTCACCCTCGTGCCATCCTCAGCAATGTTTACCTGCCAACTAAAAATGTGTAAAAGTCAGCGTTGTTGAGTGAGTTCTAGTTTTAAAAGTAATAAAATGCTTTCTGTAAGGTATATATATGAAAGTACTCTTTTTGTGGAATTTCATCTCTTTATACGTGTGCACGCATTAACTATACAACCAGATAATGCTTCTTCTCTTTACTGTATGCCATGTTTATTCTGTATTCTTTTATTTTTATCTTTTATTGTCTATGTGAACCAATGAGCAATACCCTAAACTATATGCGCGGGGGAAACTGGTGCTGGGCCCTCTGGTCCCTCAATGGGCTCTGATTAGCGTATACAAGGCTGGCCAAGTCACCTAGGGTATGCTGCAAAGGTCCGCCAATCTTAATTTACTGGCTCTGTGGGCATAATAGGGTAGCTAACCCGCATCACAATTGAGCTAACGACAACATGGTCGTGCGCCTCCTATAAGCTTGCAAGACTTGTTAACATTTTATTTAAGTTCCACTTCTCTTCTTCATTGCTCTTTCGCTTTATTATTATTGATACTTTACGTTACCTTAATGAACACACCATGTAAATACTTACACTAATAGTAATAATAATAATAATACGGAACAATCATATTCATGCATGAAACTAAGCATTAATGAGCCATAGTCAAACCTCGGTCAAAACCCTAATAGCATAGACTCCCAAAATTTCGTAATAAATTCTAAGTGTTTAGGCGCACCAATACTATTTGGGCGCATGAGCCCTGTTTGGGCGTTTCATCACTATGCAGGCGCATCGGCCAACACTTAACTGTTTAACACTTAGGCGCTTGAACTATTCAGGCGCATGGATACTATTGGGGCGTATGGTCCATTCGGAGGCATGGACACTTAGGCGCATGGGTTTGGGCAGTTGGGCATACTTAGGCAGTTGGCCGTTGGGCACATGGGACACTATTTAGGCGCATGGCCCACTCTTGGGCACATGGCCAACACTTAGTCATCTGATTACAAATTATAGGCGCATAAACCGCTGTTCAGGCGTATGAGTTACACTTAAACATTTGTAAGGCATTTTCAGGCGCATGAGCCCTATTTAGGCGCATGAACCATCTGCTCAACATGTTTCTAGGATATTTTCGAACCCAAACATCAAGCCTATTTGTTCTAAGCTTACTAAGGTTATTCTAAACATGAACAACCTATAAACATCTAAGGAACATCATCAAACATGCATAATACATACGGGTATACATACATAATCATAATAAAAACCGTTTTAATACATTTTCAGCCCCAAAGAGTTTAAAACAAGTAAAACCGGGGTCTAGGAACTCACCTGGTGCAACTTTGGGTGTATCTTCCTTCTAACCCGTATGCAAATAATTTCAAACACCTAGAAACCCACAAAACACACGCACGAACACACACACAAACACATAAGCACATAACGAAGACTAAACCATCATAAACACTTAAAAACTTCGAATTCTTAACTTGAATTCAACCTTCTTCTTCTTCCTTTTCGACCCGAGAGTTTTCTGCTCTCACTCTCTCTAGAAACGATGAAATGGTGATGTGAAAAGAGGGTGGGCAGCCATGCCCACCTTTACACTAACTTTTTGTTTCTTTGTCCCCTTTTGCATTTTTAACCCCTCAACTTGGGTTTATTGATATTTTCTTCTTTTATTTACTTTAATAGAATAACAAGGTGTTACAGAGTCGGTCCATGATTACCCATATCATGTCACAACCACTAGGAGTTCTCGGCAATATAGCGATAAAATCCATGGAAATCTGTTCCCACTTCCACAAGGGGATCTCAGGTTGTTGCAATAACCCAGATGGTTTCTGATATTCGATTTTAACCTTAGAACATGTAAGACATTTGCTCCGGTATGTAGCTATGTCGGCCTTCATATATGGCCACTAATAGTGTGCCTACAGATCATGATACATTTTGTCAGAGCCAGGGTGTATGGAATATCTAGACTTGTGTGCTTCACTCATAACCAAGTCTCTTAGATTTCCATACAAAGGCACCCATAGTCTATCCATGAAATACCGAACTCCATCAGATTTGACTTCAAACTGTTTATCCATCCCTTGTAAAGATTCGGATTTAATGTTCTCACCTTTCAAAGCTTCTGTCTAGGCTCCCTTAATTTGCTCGGGCAAGTGAGTGCTAATCGTCAATTGTAGGGCACGCACTCGTCGGGGTTTAGAGGTTTCCTTTCTACTCAAGGCATCGGCGACTACATTCGCCTTTCCCAGGTGGTATTTAATGGCACAGTCATATCGTTCAACAATTCCACCTAGCGTCATTGCCTCGTGTTAAGCTCTTTCTGCTCAAAGATGTGCTAAAGACTCTTGTGATCGGTGTAAATTGTGCACTTGGTACCGTACAAGTAATGTCTCCAAATCTTCAAGGCAAAGACCACTGCTCCTAACTCCAAGTCATGAGTAGTGTAGTTATTTTCATGTACCTTTAGTTGTAGTGTGGCATAAGCTATCACCTTGTCATGTTGCATCAGGACACAACCCAGTCCTTGGATAGAAGCATCACAATAAACTACAAAATCATCACTTCCTTCGGGTAATGCTAGTATCGGTGCGCTACAAAGTTTCTGCTTCAGCAACTGAAAAGCAGCTTCTTGACTCTCACCCCATTTATAGGTTGTTCCTTTATGGGTCAAAGCTATGAGAGGTTAAGCAATCTTTGAGAATCACTCAATGAAACGTCGATAGTATCCTGCCAGACCAAGAAATTGCTTTATCTCACTGGGCGTCTTGGGTACCAACCAGTTCCTTATCGCCTGAATCTTTGCAGGATCGACATGTACTCCCTTCTTGTTAACAATATGACCTGAGAATTGCACCTCACGAATCCAGAAATCATACTTGGAAAATTTTGCGTACAACTGTTCCTTTCTAAGTAATTCCAGAATTAGACGTAGGTGCTTCTCGTGTTCCTCCTTGGTCCTAGAATAAATCAATATGCCATCGATAAACACAATAACAAACTGATTGAGATAGGGTTTGCACACATGATTCATGAGATCCATGAACACTGCTGGTGCATTAGTCACCCAAAAGGCATGACCAAGAACTCATAGTGACCATAATGAGTACGAAACGCGGTTTTGGAGATATCCTCTTCTTGAACTCTTAGTTGATGATAACCAGATCTCAAATCAATCCTCGAATAATAGCTTGATCCCTGAAGCTGATCAAACAGGTCGTCGATACGAGGTAACAGGTATCGGTTCTTGACTGTGACTTTGTTCAACTCCCTGTAGTTGATGCACATTCGGAATGTGCCATCTTTCTTCTTCAAAAAGAGAACAGGTGCTCCACATGGTGATGAGCTCGGTCGAATAAATCCTTTATCCAACAGCTCCTGAAGTTGTGTTGATAGTTCTTGCAGTTTGTTCGGTGCTAACCGGTAAGGTGCTCTCGCAATCGGAGCAGCTCCGATAGTCAAATCGATCTGAAATTCAACTTGATGGTGAGGTGGTAGTCCAGGCAGATCCTCTGGAAACACCTATGGAGAATCACGAACCACCAGAATGTCTTCTATCTTCTTTTGCTCTTGTTGCTGGTTAGAGACAAGAGCTAATATGCCTAAGTGGCCCTTGTGTAACCACTTCTGAGCCTTCATGAACGATATGATGCCTATCATAGCACCACTCTTCTTACCCTTAACCAAAGCGTTTCCCCATGTACCATGGGAATACAAATGACCTTCTCATGACAAATAACTTCTACTTGCTTCTTAGACAGCCAGTCCATGCCTACGACCACATTGAAACTTCCAAGAGTAACAGGCATAAGATCAATGTCGAAGGTATGACCAGCAAGTTCTATCTTGCAATTCTTAAGGTTGTGCGTAACAGAGATATGCTTACCATCTGCCAACTCTACAACATACTTAGACTCCAAGATAGAGGGCATATCACTTAAGAGGTTACAAAACTTAGTAGAGATAAAACTCCTATCGGCTCCAATGTCAAATACCACAGAAGCAAAATGACCATTAACAGGTTATTTACCAGTAACTGTAGTAGGATCGCTTAGAGCTTCACCTAAACCCATGACAAAAGCTCTCCCTTTGGCTCCACCATTGTTGCCTCCACTATTGTCACTATTACCACCATTGTTGTTATTGCCACCATTTCCATTGCCATTCCCATTTCTTTTCAATTAAGGACAGTTTTTCTTGAAATGCCCTTCCTTTCCACACACAAAGCAACCCTTTGGTGTGTCATGAGGCTGCTGAGGTTGTTGAGGCTTCTTTTTCAATTCTCCACGGCAATCCTTTGCCACATGTCCAACCCTCCCACAACGCTGGCATTGGAATCTATCACACCTGCCAATGTGGTGGTAGTTGCAGCGGTTGCACTTTGGGTTTTTCCCCATATATCTACTTGGTCCTTGAGATGATGATGTGGAAGTTGCGATTGTTATCAAACCGTCTCTGCTGATGTTACTATTGAGGTTGGTGTTGCTGAGGTTGGTTACCAGATGAAGATCCTTTGCTGGCGTTGTTCACCCACTTGCATTTGTTGTCGGGCATGCTTGGCACAACGCCCCGCTTGGGTAACTTTCCTTGCTCAACAGCTTGATCAGTGAGCTTGTGAGCCAGTCGAATAACCCGCTGTATAGTAGGAAGATTTGCAGTAGTAACCATACTTTGAATCTCCAGGACTAAGCCACGTAAATACGTTGGCTCGGCGGGTTAACCATGCTAGGGCAAAGTGTAGCTAGCTCATGAGACCTAGTAGTATAAGCCTCAATGTTAGACCTTTCCATCTTCAATTGCCAGAACTCAGCTTCCAACTTTTGAACCTCATCGCGGGGGCAGTATTCCTTTGTCATCATTATTTAGAATTCCTCCCATGGTAGTGCATTTGCCATTGCCTGGCCAAGCATTTGCACTTGAGCATTCCACCACGTGAGTGCTGCACCTTCCAGGGTTCCTATGGCGTATTTCACCTGGTCGACCACTAGACAGTTACATTTGGCAAAGACTGACTCAGTCTTCTCGAACCATCGTACAAACCCTACAGCTCCCTCGGCTCCGCTATAGGTATGCGGCTTACAGTCCATGAATTCCTTGTATGTGCATCCAGGAGGTCATGTATTCAACATGTCAAGGTATTCAAATTAAACTGAATGAATTAATCACCTAATAGAATATTCGTGTAAATGATGACTAGTGTCATCGTTTACCTCCAAACTGTGCGGGCTGAGTGTTCAATTCCGCTTGCACGTGTTGGTTTATCAATGCAGCAAATTCAGTTGGGGTCATGTTCACGTTGTCGGCGCCTTGTCCAGCACCACGCCCTCGGCCACGTCCCCGTCCTCTACCTCAGCCGTCCATATTTCACTTTACATTCACAAATACAATAATGAATAACATCCAACGTATCATCTCATTGAAGTATGGTAAATAATAAGTAATAATGTATAGTCATAACCATAACATTTATAACCAAAAATAATAACGTATCATAAATAATTTGTAAGTAACTCATAAAATATCCAATCATGGTCAAAATTCAAGTTTTCAATTGTGTAGGAAACAACCCTTCCCACATAGGTTTAAGAAAAAATGATATGCAGTCAAAGTCATGAGAATAAAGAGAATCAATCGAACAAAGTTGATCCATCACTGTCTCCATCGTCGGGGGCTTCTTCTGGTTCTTCCTCAGGGTCTTCATTGGATTCCTCGGCAGGTGCAGGTTTGTCCTCGATTTGTAGTGCTGCAAGCTGTGCTTCCAATCCGGTCAGTCTGCTCTTGAAGCCCACATTGTGGAGCTCCTGCTCGCCCATACGCTCGATAAGATCCATCACTCTACTAGCCATCTTGAAATTTCCTTTAATAGACATCGACAACTGCTCCACAATTATGGCCATCTTTAGACATAGTCGACGTATATCATCCTTTAGTGTGGAGTTCTCATCAGTGAGCACTCCAACTCGTCGACGCTCAGTCTCAAGTGTCGCGGTCAATGCCGCAACGACCTGCTCAAGAGGTACATCCATAGAGGGGAGAGTGGGTGCTGTAGAAGTAGTTGCTGACCTAGTCCTAGGTCTAACAGTGGACGTCCTCGAAACATGCTCTCTACGAATCATGCGGCCTACACAAGCCGAGTAATAACTCCAATCTCGTTGAGGATCGCTCTCAGGTGACACAAACGGTTGATCCCAGTCTATCTCACCACGGGGGTAAGGATGTCGCGGCCAGTCATACACTCGGTGAGGTATACGTGGAGGGGACTCAGAACGAGCATGCCTTTTTCCCAAAACCCGGGATGATGATGCCATGCTGCAGTGCAGGTGATGTATATGCCAATGAGTATATAGTAAAGGATAATTCAGGAGTAACTAACTAATTGTGTGCGGTTATAGACTAGTGTATATGCAACCTAGCTCCTTATAACCAATAGCTCAGATACCAATCTGTCACACCCTCATAATCAACGCACGGAGTTTTACCACGAGGCGTGCGAACAAACCAGGATCACAGTCACTAGTTACTCCAAATGACACTATATGCCACATTCAAAACAAAACTAACCAAAATTTAAAAATTTAAAAACCATGTAGAAGCGTTTTGCAAAATAAGACAAACCCAAAATAAATGAATGCATAATATGGCAAACATGCGCTATCCCAATGTTTAAAACCCATGTATAAAAGATAAACAGTTTGTCTATGAAAGAAAGCCTTAGGATGCATGTTGGACCCGTGTGGTGCTCCTAATGGCAAGCTGAGTTAATGACCTGAGAATAGCATACTAAAAATGTCAGCACAATGGTTGGTGAGTTCCAGAGTTTGCGTTTAACATAAATATTATCAGTAGTATAACATAAGAAGTGTATTGAATAAGATAGCTAGTCTATATTCACAAGTAATAACCATAGTGATTTCGCGATCGAAGCTAACTGTGTTGCGTTGTTGCCTCCCATCACGACTTACCAGGTCGTGACGATGTTTGTGTTAGGACAATATTGCACCCATTTGCCCTCGAGTTGCACAGACGGGGCTCGTCATACCCCAAGATTTCCCGCTAGTTACCATTATTAACGATCCGAAAATGTGAGGACTTTTCAAGGTATAAAGCACTATGTTAAAACATACACACCTTATAAAATATAAAATAGCATTTGAGTTCAAGTATGCTACCTCCCCCAGAAGAGAGTTTATAAAATAAAGGGGCATGAACTCACCTGGTGTGTAATGCTAGTGAATAAAGGGACTCGTGATAGATGCAAAGACAACCCTTCAAAGATTACCTAAAACACACAAATACATAACTACGTGTACACATAGAACTTCAATAATCCTAGGTTAACCTAGTTGACCTGTTGGAGCATATATAGTCATATATAGTGTGTCTGTCGCTTGTCGAATAGTCTAGGCTTAATGTATTACAACTGATATGTTGTAAACACATGAAACTAGGTCATTCGTAGGAGCATATGCGAATGAGACTCAGTCGTACGACTGAGCCATGCTAATGGACCAGTCGTGCGACTGAGAGATGCGATTGGGACATTCATAAGACTGAACCATAAGTATGGTCTAGTCGTACGATTGAACCATACGCATGGTCCAGTCGCACGATTGAACCATACGCATGGTCCAATCGCACGAATGGGCCCAGTCGCATCTAATATGGGCGAGGCCTATATATACCAGTTTCAATGTGTAGAGAGATTAAGGGTTTTAGAGAAAGTGTGCTTGGAAGCCTAGGGCTACCAGATGAGAGGGGAGATCATGCTCGATCTTCCCCTTGCCAAGAGTCTTGATTCTTATGTTGTAACGAGCTTGTAATCGTTAGGTTTTATCAATAAAACCATTCAATTATAGTTCGTATTATTGGTTGACTTTTTGGTTTGTGCTGTTGTTCATCCTTCCGTCAAGAACATGCTCGGATGTTTATCGATCCAAGCCGACTTCACAGTTGGTATCAGGGCCGGTTACTGCTGGAATCATCTAACAATCATTCTAGCAACCCGAGCTCTTGATTTCTGGATCAAATTTCAGATCTTGACGTTAAACCCACTTCGTGTTCTTCGTGTTTTGCTCAGATCTTGTTATGTGTGTTGCTTCTATGTTAAAATCGAATTCGAAACCACGTTCCTATCACCCTTTCGAATCTGATGATGCCTACTTTGTTTCGGTTCATGATAAATTCGTCATATTAGGGTTTTGGGCAGCCCTGGCGGCTGCAGCTCTGAAAATCTGCGTGCAGACCCATTCATGCGACTAGGCCATGCGAATGGACCATTTGTACGAATGAGCCATGCGAATGGATCATTCGTGTGACTGGACCAGTCGTATGTTCAGTCATGCGTCTGGACCAGTCGTATGTTCAATCGCATGAATGAGCCATCCACATTGACTCATCCGCATTTGTTCCGGACCAAAAAAATAGTCTAGAACAGCTTCTTGCAAAGATCTAAAATTTGATCCAGAAATCAAGAGCTCAGGTTGCTAAAATGATTGTTAGATCATTCCAGCAGTAACCGGCTCTGATACCAATTGTGAAGTCAGCTTGGATCGATAAACATCCGAGCATGTTCTTGATGGAAGGATGAACAACAACACAAACCAAAAAGTCAACCAATAATACGAACTATAATTGAATGGTTTTATTGATAAAACCTAACGATTACAAGCTCGTTACAACATAAGAATCAAGACTCTTGGCAAGGGGAAGATCGAGCATGATCTCCCCTCTCATCCGGCAACCCTAGGCTTCCGGGCACACTCTCTCTAAAACCCTTAATCTCTCTACATATTGAAACCGGTATATATAGGCCTCGGCCCATATTATATGCGACTCGGCCCATTCGTACGATTGGACCATGCGTATGGTTCAATCGTGCAATTGGACCATGCGTATGGTTCAATTGTATGACTGGACCATACTTATGGTTCAGTCTTACAAATGTCCCAATCGCATCTCTCAGTCGCACGGCTGGTCCATTAGCATGGCTCAGTCGTACGACTAAGTCTCATTCGCATATGCTCCTACGAATGACCTAGTTTCATGTGTTTACAACATATCAGGTGTAATACATTAAGCCTAGACTATTCGACAAGCGACAGACACACTATATATTACTATATATGCTCCAACATGACCTATTTGACCCGTTGGTGACATATTAGTTGAAATATAGTTTAATCATATATGATAACTTATCATACAAGAGTATCATGCAATTTATCCATGTATATCACATTATCAACTTAGGTTTTACCTAAGTCATCATGCCACATTAGATCATCATACACTTATGCAAATCTCAACAATCATTATGCTTAATATATATATATATATATATATATATATATATATATATATATATATAATATATATATATATATATATATATTACATCATAACAAATAATTCATACGCGAAGACTAATCATGCACCACATGCCATGTGAAGCCACTCACAACTTCACATTTTAAACCCTGCCAATCCTATTAAGTAGGGGCCTCAGATTCGCATACGTGTATGACAATCATAATCACATTCATTCAT
This sequence comes from Flaveria trinervia, assembly GCA_025506515.1. NCBI lineage: Eukaryota > Viridiplantae > Streptophyta > Magnoliopsida > Asterales > Asteraceae > Flaveria > Flaveria trinervia. The sequence goes on along the minus strand of CM046450.1, from coordinate 22,818,512 downwards.
TTAGTTCATTCCAACCAACATACACATTTACCATCAGTTTCAATCCCAAACATGATCTCCTAATCACTAACCATAATCCATTCTCATGTATGATCAACAAAACTTATACTTCCTACATGATCAACCAAACATCCATAACAACTCAATTACACATTTTATCTCAACAAACATCATCCACAATCATTCTAACATGATCTTAACATCACAAGCATGCCCAATTCATCACATCCAAAGTTCTACAAAAATAAAGTTTCCCTTTTAGGGAAGTAACACCCAAAAGTGTTCTAGCATCCAATCCAATGATAATTTCATCAATATTACACCTAATCAAGTTTATAACATTCATTCTAACATGTTAATCATCTCCAATATATCCAAATTCCTAAACATCATACACAAAAGTTTCTACTTTTAGTAAGTCATGATCAACATCTCAATTTCATGGATTTTCTTGTACAATCCAATTAAACTAACATCTGAGCATTACATCTAACATCTTAGCATCATCAAATCATGAATTCCAAGAACAAAAAGTTTCCTATTATGTCAATGTATGAACTAGATGATCAAACCCTAGATTTCTTGCATAATCAACATCATTCAACATTCATACAACCTAACTAACATCATATAATCATCATAAAATCATCAATTTCATATAATCATCATCAATTTCGTAATTAGGGTTCATCAAGAACAATCAACATGAACAACTAATCAAAACTAACCTTTAGATGTGTTTAGATTATGATTATCACTTGAAATCAACTTGTAATACTTGAAATCACTTGGAATTCGACTTATGTTCTTGTTCTTGTATCAAAATTGAAATGTGGGAGGGTGGAGAGAAGGGTTGCGGCCGAATGGGGGGGGGGGTTGGGGGCTAGGGTTGGGTTAATTATGGTAATATTTGGTTAAAAATGTATTTACAAAATAACCCCTTTAATTATATTTTATAAAAAATAATCTTTCTAATACTTTTGAAATAGTTTTTAACTACTAAACACAAGTATTATTAACCAATAATACTAATCCTAAACATTTACAACAAGTGACACAACACACGAAATATATATTACACGTTGTCGTGTTATCGCGTAAAATTTATAAAAAAACCATTTAAAATTCTATAAAATCATGAACCACATAATCAAAACTAATAATCAACATTATTATTAGAATATTATTGTTTATGATAGATTATTATTATTAAGTTATTAACGTTCAACGACAACTAGTGTGTGCTCACGACACGTGTATGCAAGATTTAATGGAACTAACGGAGTTTGGTAATGAAAAATTACGGGATGTCACAGAAGTTGTTCACTTGACCCTTTAAAGTCCACTTGATCATATGGTTCTTGAATTTTGGAAGGTTGATCACAAACTAGTAAAAGACAACTTGTTTTATGAAGTTCTTGAGGGTGAGAATCGATGGGTGAGCAAAGGGGTTAGTTAGATGATGTGAGAACTCTGAGCAAGATGGTGATAATGATGTGTTTTGAGAACCGAGAGTGGGAGAGTGGTGAGAGCCGAGAGAGATGGTTGCGGTTGTTGTGGTTTGCAGTTGTGGTGGTTTGGGTTTCATCGGCCGAGAGGTTGCAAGAAGTTGGAGTTCACTATCATTAGATCTAGCTAGGGTAGTGTGGTGGTGATTATAGCTTCATTAGGTGTCCACTTGGATGATAAGTGCATAGTTTAAAGATGTATTAGTGTTTAGGTCATTCTAGGTGTCAAGCTAAGGAATTATGACTCACTTAGTCATTAAGTAAGTTTAGTTGCTTAGTTAGTTGTTAATCTAGGTTAGTAAAGGTCCTAATGAGCCGATAAAAATGTTAAGGTTGTGTTTTAGTTAATTTTTAGATGTTTATAATTAGTTTAGTTTTGGTTTTTGACATAAGGTTTATAGATGTTAACTTGATTAGTAGTGTTTTATTAAGTTTCAAATCTTAATATATTACATCTAAATAAAGCATCTTACCATCAAGCACTAATCACATAATCTTAAGATTTGACAATCACAAGATTCATATAAGAGTTTCACATATGCACATGTAAACACTTATGCATGCATGCATGCTCACCTACCACCATGCAAAAATATGAAGATTTCATATAAGTTTAATCACATAAAATTACCTTAACAATCTCTAATAAAGTACAATAGTATATGCTATCCATTTAGAGTAGTTCTTAAAGACATTTAATGTACCTAATCTTGGCTTAGGGTTATCACAATAACTGCCATATTTTTTATAAAAATCATACCATAAAAATGAGTATTTTTTATCTTTAAAATGAGTACAACATTGTTGTTTAAAAACTTAAAAAAAATTATGTTTTTAAACCCATATCTCATCATTGTGCCTTTAGTGCAGTTTATTGTGTATTTTTGTTAGTTGTTGTATTATTCCAGATATTATAGTGTTTTTTAAATGATAAATTTAAAAAAAGATATAATGACGGAATAATATTGTTGTATATCTCTAATATGTAAAAATACAACAATCAATTAACAACTAATTGATCTAATATATTGACAAAATACACAATGTGTAATTGTGTCTTTTGAATATCATTGTGTTATCTTGAATACTATGAGTTTTGAAAAATACATTGGTAAAATAACATAATTGTACTCTGATGTAAATTGTCGTGGTCTACTCAAAACAAATTAAATTAAGATTTATCTCACTTATACTCGTACACGTAAGTAAGGTCGTCTCAATGAGCAATATATGGAAAGTGTATTTGTGTTCACTAATATTAATATAAATTAGAAAATAATTTTGAAATTATGATTGATTTAGAAATCAAAATTGCAAATTAATAAACTTGGTTGGTTTTCAAAACAATAATAAACTCAGATTTATAAAACAAAGTTGTAACCTAGTTATTCTTTGCAAATAATCACATAGATATGATGTATTGGTTTAATTGATTTTAGTGATAGAGATAGAACAGGTTGCAAATGGACCTATTCACAAATTCCCCAATTTCAAATTGCAAATCAAAACCTAAGACTCATAATATTTATGATGTAAAGAAATCAAAGACTAATGACTATTAGATTAAGATTCAAAACAAAAAAAAACTATTTAAATTAATCTACCAATAAATGAAATCATATGGCTTAACATGCCAATCAAAATTTCAACCCAATCTAAGAAAAAAAAGTTAAACAAATTTCATAAACATAAACCCTACATCCAGAGAAAATCACGGGTGATTTAACTGCTTATAGTTGTCATGGAATCGAAATGGGTTGTCCTAGGAGTTAATTGCATGAATGGATGGATTTGTAGGTCTTCTTCACTTTCCAAATTGCTCCTTAGATGGCCAAAAATGACTTGGTGAAGTCTTCATTCACAACTCCCTTTTTAACCTTTAATTAGATCACAAAAACCTTAATTTCCGTATCAATCACCCCAAGGACGTAATTTATGTCCTTAGGGGGTAACTTAAGCCCCTCAAAATCAACAATTTTTTCTCTTGTTTTACGTCCTAGTTTGTGTGCTTTTAGTTTGGCTGATCACACATAGAACATAATTACATCCTTAGAGACCAAACATTTCTTATGAACTAAAAATCTCTCCTATCCACGATCGATGTGAGATTTAAGTAGGGTGTCACAGTCACCCCCCTTTGGACTCATCATCCTCGATGAACCCGAGAAGTCAGCATCCTTGGTGAGGTATGTCCCACATCCAAGATTCTCTAACACCCGACCCTTCATACCACCAATATTGTCTGCTTCGCCCACGAGAAGCTCACAAATATCCTATGGTTGCCTAGTTGAAAACTTCCCAATGAGGTGATCCATCCCAAGATTTTTGTCACTTGAGCATGCTTAACTTTGGAGTTCTTCTCTCATCCATAGCCAATACGCCAAAAACGCATTTGTGATATTAAAGAAAAGAGATTCCTCCTGAACCAATAATCTCTCCTGTCCACAACCGATATAGGATTTATGTAGGGTGTCATAATCACCCCCTTTTGGACTCATCGTCCTCGTTGAGCCGGAGAAGTCACCATCCTCGGTGAGGTACGTCCCACATCCCGAATGACATAGGAGTGGATATGATACCATTTTGTAACACACAACCTCTCATACCACCAATATTGTCCACTTTACCCACGAGAAGCTCACGGATATGGTTTTGGTTACTCGGGTAAAAACGTTCAACGGAGGTCACCCATCCTTGGATTGATGTCACCTAAGCACGCTTAACTAAGGAGTTCTCCCCTCATCCACAACCAATATGCCTAAAATGCATTGGTGATATTAGAGATAAGTCATTCCTTATGAACTAGGAATCTCTCCTGACCACAAAGAATGTGAGATTTATGTATGGTGTCACAGATACGTGTCAAGCCCTCATTCCTTCTTAGGCTTTTTAGATTAAATATCATTTTAACTAGAATTTTACCCTTATCTTTATAACAAATAACACTTGAATATTAGAAATTGAACAATATTAACCCTAAATATCTAATTCGATAGTGTAATAGAGAATAAAATAGAATTATTACCTTGAAGTGGGCGAAAAATTAGTGAAAGATCACTTGTGGGCGGTGGCAAAGGCTACCGTAGCATGCGGCAATTCGGTGGTGGTCGACCAGGCAAGCAGCAATGGGAACGTGGGGTGATCGGCATTGTCCGTGGATGGTGGTTGATTGGCTATGGCATGTGAGAAAGGACAAATTGTCGATGGGGGCATGGGGCAATGGATGGTTTAAATTTTTATTTTAAGTTTTCAGTTTGATTAGGTTATGGGAATTTAGGTTAATTAGTTTGGCTCTTTAAGATGTATAATGTCTTTTTGGGTTTATTTTTATCTTGCCTTGTTAATTATTATTGTATTAGACTATTTTTGTTTGATTAGGTTATGGGAAATTTTATTTATTGGTCGGTATTTATCTCAACTCAGAAAATATTTGCAGAGACTTATAACCTAGAACATAATTTCCTCCAATGTGTAAGGCCCCGTTCCCGGGACGCTTACAGTTGGATCCTCGTCGCTCATAAAACATAATATTACATTTCACTTTCATAAAACATCGCAGCGGAAATGACAAAATAGACATCTCGTTTCATTATAAAAGCTTTTGCAAAATAATACATCGTAATTCGATTACAAAACCCAAGTTGCGTGACATCACAAAAGCATTATAAACATGGATGCCATCACAAAAGAACTGAGTAGCTACCTCGTGCCATCCTCAGCCACTATTACGTGCCAACCGGAAACACATCAAAGTCAGCGTTGTTGAGTGAGTTCTAGTTTTATAAATAAAACATACTTTTCTCATTTTAAAACCATACTTTACGTTCATGCGATCATACATCATACATATACAGATAACATCATTATTATCTTCATCATTTATACGTTAACTTTCATTCTTTCATACATTCTCACTTTCATTCGTTCATTCATTACTTCCAGTGACATGTAAATTACCCCGAACATTGTGCATGAAGCAGGTAACTGGGCCTGAGGTCTTTCATAGACCTCAAACATTGGGCACAGAGTTGACTCCAGTACCTAGGGCAAGTACATTCACCATTTATATTTTCTCTTCCATTCCGGATCAATGCCTTATGATATACCCCGAACATTATGCACGAAGCGGGTAGCTAAGCCTGAGGTCTTTCATAGACCTCAAACATTGTGCACGAAGCGGGTAGCACCTAGGGCAAGAGGCAAGGATCCCATTCATATGGTCAATCACAAAGATTGGACCCCAGTGTGCATCCTTCGGGGTAGCTAACCCGCACACCGTTGAGCTAACACCTTCATCGGGTGTGCACCTCCATACATTTCTTGCAAGGCTTCTTACATTCATTTGTTCATTAATGCATGCATTCATTCATAATGTTCCTCTTTCATTATCTTTCACTTTACGTTACATAATACTTTCGGTTCATTCACTAACATAACACGTAAAGCCACGGAAAGATAAACATACATCGTAACAAGGAACATAACATACAGTCATCACATCATACAGGGCAACATCATACATACATAATATGCATAATCATGCAACATCATCATCATCATCAAGCCCAACATGCTCTCTATGGCCTCAATCATCATCTTACATGCTCTTATGGGAACCTTTACGTCAAAACTTACATCTGCACTTTCCCCCGAAAGTCAGAAGTCATACTGCACTTTCCTTCGGGTGCCACAGCCCTATTCGGGTGTATGGACACCCTTCAGTCGCATGGCCTCCATGCGACTGAACATCATGTGAATGAACCAATGCGGATGAACACTCATGCGAATGAACACCCAGTCGTGCAAATGAACTAATGCGGATGAGCACTTATGCGACTGGACCCTCAGTCGCATGACCTCCATGCGACTGGCCCCAATCGTGCGAATGGACTCTCAATTGTGCGAGTGAACCTCAATCACACCTCATTCGGCCATATGGCCTCCATTCAGTCGCCTAGCCCTAGCTGATGCAGAATGCAGATCATCCCGAACCCAATCTGCCATTTTCGACCTCCAAGCTCATCTAAACTCATTCTAAGCCCAAATCGTCCATCCTAAACCTTAGGGATGCATACTACAACACCATTCAAGCACACACAAGCTCACAAACAAGGCTCAAACGCATCATACACACACATACGCATACACAAACGGGTCAAACATGCACACACTCAAAAACCTGTTTTTCAGATGTTTTCCAGCCCCAAATCATTCAAAAACATTTAAAGGAGGGCTCCTAGAACTCACACAAACGACACCGAGAAGTAGAGCTTCGTTTTGACTTGCTTCTCACGATTTTGGCCACTCGAACCAACCTGAACCAACACTTCTTCCTCTTTTCTTCCTTTCTCTCTTCTCCTCTCTTTTCTTGGCTGAAATGTGAGTCTGTGGGGAGAGTATGGCAGCCCTCTCCCTACGCATATCACCATATTTCCACTTTCTCTCGTAGACGAGTTTGGTCCCTCGACTTTGGACTTTATTTCTTTTCTTTCTTCGTCGACCTCAAAATAGATAAATTACCGGGTGTTACACAATGATCCCTTACTAACTGAGAGTTAAATACCGTTTGCTTTTTTGATGAAATGAGACCAATTTTGAGCCATTTTTAACTTAAGCACCAGCTAGTCTTAATTAGGTTCGTTTTTAATTGTCTAGCCTCCATTATCACTTGAAATCTACCTCCAACAATTTTGGTGGTTCAAATCAGGAGGTGGAGATTTACAGGTTTTTGTTTTCACATTTACAGAGTTGATGATAGATTTCAACTTTCTGTTCAGTATTTCGGCCACAAAAATAGTCCCATCATAAAAAAACTAACGTGTCTAACACTTAATTAGCAAAAGATCGTTGGAGGAAAATAAACTCAAAGTTGGAAGTATCTATAAACATTTACTGAGTTGGGATTAATCTCGACCAATAAATGAAACTTGAGATTATTAAAATCCAGTTACCCTTTTTAAAGGGAAACGTAATATTTTCTCAATGGTAATGTAAAACCGTAACTTTTACTTTTTATTTACATAAAACCGTAGTTGTTTTTCTTTACACTATCCATAGAAAGTTGAGGGGTAGCAGAGTGTAACACCCGGAAATTTTCTTTGAAGCCGACGAAATAAGAAAAGAAATAAAGTCCAAAGTCGAGGGACCAAACCGCCAACGAGAGAAAACTTGATGAGTGGGAGTATAAAAGGTGGAGGGCAGCCCACACCCTCCCCATTCTTGCAAAAACTCAGCCAAGAGAGAGAAAAGGAGAAAAAGAGGAGAAAAGCTTGGTTCGGGCGGATCGGACGTGAAAATCGACGTGTAGCGGGTCAAATCGAAGCTCTACTCGATGGGATCATCAAGGTGAGTTTTAGGACCCCTCTTTTACATTTTTTTGAATGATTTTGTGGGCTGGAACATATCTGAAAACTATTTTTTAGGTTTTTGGGTGAATACCCGTTTATGTATGTATATGTATGTGTATGATTCGTTTGGGGCTTGATTTCGGTCCTGGGTATGCTTCAGTGATCTCATAGTATGTTTCCCTAAGGTTTAGAATGGTTTATTTGAGCTTAAAAGAGGTTTAGAAGAGTTTGGAGGTCGAACATGGCGGCTGCAGTTCGGGATGAACTGCATTCTGCATCAGCTAGGGCTAGGCGACCGAATGGAGCTCCATGCGCCCGAATGAGGTGCTACTAGGTCCATACGCACGAAAGAGGTGCGATTGGAGTTCATTTGTGTGACTGAGAGCCATACGCATGAAGGCTATGTGACTGAGTGAAATGTGGATGAAGGTCATGCGACTGAAAGTCATGCGACTGGAGTCCTTACGCATGTGGGTCGTGCGATTGAGGCCCATACGCACGAAAGGTGTGCGACTGAGGGCCATTCGCATGAAGGTCATGCGACTGAGATCCATACGCTCGGATGTCAAGCGATTGAGGTCCATACACATGAAAGTATGCGATTGGAGGTCATGCGCCTAGATTGCATACGACTAAGTGTTCCCATGCGCCCAAGAGGTGATGCGCCTAAACAATCCTCATATGCCTGAAGTCATGCGACTGGAGAGTTCATACGCATGGAGACCATGCGACTAGAGCGTCATACGCATGGAGGTCATACGGTTGGAGCTCCATACGCCTAAGTGTTAGTGTGCCGAATAGGGTTTATGCGCCCAGGAGTTATGAGGAACTTTGAGAGGTGATGGTCGAGATGGATTCCTCGATGATGTGATGGGTATGGACGGTATAAGACGACGTATGATCATGAGCTAATGATGATGATGATTGGACGCATGATGATGTGCGATGGACGTATGGTTATGTGATTTGATGCGCGTGATTCGTGTGATGATGATGTTGTGTGCTTGTGCACGTTGTATGCTATGCATGATGTATCTTATGGGTGTGCGATGTTGCCCTGTGTGTTTGATGTTATATGTTTTATGTCCTTATTATTATTATGTATGTTTATCTTTCCATGGCTTTGCATTGAACGTTAATGAATGAAATGAAAGTATTATGTAACGTAAAGTGGAAGATAATGAAAAGAGGAACATAATGAATGAATGAATGCATTAATGAATGAAGGCATTAATGAATGAACTTTGAGTTGGACCAATCTTATTGGGAATATCCAAAGGTAAACATTCTTTATGTATCCCAGATTCCTTTAGTATTTTATCAACTTTAAGCTGGACCAGAGTCGGCTTGTTTGTGTAGCCACTCGGCCTATCCCTCACATGAGGCCAACCATCTTCAAGACACTGAAGAAGGTATCCAACAACTTCACCGGAAGGTACACTTCTTTACTTCCCAGTATGACTGAGCAAATAGCTCCTGGTGACATCCCTGTTCACCCCACAGGTGACGAACCCACACCAGCAACTGCAACCACAATGCCAACACTACCTTCTCACCCCATCACTATCACTTACCAAAGACGCCCCAAACGAACCCTTGTTCAATCTACTTTGATTGAACAAGCTCCTCCTATTCAACCTAAAAAGGCTAGAGTGGAACATTAGGCTCCCACTCAGCTTGAGGTCTCACCATCCTTCACCATTGACCACAATATAGGTCTTGAGTCTCCTCAGTCTCAAACCCATTAGCCCACTACCCAATTGGAAAGCCCTCAGGGTCAGTATCTACACTCCTCTGAGCAGCCAACAAGGGACAGGCCCACCAGAGGCTCAATGCCTGTAGATATTGACCAAGGTCCCAGGTCAGTAGGCTTAACCTCCTTATCTTTCACTGACCTTCTCTTTAAAACTGATGAACAGATAACGTCCCTCCATGGTAATGAAATTTACCCTCTACAAGATCAACAGAGCCTAGAGAGACCTTTTATCTCAGCCCCCATCAGCAAACCCTTACAGAGGTGAGTCCCACTGATGTGGAGGAGACTCATGCAGATTTAACTACCACTACAAAAGGTGCCTCAATGGACCTTTATGGACAGTGGTAACATTTCTGAGACTGAATCTAAGGCAACCATGCCTTTTGATGACTCTAAAAGAGACATCTAAGCAGGGGAAACCAGGGTGCCAAGAGCCTAGAGAGACCTCTTATCTCCAGCCCCCATCAGCAAACCCTTACTGAGGTGAGTCCCACTGATATGGAGGGGACTCATGCAGATTCAGCTGCCATTACAAAAGGTGCCTCAATGGACCTTTATGGATAGTGGTAACATTTCTGAGACTGAATCTGTGGCAACCATGCCTTTTGATGGCTCTGAAAGAGACATCATTAAGCAGGGGAAACCAGGGTGCCAAGAAACTACATCTGGTGGTGAGGCTGAACATACTAGGTATGTTACCTCATCTCCTCGTGATTCTTCAAAAGAAGATGAGGGAAGTATGCAACTCTTCATTCAAGACCTACTATCTAAAGTCTCAAACCTTGAATCCAAGGTTAGGACTTTAGAAGAAAGGTCTGCCACTCAGCAACTTGAGATTGACAATCTTAAGGCTCAACTAGCTGAGAAACAGATTGAGAGATCTGTTAGGCATGTACCTGTTCAAGTCTCCTTGACCTCTTCCTCCAGCTCATCTAGCTCTCAAGATGATGCTACCAAAAAGGGGGAGAGTGTTTAGAGACAAACATCTGAGGAACCATAGAGCCAAACATTAACTTCCTAATTCTCGGCTCCCGTTACAACTTTCTCTGAGCCATCTCAAGTCATACTCTAAATTGACCAAAGGATGCTCAAAGATCTCTACAGACACTTCTCTAAGTTTCTATTGAGATCCTCTCTTGATCATCCAAGCCTTGATGCAGCAATGATGTATTTCGGAGCTGAAGAACTTCAGAGGCTAAGCACACCTTCTACCACTGTGGAAGAAGTTGGTCAACCTAAGGTCCACATAGAACTTGAGATTCAATTCAAAGGGCAAATGAGGATTGATAGCTCAGAAACTAAAATAGTTGGGACAGAATCTGCACCCTTCAAACTTCCGAAGCTGAAGTTAAAGCCTCGGAAGAACAAGCTGAATCTTCCGAAGCTGAAATGGAAGCTACGGAAGGACTGTTCTCACTGTCTGAGGAACTAATCATCATAGATGCAATCCTAGAGCTGGCATCTGAGGTGAATACTGAGGACTTTATTGATCAAACTCTTCTTCAAACACCTCTATGTCTCTCTCACAATCCGAATCCACTCTCCAAGAACCACCAAAGTCAAGCTCTTCAAAAGATAACAAAGGAAATAAGAAAATTATTGTGGAAGAGCTTCGGGAAGAGGAGAAGATTGAAAAGCTAAAGAGAAAAGGAAGACTTCCAACTAGGAAGTCGTTAGCTACTAGTACAAAAGCAGTTGCAGCCAACCAGGAGGCAGTTAACAAAAGGAGAGTAGAGATCATTAACCAGCTCATCAAGTTTGGAGCTGCCAATGAAGAAACACTCCTGCTACCATTAGAGGAGTTGGTTGAACCGGAAAAGGCACCAGGCTGCAACATGAAGCAGCACGATTGGCCTTAGAGGAAAAAGAGAAAAGGAACAGAGGGAAGCTGACATGCAGCTCAGGAGGGAAAGGATAGCCTTCCTAACCTCCAAAGGTTTCTCTCTTCAAGACTTGTCTCCACATAATGATGAAACGATCCTATGGCTCTTTAACAAAGAGCATGATCAATTGGAGAAAGAGAGAAATAGAGTTGCAAGAGAGAAGTTGAGGGAGAAGAAGAAGAAAGAAGAAGAAGCAAGGGTCACTACAACCAAGAAGATAGGTGAGAAAGCCTGGATGAAAGACTATCTCCAGGCTCACGGCTTCTCTGGAAGGCAGGTGGGTCCCATGTCTGAAAGGACACTCCAATGAATAGTCAGTGAAATCAAGGCTGATATTTGCTTGGGGAAAACGAGAGAGATGTATACAAGGGTAAAGGGGATGACCTTCACACCAACCACTCAACCCCAACCTAAACCAATTCCCTCTCCATTCACCGTCAAAACTGAACCTTACACTCCTGAACCCACACCTTTACCCTCATCCACTTCCTCTCCTCAACCACCCACACTACCCATCCTTCAACCCAAAACACTTACTAGAACCACTACACCACATCCTACCCTACAACCTTCCAAACCATCCCCTCAACCTTCCAAACATCTCTCCCTTGAAGAGTTTAAGGCAATCAAAACTAAGCTCACCAACTGCACAACTTTGAGCGACATCTCCTGTGAGGAAGATTCTGTCAACCTAGCCTATTTTGATGGATCTTCATGTTCCCTCACAAGAGATCAATTTATTGATCTGCCCAGAGGAACACTAGATAATGCTGCAGAACTTCTAGGCCTCAACATAGACTCATTAAATAATGAAGAGAAGAGACTAAGAAGGAAGCTGGTGACTCTACTGGATACAAGGAAAGAGGACAAGATTCCTAGTCAGTCTTTTGTGCCTAGAAAGAAAATAATCCAGTGGAGGTTTGATGAAGCTACTCACAACTTTGTTGTGGAAAGAGAGAATGGTGAAGTCAACAGGCTTAATGCCACCTCTCTGCTACACTCTAGCAGGTTTGGTATTGTTGAGTGAGCAGAGAAACCATTCTCTAACCCCTCCAACTCTGAAACTGCTGCTCACATCAGAAATCATCTCAGCGGTCTTCATCTGGCTGAGTTAACTGCAAAAGCTAGGATTGAAGAAGAGTTGAAGTGGATAAGAAAGGAAGGCAAGGATAGACCTCCCACCAAGGGAACAACCTTTCTACAGATGGTGGAGGGTCCTGAATTGGAACCTATAGTTAGATGGCTATATGATTATAGCTCCCATCAAATAACTCTTTTCAGAGGGCATAACAAAGGGTACATATCATTCAGGGTGACAAACTGGAGTTCCTGTCAACTAAAGATTTATACAAACTTCTCAGCACCACATCAGGGAAGAACAAGGAAATTGACAAGTATTTACTCTCCTTGGTGCTGAAGGTTTTGAGGAGCAGAAACAAGTGAGGTTTTGGTAGCATCAGCCTAGGGGGAGTTTGTTGGATCAATAAGAAGGCTGGTGACCAAAACCAGATCACTTAGACATATTTTGGTGCTACTTACAAAGGCTTCTGAAGCCAAGTATGGAACTTCCAAAGGAAGTAGAGTTCTTCCGACGACAGAGTGAAAGATCAACTTCCAAAGACAAACTCTAATTCTGAAGTTTAAGTCTAAGAGAAACGATCAGAAGAAAACTTCCGAAGTATGAAGAAAAGAAGAAGTCCTCAAGCCTCAGAAGAAGTAGCCTCTTCTGAAGTATAAGTGGCTTCGGAAGTACTTGTTCTTCCGAAGCCATTTAACCTTCAGAAGACACTGCTATGAACTAGTGGACATAAGTATGGTCTCTCACACTCCGCTGCAGACCTCTGATACTGCATGGCATTTTCTCAAAGAGCCATGTAGTTGACCATACTTTATTCCACTGTTCACTTTTTTATGTTAGTAGAAGTTACCAACTTTAGTTGGTGATAAAAGGTAAGTCAGGGACATGTCCTGACTATCATATCTCAGATAAGACTTTATCTAAGATACCTTAAACTATAGCTTTATAGTCTTTGATTTAGTTAGAGGATTCCAGCAGGTATCAAAGTATATCTGGCTATAGGTAGTATTATATATAGTTTCTCATTGTAACTCAAAATAGTATACTTGTAAGAGTCTTGTAACGTTTGAGTTGAGAAGCAATATATGCAAGTACCTTGAAAATTATTTCTTGTGTTTGATTATTACTTATTATATTCTTATCAACTCTAGAGACTTTTCTTTCATCTGAGTGTTGTTTAAGTGAGTTTGAGAGAAAAACCAAGCGTTTAGTGACATAAACCGATCCTACATTCTCTCTGATGATGAAGAGGAAGAAGAGGAAGAGCCTGCGCTGGAGGCGTCATGAGGCTGCAACTACAGGGCATTCCAAAGATGCAAGCCCCCTAATTTTGACGGTAATGGCACCGTTGCTGCTGCTCACCGATGGGTGAGAGAGATGGAGGCGGTACTTGACATGAGCGAGTGCTGAGAAGACCAAAAGGTGAAGTTTGCTGCCCACTTGTTTGTGGACTCGGCTTTGTGTTGGTGGGACAATATTGTTCAAGCCGAGGGCAGTCAAGCAATTGGGAGAATAAGGTGGTCTAAGTTGAAGAAGCTGGTAATTAAGGATTTTTGTCCTCACTGGGAGATGGATAAGGTGGAAAGGGAGTTCCTGCAGCTGGAGGCGGGAACGATGACACATCAGTATACACCACAAAGTTTAATGACATGGCACGGCTGGTGCCCGATCAGGTGACGCCTCTGTCATGAAAGATTAAGGGGTATATCCAGGGCTTGCCGGAGGATGTCCATAGGCACATGATTGTTGCCCGACCGAGCACGTTTAGGTCGGCAGTTGATTTGGTTGGGAGGTTGTATGATGAGATAACTGTGGTGGTGGCTGATGGTAGCAAGAAAGGTGGTGGTGACCGGAACTGGAATGGGAAAAGGTTTGGTCGGGGTGGTGCCCCGTCGAGTAACAAGAAGGCACGGGTGGATGACCGCCGTGTGGTCACACCTGGTGCAGGGTCGAAGAGGTGTGGCAAATGCGTGAAGGAGCATTCGAGAGAATGCAAATGGGGATCAAAGATCTGCTTTAAGTGTGGGAAGCCTGGTCATATGGCTAGAGATTGTGGGGTTATAAGGTGTTCAACTATAGGGAAAGTGGCCACATGAGCAGGGACAGCAAGAAGCCAAGGGCTGAAGGTTCGGGAGTGAAGAAGGTTGGAGGAGAAGGACAGAGGGTGAGCGCCAGAGCGTTTACGATGACGTAGGAGGAGGCTAGGACAGACCCTGATATCGTGTCAGGTAGTTTCTAGTAAACCAAACTTTAGCCACTGTGTTATTCGATTCTTGTGCTAGTAAAAGTTTTATTTTTGCTGCTTTCTGTGCTAAACTGCCTGTTAGTAGTAGGAGCGTAGATGCGCTCTTTGATGTAGAAACTGCCATAGGTAAGTCTACCAGGATTTCTGATATGATAGAGGGTTGTGACGTGGAATTAGAAGGTCACAAGTTTCTTGTTAAACCTTGTGATGACCTTAGGCGAATTTGACGTAGTCCTTGGGATGGATTGGTTGGTAGACTACGAGGCGAACATTGTGTTTCGCAAGAAGATGATTAGGTTGACATCGCCCAATGGTTGTTCGGTGACGTTTTATGGTGATTGGGTCACTATAATTCCGAAGGTGATTTTGATGGCGGTGGTGGGAAAATGCATGAGGCATTGATGTAATGCCAACTTAGCCTATGTTAAGGATGTGGATACACCAACACCATAACTATCCAATGAACCAGTTGTGTGTGACTTTCCAGATGTATTTCTAGAAGACTTACCAGGAGTGCCACTTGACCGGGAGATCGAGTTTCATATTGATTTAATTCCAGGTGCCCAGCCTATAGCTAAGGCACCATACGATTGGCTCCGACTAAGATGAAAGAGTTAATGGAGCAATTACAAGAGCTGCTTGATAAGGGGTTCATTAGACCGAGTATCTCTCCTTAGGGTGCTCCGGTCTTATTCTTGAAGAAAAAAGACGGTAGTATGAGGATGTGTATCGACTATCATGAGCTGAATAAGTTAACAGTAAAGAATTGATACCCGTTACCGAGAATTGATGATTTATTTGATCAGCTTCAAGGTGCCAGTTGGTTTTTGAGGATAGATCTTCGATCGGGCTACCATCAGTTAAAGGTGAAAGAACAAGATATCCTTAAAACAGCTTTTCTCACGCGTTATGGTCACTACGAGTTTCTCGTTATGTCATTTGGCTTGACCAAGGCGCCAGCTGCTTTTAAGGACTTGATGAATCGAGTGTGTCGGCCGATGTTGGATAAATCAGTGATTGTGTTTATCGATGATATCCTGATTTATTCAAAGAGCGAGAATGAGCATGCAGGTCACATTCGAGAAGTGTTAGAGACGCTGAGAAGGGAGAAACTGTATGCAAAATTCTCCAAGTATGCATTCTGTTTACGTGAGGTTCAATTCTTGGGTCATGTGGTGAATCCTGATGGAATTACGGTGGACCCGAAAAAGGTGGAGGTGGTGATTCAATGGAGGTCTCCAAAGACGCCATCCGAGATTAGTAGTATCTTGGGTTTGGCGGGGTATACAGAAGGTTTATTCAAGACTTCTCTAAGATCGCTTCTCCACTAACCAAGTTGACTCGGAAAGATGTAAAGTTTGTATGGGGTGAAGCTCAAGAGAAGGCGTTTGAGGAGTTAAAGGCGAGATTGACTCAAGCTCATGTTTTGTCGCTACCCGATGGAAGTGAAGACCTAGTGGTTTATTCTAATGCTTCCTACTCGGGGTTGGGGTGTGTGTTAATGCAAAGAAGAAGGGTTATAGCCTATGCATCCTGACAGTTGAAGGTTCATGCGGTTAACTATCCTACTCATGACTTGGAGCTAGCAGTAGTGATTTTCGCATTAAAGATTTGGAGGCACTACCTGTATGGGACAAAGTGCACCATATTCACCGACCACAAGAGCTTGGAGTATTTCTTCGAGCAGAAAAATTTGAACATGAGCAAAGGAGATGTTCGGAGCTCATAAAGGACTATGACTACGAGATCCATTACCATCCGGGCAAAGCCAACATGGTGGCGGATGCCCTAAGCCGAAAAGAGAGACCCGAGCCGATTCGGGTGAAAGCCTACAAGTTGATCATGACCTCGGATGTGATGAAGCAAGTTAAGGAGTTTTAGGATGAGGCATTGAAAGAAGATTATCTTAACTCTAAAAGGATGAAAGGTCTGGTTGCAGAATTGGGTGAAAACACACTCGATGTTAGAACCCGATTTGGGCAGATGTGGATTCTTCGTTTTGGGAATCTACGCGTGAAGATTATGGATGAAGCTCATAAGACTTGATACTCTATTCATCCCGGTGCTACAAAGATGTAACAAGACATGAAGAAGGATTTTGGTGGCCGGGTATGAAGCATGATGTGGTGGAGTATGTGAGTAAATGCCTTACTTGTTTACAAGTGAAGACCAAGCACCAAAAGCCGTATGGAAAGATCCAACCATTGGATAAACCAGATTGGAAGTAGGAGCACATCACCATGGATTTTATTACGAAGCTACCACATACCATGAAAGGGTATGATGCCATATGGGTGATCGTTGATCGTTTGACAAAGAGTGCTCACTTCCTACCGATCCGCGAGACATATTCATCCGAGAGGTTGGCGGATCTGTTCATTAAAGAGATTGTAACTCATCATGGTATGCCGGTGTCTATTGTATCTAATCGTGACAGCCAGTTTACATCCTCTAGAAGAAATTCCACGATGCAATGGGGACGAGGTTACATATTAGCACGGCTTATCATCCCCAGACAGACGATCACTCAGAAAGGACGATTCAGATGCTGGAAGATATGCTTCAGGCATGCATCATTGATTTTGGAGAAAGTTGGGATGACCATTTACCGTTAGTTGAGTTCTCATATAACAACAATTATCATGCCAGTATTGGTATGCCTCCTTATGAGATGCTATACGGTAGGAGATGCAGAACACCCGTCTGTTGGGGTAATATCGGCCATAAAGAGTTAGAGAGCGTTAAGGTGGTCGAGGCTATGACTAAGAAGCGGGAAAGGTTCAAGGCCTTCATGAAGGCAGCCAAAGATAGACAGAAGTCATATGCTGATAAACGATGTAGACCGATTGAGTTCTAGGTGGGTGATAGAGTTATGTTGAAAGTCTCACCTTGGAAAGGTATCATTCGGTTCAGAAAGCGAGGAAAGCTGAGCCCAAGGTACATAGGGCCTTTCTGAATCATTGCTCGAGTAGGAGAGATGGCCTATAGACTAAAGTTACCAGATGAGTTAAGTGGAATTCACCCAACATTCCATGTATCTCATCTGAGGAAATGTTTGGCAGATGAGGACATGGTGGTCCCACTAAAAGATATTGAGGTTGATGAACGGCTCAATTATATGGAGCAACCAGTGGCGATCATCCATCATAAAGAAAAGAGGTTAAGGAATAAAGTGGTTCAAATTGTGCGTGTACAGTGGAAGCACATAAAGGGATCTAACTCTACGTGGGAGACTGAAGAAGAGATGAGACAGCATTACCCATGTTTGTTCAACGAATAACAGGTTCGGGACGAAACCTATATAAGGGGGTGGACTTGTAACACCCTGTTATTTTCCTTGAAGCCAAAGCAAGTAGAAAAAGAAAGAAAAGAATTAAAGCCCAAGTAGAGGGACCAATTTTGCCAAAAAGGGGAAAACTTTAGAAGAGTGGGTGTAAAAAGGGCATGGCTGCCCACACCCCTCTCCCACTCTTGTCTCCAATCGGCTAAGAGAGAAGAAAAGGGAGAAAAAGGGGCAAAAGCTAGGGTTTCTTCGAAATCAAGTGCAAAAATCGAAGTCAAGCAGGTTTGTAGGAATTTCTACTCGAAGAGGCTGCTAAGGGAGTTCTAGGACCCCTCTTTTACACGTTTTGACCAATTTTGGGGCTGGAATGCATAGTGTGACATCCGGTAATTTTATGTTACCACACTCCGTTAATTCCGTTACGTCTTGCATACACGTGTCTTGAGCACGCACTAGTTGTCATTTAACGTTGGTGACCTAATAATAATTAATAATCTTAAATTAATGATAATTTAACTGATTATATGATTGTTGTGTTATGTTTATGTGTTTACGCGATTTAAATGTTCATTGTGGAAATTAATCGCATAACGTGGAAATGTGTGTATTAATTCGTATGTGTTGAGTTTTATAAAAATAAAATATATAATTGTGACTATGAGTCTATATGCTTAATAACTTAGATAAAAACACTTTTAAAAAGGAGTTAAAAGCTAATTTTTATAAAAATACAAACAAGAAGGGCTTAAATGGTAATTATGCAAAATAAAATAAAATAAAACAAAACCCTAGCTCCCCCCACACCCATCGGCCGCGACTTCATCCCCATACCCCCTTCTTTTGCTATTTCAACCAATAACAAGCAAGAAAGCATCGGATTTGATTGGTTTCAAAGGTTGCAACAAGTTAGAATCATCAAATACAAGCCATTACACGTTTAAAGGTTAGAATTTTACAAGTTTTGAGGAGTTTTCTAGTTGGCCGAACCCTAATTCATGTATAGGTGTTCATGATGTCGAATTTTGGTCAATTGATGATGCTATCATGTTAGTTAGATTGTATACATGTTAGTTAATGTCGATTATGCAAGAATGATACGTTTTTGATGAATTTTTTATGAACTTTGATTCATGATAAACCCTAATTCAAAAATTGATGTGATTATATGAGATTGATGATTGTATGATGATTATATAATGATTAGTAGGTTGTATGAATGCTAGATTACATTGATCTTGCAAGAAGTTGATGAATTGAAGGTTATGTTCATAGGTTACTAATAATAGTAACTTTATTTTCATGATGTGATGATTTGATGATGGATTGATATTGTTGAAGGGTTTATGATGAGGTATGTATGATAGATTGATGATATGGATGCTAGAAAACTAGGAATGAATGTTGTAGTTCATAGATTTCCAAAAGTAGAAACTTTTGATCATGAAGGATAGTGAATTATGATGTTTGGATGTTGTTGATCATGCTTAGATGTTGATATGAACTTGAATTGGTGTATTTAGTTTTATGGAATTAGATGTTGATGTATGAAATTTGATGATCATGTATGATGTTGATGGTTGATTAGTAGTTAAGACATCATGTTTGGGACTGGAAATTAATTATTGTGGTGTATGTTGAATGCAATGAACATGGTTAATGAATGTGATTGTGATCATCATACACGCGTGCGAATCTGAGGCCCCTACTTAGTAGGATGGGCAGGGTTTAGGATGTGAAGTCGTGAGTGGCTTCACATGGCATGTAGTGCGTGATTTGATCTTTGTGTGGCGTGTTAGTTATGTTGTAACTGGTGGGCATGTTAATGTTTTAGATTCGCATGACTTATATGATATTTAGTGGTATGATGATCTAAGTAATGCATTGGGTAATGTAGCACCTCATGTGATCCATTTGAATGTTAACCATGTATGTTATATTTTCACGTTTGCTTAATTGAATTATAACTCATGATGTCACCAATGGGTCAAACGGGTCAACTGAGTCAAACGTGTCTGTTTTCTGAAACCTTGAGTCTTTGGTTGTAGTGTGCTTAGGGTTCCACATGTTCTTTTTTTACACGTACTCATGTACTTACATGATCTAGGTAACCTCTGAAGGTTGTTTGTCCACTCTTGCTTCCAAAGTAAACCCTAAGTAGTTGTTACGCATATCAGGTGAGTTCATGCCCCACTCTTTATTTAATCTCTTTTGGGAGAGATAGCATACTGGTAATTTACAAACGCTTAATATATGTTTAAGTTGTGTATAATATTAATATAGTGTTGTTTACCTTGGAAAAGTCCTCACACTTTCGAATTGTTAATATTGAATAGCGGGGAAATTTAGGTAGTACTACTGGGTCTGACGAGCCCCACCTGTGTGACTCGAGGTCAACCGGGTGTAATTTGTCCTAAAGAATTTTGTCACGACCTGATAAGTCATGATAGGAGGCAACAACTTATCACAGTCAGCTTCAATTGCGAAATCACTATGGATTAATATTTATTGTTAATAGATTAGCTATCTGTTACAATGCACTGCTTAGATATCACAACTTTTAAATTGTTTATATTTGCACGCCAACTCTTGAACTCACCAACCGTTGTGTTGACATTCTAGTATGCTATTCTCAAAAAAAAAAATTTGACAGGATCAGCGATCACAAGTTTGATGTATTAGAGTTTAAAGCAGCGGAATAAGAACAGGAATTAGACAAATTGTAGCAAGAGATCGATACTTGTATGCATTAAGAGCACATACGATTATAGTGAGGGAATATATTTCTGATTCATGGAATGTTATAGATATGGAATATTCTAATCAAATCATTCAAATCATTCATTCTTATTACAATAGGTTGACACTCCTTATATAGAGTGCAATCGTTGCTGTTATCACGGGAAAGTGACAACTGGCAGATCTAATACAAAAATAACTAACTCTTAACAAACTACTGAAATGTTCACAACTACTGAGAACATATCAGAGTGTTAAGTATAGAATATAAAACTACTTATTAGAAACTACTGAAACTACAACCACTGAAGAACAAGCTCTTCAGTCGTTTTACAAAACTACTGAAACTAGAAATATAAAACTACTGATATCACAACTACTGAAGAAGTACTCTTCAGCAGTTGTGACAAACTACTGAGGCTTCAGTACTTGATCTTCAGACTTTGACCTTCAGATGTTTCATCAGCTGTTGACTTCAGTAGATATCATCAGCTGATGTCTTCAGTCTTTGTCTTCAGACTTTGTACATTAGTTGTTGATCTTCAGCACTTGTAAACTCTTCAGCTGTTGTACTTCAGTACTTTGGTCTTTCAGCTTCAGCACTTGTTTCTTCAGTTGTTCAGCTTCAGTACTTGCGTTCTTCAGCTGTTCAGCTTCAGTACTTGTGTTCTTCAGCTGTTGTACTTCAGCACTTTAGTTCTTCAGCTGTTGAAGTCTTCAGCACTTGATCTTCAGCTGTTGAAGTCTTTAGCACTTGTCAAACTGCTGATGAAGCTTTCAGCAGTTGTTGTGATACCATGTGGACTTAGAGGTTTTCTGATCTTGGCTCATTGGTTCTTTTGGTCCAACAAACTCCCCCTGAACCAATGCAGCCAAAACCTCTAAATTATTTATTATCCCACTTATTGTTGGCAAAGTGTTGGTCTTTTTCCTTCTTGATCAGTAGAGAAGATGACCATGTAAGCTCCTCCTGGAAGAAATCTCAGATATTTGTTTGCAGGGTATGAATGGGAACTCTGTTTTGGGGAACTGGACACAGAGTTGTTATCCCATTCATGAGATTTACTTCCCCATAATAAGTCTGTATGACTCTCGAACATAGGCCTCAAGGAGAACAGCTTGTTCCTCCTGAGAGAGTTCTTCTACTCCTCCTTCGAAGAAGAACTCTGGACCATAGTACTCTGATAAGTACTTCATGGTCCTGCCATTTTCAGCTCCACCGTAGTTACCTCCCTATATACAAATTCATCAGATGGTTTGCCTTCAAGGAGTAACTGGAGCTCATTCTTCTGGATGTCTTCACTTTTTATATAACAACCCGTTCTTAATCATCTTGTTTTCTAGTAAAGCTTGAGGGGTCATCTTTGCTTGGTGAGCTTTCTTGAATTCATCAATGATTTCCCAAGGTGAGACTACAATGGCCAACATGATGGTAGAATCTATTGTTTTTCTGACCAGGCCATTGTATCTGTGTGGAGTAGTTCTTTTATGGATTTTAGAACTCACCCTGGGGTCTGGCCATACTCTCACTCTCTCCTTCCTGATACTGAAAAGTGTGCCTGAGAGTGTACAGCCTTTGAGCATGCCCTTTCATGGCTTGAATGATGATGAGACTGAGGAAATTCCTTGTCAACCATCTTCAACAGTTGCTCATCGTGCTGTTTCTGCTGTTCTTCATCTTCTATCTTGACTCTGACCATTTCCCTTTGAGAGTCAGGTGTGATCATGGTTGACTTCGGGGTTTTGGTAGCTTTAGAACAGCAGAGAGTGGCAGACTATCATCTTCATCCTCCTCTTCTTCTTCTTCTTCCATCCTCAGCACCCTTCTCCTCCTTTGGTGCATCACTGGATGATGGTTGGGTTGGTGAAGGAATTGGTTTTGAAGAATGAGGATTTTGGATTTTGGCTTAGAGATTGGTTGGGAGATTGAGGGGTAGCTCTGTTTGAGTGGGTGGAAGGGAAGGTTGATCCAGCATCTTTGTAGTAGTTTCGCCTTTGTGAGTTTAGCCATCTCCAACCTTTTACCAGCCCCAGCCTCATCAAGGGCTTCCACAATAATCCCTTTGTTGAATTGCTCAGACAGACAGATTCTGGTGGCTATAGCCAGAATGCTGTCCCTGGTCCACGCGCGAATCTCCATTAACGATCTTCCTAAGTATTTTGCAATGAAGCGGATCATTTTTCCAATCTCTCTTTTTCAAGTGCATCATACCCAGCCCATCGGGTTGTATCTCTTGCACTTCCAACCTTCTGATCTCACTATCTAGTGTGGTTGTATCAAACCCTTGCCTGAAGAGTTGTTCAATTATTTTATCCATGGATCGGCTGTGTGTAGTATCAGCTTCTTTTACCAGCTCCTCCCAGGATTTGTCTTCAGCAATATGATCATCAGCACTTTTCTTTCGCTTGTAAGTGAGCAGTGGTTGCTTTTCTTTCTCCTCCTCTTGGGCGTGCTTCTCTTCCCTTTTTTCCTCTGTTCTTTTCCTCTTCTTTTCTTTCACTGCAGTACTCTCCCCCTTTTTGGATGCATTGGAGGAAGGGGTTTGTACCGCAGAAGTGTCTTTTGCACAGCAGCATCAATCAAGGGTTGTAAAGTTGAGGAAAGCCTCTCATCAATGGCTTTAGTCACAATATCAGTGATTATGGGTGTGATGAGAGGGAGGGAATTTTGAAGTACAGCACCTATTTGCTCAGGAGGGTTCTGTTCCTGAGAAATAGGGCCTGAAGCAAGGGAGGTGTTTGAGTTTGGAGTGGCTCAGTGTTTGGGGAACCTTCAAGTGAAGGTGCCATCTGTGGGTTGGTAGAGGCAGATGGTCTTTCTCCTTGTGAGAGTTGGTCAAGTAGGCTTTGCAGCCTACTGACTTTCTCTTCAAGGATTGTGTTCTGGGCAAGAACATCATAGAAAAAGCCCAGGTCATCATCAGCCAAAGTTGAATCATCTGACCTCCTGCTTGGAGCAGGATTTACATGCACTGGGTGTAGACCAGTTGTTGCATGTGCCCCTTGTGCTTGGTACTGGGGACTTCCAGCCTCAGGACAATGTCCATCATCAGCTGTTGCCTCTAGGGAGGTCTTAGCAATGTTACCAGCCTCATTCTGATCATGTGCTGATTCAGAAGAGGTGGCAGCCTCACTAGATATTCTAAGCTCCTTATCTACACCAGGAGATAGAAGTGGTAAACCCCTGTGCTGGGGTTCTCAAGTGCACTGTGTTCCTCCCCCTCAATTGTAGAGGTGTTCCCAGTAGTAAGTGGTTTCTGGGGAGGGGGTGAGGAGTGCAGTTGAGTCAGCACTTGTGCAACTATGAAAGTGGGCTGTGAGGGGCGGTTGTTTGGGGTGAAGGGATAGAAGCAGTGTGCACCTGGGGAGGTTGGTGCTTTTCAATGGCAATCTCCTCAAGTGAGGAAGATCCCAGATATGTAGGTACCCCTTGTGTGGTTGCTGCAGGCTCCTGTTGAGAGGAAGCCTGAGCGGCTATGGCTGGAAGAGTCATTGTATCCACTAGGGGTTTGGACTAGTGATATATCCTGCGTTTGTGGTGCAGGGGCATCCTCAGGGGACTCAATTCCCTGAGTAGCCGTTTTGGGTTTCTTTTAGGTGGGTTTGGTGGGGACTTTTGATTTGGAGGTGGTGGCTGTGGGTTCCAGCTGCGTGGGTTTTCGCAGCTTGGCAGCCATTTTGAGTGTCTGGTCAGAGTTGTGCCGGAGTATACTTCCGGCAGAACAGCCGTAGCAGGGACCCCCAAGCCAACAAGTCCCTCAGCATTAAGCTAGTTTGTAATGATGGCCATTATGAACCGTGGATATAGTATCCACGGTTGGCAGTTAGTTTTTTAGCCATATCCTTGAGCTCCGAAATATTATTTCTGAAAAGTTTAGCGGTTGTTGCTCAAGAATAGAATACATTACCTGCTGCCATTTTGTCGACATTTGATCCCAAGACGACGTCTTAGGAGCCAAACATACATTCACCATGTGAAAAATTAGGCGTTCAACGTCATGGAAGTTTTCTTCATGATAGTGGAGGCACTGAGATTGCCTTGATATCCATGTTGGGCAAAGGATAGATCTGTGGTGCCCTTCGGATATCCAGCAGGAGAAATAGCATCATCCAGATGAAGAATTTGGCGGATAACTGCAGGAGTGATGACTACTTCTTTGTTGTTGACGACCGACTGGAGAGATGGTGTGTTGTTCTCCCCAGTGGTAATAGTAACGTTCATCCAAAATTGTTGAAGGGATTCGGCATGTAGTATGGGATTCAGAAGAAATGCCGTTTTGTATTGGGACTGAACCATAAGATCGATAGAAGTATCGAACTTAGCCCAGACAGGCAATTTAGTAAGGTAGGCAACACAGTTGTGTCGCAGTTTAATTTGCATGGACGCCATTGAGAAGAGAGAAGTTTTGGAGAGGAACGTTAGGTTTGAAGAAGATGAAGCATTGAAGGCTTAGGTCAGGGATATTTATAGGGTACGGGTAAAAACGACTGAACGATGTGGTGTTAGTCATCAGTAGTTTTAAAAGACCGTTGACATGGTATTATCCTTTCAGCCGTTGAAACAGCTGAAGTCGTGGTGTTAGGCATCAGAAGTTAGAAAACTACTGAAGACTGTGGTTTTGACTTCAGATGATTGAAACAACTGAGGACTTGGTGTTTGTCATCAGTAGTTGTGAAACTACTGAAGACAGTGGTGTTGTCATCAACTGTTGTAAACAACTGAAGACTTGGTATTAGTCATCAGTAGTTATAAAACTACTGAAGACATGGTATTGCTTCATTGTTTAGAATGAAACAACAGTTGTACAAACGACTGAAGAGAAATTTCTCATCAGCTGTTTTCGTCAATTCTTAGCTTTTCAGCTGTTTCATACTGTCCTCAACACATTCATCAGCCTTTTGGTGATTTCAATGTTTCATAGACATCAGTATATAATCTGTTTTTATGATTTCAGTAGTTGTAACATGCATCAGTAGTTGTAACTGATGCATCAGTAGTTGTAACTACATCAGTAGTTTAGAACAGATGAAGTACTTCAGTACTTGTGAGACATTTAGCCTTCAGTAGTTATATAAAACTGCTGAGGGTAAAAGAACTCATCAGTACTTATATGTGACATGGTTACCAATAATCATCAGTACTTATACTAAGATCATCAGTAGTTGTCACTTATTCTAGCTGCAGCATACCAAGCCTTACACACCAGGTTTTGGAAAGTTGAATGATATCTTCACAAAGGCTTAGTAAAATGTCTGCAAGCTCATCAGCACTAGGCACAAACTTAGGATCAATCAGACC
This sequence comes from Flaveria trinervia, assembly GCA_025506515.1. Taxonomy (NCBI): domain Eukaryota; kingdom Viridiplantae; phylum Streptophyta; class Magnoliopsida; order Asterales; family Asteraceae; genus Flaveria; species Flaveria trinervia. The sequence continues at coordinate 22,792,377 of CM046450.1, read as the reverse complement.
TTTTCAAAACAATCCCTTATAAAATGATGTCTGATCTCTATATGTTTGGTCCTAGAGTGCTGGACTGGATTTTTTACAATACACAGAGCTGAAGCACTATCCATTAACAATGGAGTCTTAGTGTCTCTGTAATGCCATAATCCAGAAGTTGGTTCTGAAGCCAGAGTACCTGAGAGGTGCAACTTGCAGCAGCAATGTACTCTGCTTCAGCAGTTGATGTAGCAACTGAGGTCTGTTTCTTGCTCTGCCAAGAAATCAAGCAGTTGCCTAGGAATTGACATCCACCCAGAAGTTGATTTACTGGTCAACTTACACCCTGCATAGTCACTGTCAGAAAAAGCAACTAATTTACCAGAATGTCCAGTAGAATACCATAAACCTAGAGATGGAGTGCCTTGCAGATATCTAAAGATCCTCTTGACTGCAATCAGATGAGACTCTTTAGGTGCAGCCTGAAATCTAGCACAAACACATAGCAACATAATCTGGTCTAGAAGCTGTTAAAACATCAAGGACCCAATCATACATCTGTAAAGTGTTTCATCAACCACTTTACCTTTCTGATCTGTATCCAGTTGTGTGGTGCTGCATATGGGGTAGAACAAGGCTTACAGTTTTGTAAATCAAACTTTTGCAAAAGATCTTTTGTGTATTTGGATTGATGAATGAAAATTCCATCAGCCTTTTGTTTGATTTGCAACCCCAGAAGAACTGTAACTCTCCCATGGCACTCATTTCAAACTTCTATTGCATCAACTTTGTAAAGGCATCACACAACTTTGGATAGAGGATGCAAAAATGATGTCATCTACATAAATTTGAACAAGTAGATTATGCTGCCCAACTTTCTTAATGAATAAAGTCTTATCTATGGAGCCTCTAGTGAAATTATTTTCTAGAAGAAAGTTTGATAATGTCTCATACCAGGCTCTAGGAGCTTGTTTTAACCCATAAAGGCCTTATCAAGCTTATACACCCAATTAGGATGTTTATTGTCCTCAAAGCCTGGAGGTTGACATACATAAACCTCTTCTTTAATTTTTCCATACAAAAATGCACTTTGACATCCATTTGAAAAACTTTAAGGTTTTGATGAGCAGCATAAGCTAAAAACAATCGAATTGCTTCAGTCTGGCTACAGGGGCAAAGGTTTCATCATAATCAATACCTTCTTCTTGTGGCAAACCCTGAACAACCAGTCTGGCCTTGTTCTTAACAATAAGCCCATTTTCATCAGTTTTGTTCCTAAACACCCATTTAGTGCCTATTGCACACTTACCTGGAGGTAGAGGAACCAGTTCCCACACTTGCTGTTTCTTGAACTGAAGAAGCTCAAGCTGCATGGCATCAACCCATCCATTGTCCTTTAAAGCAATGTGATAATTCTTGGCTCTTGCTGACTGATGAAGAGAGCATAGAAGCATAAATTTGACAATTGACTTCTTGTTGATACTTTAGCAGTGATATCACCAATGATTTAAGACATAGGGTGATTCTTCAGATCTTGATACACAATGAGATCTGTGCAAGTGTTTGTAGCAGGCTCAGCAGTAACAGATGGTGATGATGAATCATTTCCTTGAAACCAATCAGTGGATGGTAATTCAAAGGAAGTTGAATTCGAAGAGATCTCATCAGCATTTGTTGTGGATGGTGCTACTGGAGCTACAGGAACATCAGGTCTAGCTGAATCAGCAGGCTTATCACTAACCTGAAGAGGTGAGTACTGCAATCATCATCATCATCAGCAGTACCACCAGGTGGTGAACTGTTGACAGGGAGCAACAGCAGGAGTTTGATAAGGAACATATTGCAGTATGTCCAAATCAAATAACTCCACAGGGCTTTGTGGAATCTTGTCCTTTGGAGATTGATTGAACTAAACATGTAGAGTTTCTTCAACCATCTTTGTTCTGCAGTTGAAGACTCTGTATGCCTTGCAAGTAGATGAATAACCAACAAATACCCTGCATCCACCTTAGGATCAAATTTATGGAGTTGATCCTTTGTGTTGAGAATAAAACAGGGACACCCAAATGCTTTGAAAAATGAAATCAGAGGAGCCAAATGATGGAGAACTTCATATGGAGTCTTCATCAACCTCTGATTTACTAAAACTCTATTTTGCACATAGCAAGCTGTGTTGACAACTTCAGCCCAAAAGGTCAGTGGCAAACCTGAGTCAGCCAGCATGGACCTTGCAGCTTCAATGAGGGTCCTGTTCTTTCTCTCCACTACTCCATTTTGTTCTGGAGTCCTTGGAATGCTAAACTGCCTTTTGATTCCCTTTGAAAGATAGAAGTCATCAAGTGTATGATTTCTAAATTCAGTTCCATTGTCACTCCTAATACACTTGACTGGAAGGGAATACTGCTTCTCAATATACAACACAAAGTGAATAGTCTTCTGAGCAGCAACCTCATCCTTTGAATGTAGAAAGAAAGTCCATACAAATCTGGAGTAATCATCCACAATTACCAGACAGTGTATTTCTTCTTTGCCATGCTCATTACTCTCACAGGACCAAATAGATCCATATGCAGTAATTGCAAGCAGGCAGTGGACTTAGGCACTTCAATGGGAGGGAATGAGACTTTGTGGTGTTTTCTTTTTAAACAAGCAGTGCAGGTTTCATCACAATGGAACTCCTTTATTGGTAAGCCTCTGACTAAACTATTGTGGGTAAGCTGATTCATGTTTTTGAGATTAACATGACCAAGCCTTCTGTGCCACAGTTTAGATTCTTGAGAAGAGCTTTGGAAAATAGGCAAGGATTGCCTTTGAGATCTATTTTCTTGGAAAGATCTAAGGCATACACTCTTCCTGTCCTGTTGGCTCTCAGGAGACTGTGATCATCCAATACCTTGTCAATCAAGTGCAAAACTTTGGATGACAGAATCTACAGTTTTGACTGGTGAAAAGAGCAACATGGCCTTTATCACACATTTGACTGACACTCAAGAGATTGTACTTGAGATTTTCCACATGATTAACATCATCAAATTTGATTTCTCCATTGGAGACAAAGCCCTTACCAATGATGTAACCCAGCATCATTGCCAAAAAAAAACATCCCTTCTTTCCTTGAGAGTAGTCATGAAGAAGAGAGCTGTTCCCAGTCATGTGCATAGATCCCCCACTGTCTACATACCAGATGCTACTTGGGCATGTGAAGAACCCTGCAATAATAAACAATCAGTTAGTTTTGGACCCAAACCTTTTTGTTTTTGGGCTGGTCTCATCAATAGAAGGTAAACTAACAGGTTTTATTGAACCACAACCTGAGAGGAAGAAGATGGTGTAGAAGAGGAGTCCTTTGGCTTGGATCTCCTTTTCTGTGGTTTCAACATAGGAGCATCTAGTTGGTTAACTCTACCGAACAGATGTTGAACCATCATGACCAGCTGTGTCTGATTTTGTGATAAAGCTTTTAGCTCATCAGACACATTGCCAGTGGAGTTTGATAAGTTCCTATGTTGCACCTTCTTCTTCTGAGCACTCTCAGCTGTCACCTGTTTAACCCCTTCCTTTTTGGATTTCTTTGAGGACTTAAGGGTTACAGGATTGATGTTGCTGATACAAATGTGGTCTCAAACTCAGTTTTCATTTTTACCATTTTCTCTTTAATTTCTTCTTTTTGTTTGAGTTTGGAACCTCTTTTGTACCAACAATCATCTGTAAGATGATTGAACAAACCACATACTTCACATGGTTTCTTCTTCATCTTAGGTTGATCATCACCTAAAGAGGGTGAAGCAACTGAAGACTTGTTCTTCAATGCTTTAGAAGCATTGTTTGCTTTCTTGACTGCCTCTTTAGTAGTCTTCAAACTCTTTCTACTGGCAGTTTTCTTCTCTTCAGTACAGACAGCATTAGAGTTTGAACTTCAGGTGTTAATCCTGCTCTCTAGTCCTTTCAGGACCTTCAGAATTAACTCCTGAGTTGATCAACTCATTGATCATGTGAGAGTCAGCATTTGAACCATCAACATCAGCTGATAGGTTCAGAGAGGGCTTGATGCTTACTGCTACTCTGATTGTGCTGTATCAGAAAGTAGATCACACGATGAGATGGATTGGTATCACTCTCACCATCAGATTCTACCTCTGCTCTTGGAGTAAAATCTATAGGTGGAGCAGTGTGATTGTAACCAATGCCAAACTTCACATTGGAAGCAAATTGCTTACTAAGAAGCATTTCAAAACCTTGCATGATTGTACCCATCTATCACACTCTACCTGGGTAACTGCAAGGGTTTCTTTGAGATCTTTGTACTTCTCTAGAAGTACCTCTTCTCTAGCCTTATCATCAATTATTTGGCATTTCAGTTTATAAATCTCATCATTTTTATCTTTAAGCACAAACTCAAACTCAGCTTTGTTTTTGGAAATTATTGTTCTAGCTCAATGTTCTTATTAATAGAGCTACAATTGCTTCTCTAATGGAAGAAATGCTGCTATGCATGGTTCAGAACATAATTTGGCTTTTGCCTCAGAGGATACCTATGATACCTGAGGTGTAGAGGCATTAGAAAATGAAGTATCAGCAGAGTCCAAAGCCATAAGAGCTAGATTCCCAAAAGGACTGTCACCACCATGTTGACCAGCAACTGAGAACCGTTGTTCATGACCAGACATGTCATCTGGTAAACTGCTCCAGTCAACAACCCTGGGGTGAAGAAGCTGTGTTGTTGAGGTTGAGTTTGTTGATGAGATTGGGATGGCTGAGGTTCTGGTAGTGCATGAGGTTGTGGTGCCATAGGAACTTGAACTTGATTTGACTATGGCATGTAATAACAAGTGTAAGGATATGGCATTTGACCCTGAGGAACAAAATATGCCGGAGATTGTTGTTGAGGATGATGACTAGAAGTGACAGGATGTTGCCCTCTGGTTGTTGACTATTGCCAGGAAAAGTCACAAGGGTGCAGGGAGTTAGATCCAGTTGATCTACACTCTCTTGCAAAGTGTCCAAGCCTTTGGCATTTGTGACACCTCAACTTGCTCTTGTCAAAACCAACTTGGTTTTGCCAGAGAGTCCTGGGAATTTTCTTCCAGTTCTTTTGTAGAACTTCTGAGATCTGATATTTATCAAGGCCATTTGGCTCAAAATATCCATCTCTTCTAAGTCATCATCAGCAATCCCCTTGGATCATCCATAATGAAGCATAAATTGTCATTATTACACCCAGTAAACTGACCATCAACACTCACAAATGCAGAATCAGAAATGTTGGAAGAGAAATTAATATGCTCATCATACTGCATTCAGATGAAGCATACTCTGACTCATGACCCACCAAGGCAGTGTTGCCTGGTACAAAGTCTTCAGTGAGCTTTCCAGATGAAGACAGCTTTCTCTTCTGTTCTATCTCTCTCTCAAACGTGAGCAGTTTTCATGGAGTTGGGTGACAGATAGTTTGTCCAAACTTGCACTGGAGCGTAGGACAATAGTTATGTGTCCCATCTCTCAGGCAGTGATCTGAGAAATCTGTTATTCATCTGAATGTTTGTGTACTCAAGTTTGACCATTTTTATTCAGAGATCAAACAAGAAGAACCGCTCATATGTTGAGTCAGTGTCTCACCCTTTCTATGAGAGAATGTCTCATATTGTTGGGCAAGGATTTCTCTGTTATTTGCCAAGACCTCATCTGTTCCTCCAAATTGTTCTTTCAAGGCATCCAGAGGTCATGGGCAGTTTCATGATGCATTAGCCCAGAATAGATTTCATTGGGCAGTGCCATGGCCAGAATTCCATGGGCTTTTGCATCAATTTCAAGCAACTTCTTATCCTCATCTGAGTATTGCTCCCTCCTCTTCGGAACCATTTGATTGGTTTCCGGGTTATTCACCATAGGCTTGTGTGGACCATGTACCACTGATGTCCAACAACCTGCGCTGTTAACAGACAGGTGATGGAGCATTCGTCGTTGCCATATGTTATACTCATTCCTAACCAGCATTGGTGGCTTGGTTGAGGAACCAGTATTGTGAGGATCATTGGAGGGAGTAGTCATTTTTAGTTCAAAAAAAATTTAATTCAAGCTTTTAAAAGTTTTACACAGACCACAACAAACTCAGGGAAAACCAAGAAAAGATCTCAGGATGAATGACCAGAAATACAGAAAATTCAATCTCTATAACCGTTTCTTGCAAAAACAAAAGCTAATTCAATCAACTTAGATCTTGAATAGCAGTTTCAATGATCAATTATAGATCGATCAATGATTAACCTGCTCGATACCATTTGACAGGATCAGCGATCACAAGTTTGATGTATTAGAGTTCAAAGCAGCGGAATAAGAACAGAATTAAGACAAATGTAGCAAGAGATCGATACTTGTATGCATTAAGAGCACAAACGATTATAGTGAGGGAATATATTTCTGATCATGGAATGTTTATAGATATGGAATAATCTAATCAATCATTCATTCTTATTACAATAGGTTGACACTCCTTATATAGAGTGCAATCGCTGCTGTTATCACGGAAAGTGACAACTGGCAGATCTAATACAAAATAACTAACTCTTAACAAATACTGAAATGTTCACAACTACTGAGACATATCAGAGTGTTAAGTATAGAATATAAAACTACTGATTAGAAACTACTGAAACTACAACGACTGAAGAACAAGCTCTTCAGTCGTTTTACAAAACTACTGAAACTAGAAATATAAAACTACTGATATCACAACTACTGAAGAAGTACTCTTCAGCAGTTGTGACAAACTACTGAGGCTTCAGTACTTGATCTTCAGACTTTGACCTTCAGATGTTTCATCAGCTGATGACTTCAGTAGATATCATCAGCTGATGTCTTCAGTCTTTGTCTTCAGACTTTGTACATCAGTTGTTGATCTTCAGCACTTGTAAACTCTTCAGCTGTTGTACTTCTGTACTTTGGTCTTTCAGCTTCAGCACTTGTGTTCATCAGCTGTTCAGCTTCAGTACTTGCGTTCTTCAGCTGTTCAGCTTAGTACTTGTGGTTCTTCAGCTGTTGTACTTCAGCACTTTAGTTCTCAGCGTTGAAGTCTTCAGCACTTGATCTTCAGCTGTTGAAGTCTTCAGCACTTGTCAAACTGCTGATGAAGCTTTCAGCAGTTGTTGTGATACCATGTGGGACTTAGAGGTTTTCTGATCTTGGCTCATTGGTTCTTTTGGTCCAACATATTCTCAGGTCATTAACTTCGCTTGACTTTAGGAGCACTGCACGGATTCATCATGCATTCTAAGACTCTATCTTTAAGACATCTTTGTTGGTTTTATTTATTAATGTTTACTCATTGGTTGGCGCATGTTTTGCCATAGTATGCATTTCTATACTTTGGGTTTCTTTACTTACAAAACGCTTTCGCATAGTTTTCAAGTTTAAACTTTGGTTGATTTTATTTCAACGTTGGTATATAGAGTCGTTCTGAGTAACTATTGACTGTGATCTGGTTTGTTCACACGCCTCGCGATAAAACTCCGCACGTGGATTTTGAGGGTGTGACACATACCTAAACTGTTTTTTGTTGTGGGTGATGAACCCGTTTATATGTGTTTGTGTGGCTGTGTGAATGGGTGGGGCTCATGTTTGGGCTTGTGATGCTTGAATGATGTTGTGGTTGTGTTCCTAGGGCTTAGGATGTTTGGTTTAAGCCTAGAACAGGCTAGAAAAGGTTCGGGACTGCATTCTGCAGTTCAGAACATATCAGAGTGTTAAGTATAGAATATAAAACTACTGATTAGAAACTACTTAAACTACAACGACTGAAGAACAAGCTCTTCAGTCGTTTTACAAAACTACTGAAACTAGAAATATAAAACTACTGATATCACAACTACTGAAGAAGTACTCTTCAGCAGTTGTGACAAACTACTGAGGCTTCAGTACTTGATCTTCAGACTTTGACCTTCAGATGTTTCATCAGCTGATGACTTCAGTAGATATCATCAGCTGATGTCTTCAGTCTTTGTCTTCAGACTTTGTACATCAGTTGTGATCTTCAGCACTTGTAAACTCTTCAGCTGTTGTACTTCAGTACTTTGGTCTTTCAGCTTCAGCACTTGTGTTCTTCAGCTGTTCAGCTTTAGTACTTGCGTTCTTCAGCTGTTCAGCTTTAGTACTTGTGTTCTTCAGCTGTTGTACTTCAGCACTTTAGTTCTTCAGCTGTTGAAGTCTTCAGCACTTGATCTTCAGCTGTTGAAGTCTTCAGCACTTGTCAAACTGCTGATGAGCTTTCAGCAGTTGTTGTGATACCATGTGGGACTTAGAGGTTTTCTGATCTGGCTCATTGGTTCTTTTGGTCCAACATATTCTCAGGTCATTAACTTCGCTTGACTTTAGGAGCACTGCACGGATTCATCATGCATTCTAAGACTCTATCTTTAAGACATCTTTGTTGGTTTTATTTATTAATGTTTACTCATTTGGGTTGGCGCATGTTTTGCCATAGTATGCATTTATATACTTTGGTTTCTTTACTTACAAAACGCTTTCGCATAGTTTTCAAGTTTAAACTTTGGTTGATTTTATTTCAACGTTGGTATATAGAGTCGTTCTGAGTAACTATTGACTGTGATCCTGGTTTGTTCACACGCCTCGCGATAAAACTCCGCACGTGGATTTTGAGGGTGTGACACATACCTAAACTGTTTTTGGTTGTGTGGGTGATGAACCCGTTTATATGTGTTTGTGTGGCTGTGTGAATGGGTGTGGCTCATGTTTGGGCTTGTGATGCTTGAATGATGTTGTGGTTGTGTTCCTAGGGCTTAGGATGTTTGGTTTAAGCCTAGAACAGGCTAGAAAAGGTTCGGAGACTGCATTCTGCAGTTCAGAACATATCAGAGTGTTAAGTATAGAATATAAAACTACTGATTAGAAACTACTTAAACTACAACGACTGAAGAACAAGCTCTTCAGTCGTTTTACAAAACTACTGAAACTAGAAATATAAAACTACTGATATCACAACTACTGAAGAAGTACTCTTCAGCAGTTGTGACAAACTACTGAGGCTTCAGTACTTGATCTTCAGACTTTGACCTTCAGATGTTTCATCAGCTGATGACTTCAGTAGATATCTCAGCTGATGTCTTCAGTCTTTGTCTTCAGACTTTGTACATCAGTTGTGATCTTCAGCACTTGTAAACTCTTCAGCTGTTGTACTTCAGTACTTTGGTCTTTCAGCTTCAGCACTTGTGTTCTTCAGCTGTTCAGCTTCAGTACTTGCGTTCTTCAGCTGTTCAGCTTTAGTACTTGTGTTCTTCAGCTGTTGTACTTCAGCACTTTAGTTCTTCAGCTGTTGAAGTCTTCAGCACTTGATCTTCAGCTGTTGAAGTCTTCAGCACTTGTCAAACTGCTGATGAAGCTTTCAGCAGTTGTTGTGATACCATGTGGGACTTAGAGGTTTTCTGATCTTGGCTCATTGGTTCTTTTGGTCCAACATATTCTCAGTCATTAACTTCGCTTGACTTTAGGAGCACTGCACGGATTCATCATGCATTCTAAGACTCTATCTTTAAGACATCTTTGTTGGTTTTATTTATTAATGTTTACTCATTTGGGTTGGCGCATGTTTTGCCATAGTATGCATTTATATACTTTGGTTTCTTTACTTACAAAACGCTTTCGCATAGTTTTCAAGTTTAAACTTTGGTTGATTTTATTTCAACGTTGGTATATAGAGTCGTTCTGAGTAACTATTGACTGTGATCCTGGTTTGTTCACACGCCTCGCGATAAAACTCCGCACGTGATTTTGAGGGTGTGACACATACCTAAACTGTTTTTGGTTGTGTGGGTGATGAACCGTTTATATGTGTTTGTGTGGCTGTGTGAATGGGTGTGGCTCATGTTTGGGCTTGTGATGCTTGAATGATGTTGTGGTTGTGTTCCTAGGGCTTAGGATGTTTGGTTTAAGCCTAGAACAGGCTAGAAAAGGTTCGGAGACTGCATTCTGCAGTTCAGGTTCGAAGAGACTGCATTCTACACCCAGCTAGGGCTCATGCGACTGGATGCCATGAGACCGAATGGCATGCGACTAGAGGCCATACGGCCGAATGGCATGTGACTGGAGGCCATACGGCCGAATGACATGCGATTGAAGGCCATACGGCCGAAATTCATGCGACTGAAATCCATACGCCTGAATGCCATGCGACTGAGGGTCATACGCATGGAAGTCATGCGACTGAAGGTCATGCGCCTGAAAGTTATGCAACTGAAGGCATAGTGCCCATGCATCTGGAGACTATCCATACGCCTAAGTGTTCTCATGCGCCAGAAGGCCATGCGACTGAATAGTGCCCATACGCCCAAATAGGCTCATGCGCCCAAAAGGACTTAGTTTAATTTTTGATTTTTGGGGGAAAGTGTTGATGTAGGCTTAGACTTGGGAGGTTCCCAAGGGTTTTTGTAAGCCATCTTTTGAGATCATAGATGATACGATGGGCATGTTTGATGTATGATTAGTGCTTATGCATGATGGTATGTGACAGGATCAGCGATCACAAGTTTGATGTATTAGGATACAAAGCAGCGGAATACAAACAAGAATTAGACAGATTGTAGCAAGCAATTGATATTTGTAAGCATTAAAAGCGCATACGGTTATAGGGAGAGAATATATATTTCTGATTTCAAGGAATGTTTATGGATGAAGAATATTTCTAATCAATCATTCGTTTATTGAATTCATTCATATCATTCCTCTCATTCATCTCGTTACAATGAGTTGTCACTCCTTATATAGAGTGCAACAATCACTGCTGTTATCACGGAAAGTGACAACTGGCAGATCTAATACAAGAATAACTAATTCTAACAAACTACTGAAATGTTCACAACTACTGAGACATATCAGCATGTTAAGTACAAAATAAAACTACTGAAACTACAACGACTGAAGAACAAGCTCTTCAGTCGTTTTACAAAACTACTGAAACATAAAAATATAAAACTACTGATATCACAACTACTGAAGAGGTACTCTTCAGCTGTTGTGACAAACTACTGAGGCTTCAGTACTTGATCTTCAGACTTTGACCTTCAGGTGTTTCATCAGCTGATGACTCCAGTAGATATCATCAGCTGATGTCTTCAGTCTTTGTCTTCAGACCTTGTACATCAGTTGTTGATCTTCAGCACTTGTAAACTCTTCAGCTGTTGTACTTCAGTACTTTGGTCTTTCAGCTTCAACACTTGTGTTCTTCAGCTGTTGTACTTCAGCACTTTGGTTCTTCAGCTGTTGAGGTCTTCAGCACTTGATCTTCAGCTGTTAAAGTCTTCAGCACTTGTCAAACTGCTGATGAGGCTTTCAGCAGTTGTTGTGATACCATGTGGGACTTAGAGGTTTTCTGATCTTGCTCATTGTTCTTTTGGTCCAACAAACTCCCCCTGAACCAATGCAGCCAAAACCTCTAACTTATTATTCTCCCACTTATTGATGGCAAAATGTTGTCTTTTTCCTCTTGATCAGTAGAGAAGATGACCCATGTAAGCTCCGGCCTGGGAAGAACCTCAAATATTTGTTTGGCAGAGTATGAATGGGAACCTGTTTTGGGGAACTGGACACAGAGTTGTTATCCCATTCATGAGATTTACTTCCCCATAATGAGTCTGTATGACTCACGAACATAGGCCTCAAGGAGAACAACTTGTTCCTCCTGAGAGAGTTCTTCTCTGCTCCTCCTTCGAAGAAGAACTCTGGACCATAGTACTCTGATAAGTACTTCATGGTCCTGCCATTTTTCAGCTCCCCCGTAGTTACCTCCCTATATACAAATTCATCAGGATGGTTGCCTTCAAGGAGTAACTGGAGCTCATTCTTCTGGATGTCTTCAAGCTTTTTATATAACAACCCCTTCTTAATCATCTTGTTTTCCAGTAAGGCTTGAGGGTCTTCTTTGCTTGGTGAGCTTTCTTGAATTCATCAATGATTTCCCAAGGTGAGACTACAACGGCCAACATGATGGTAGACTCTATTGTTTTTCGTACCTGGCCGTGTATCTGTGTGGATAGTTCTTTTATGGATTCTAGAACTCACCTGGGGTCTTGGCCATACTCTCACTCTCTCCTAATGATACTGAAAGGTGTGCCTGAGAGTGTACAGCCTTTGAGCATGCCCTTTCATGGCTTGAATAGATGATGACTAAGGAAATTCCTTTTCAACCATCTTCAATAGTTGATCATCGTGCTGTTTCTGCTGTTCTTCTTCTTCTATCTTAACTCTGACCATTTCCCTTTGAGAGTCAGGTGTGATCATGGGTTGACTTCGGGTTTTGGTAGTTTCAGAACAGCAAAGAGTGGCAGACTATCATCTTGATCCTCTTCTTCTTCTTCTTCTTCCATCCTCAGCACCCTTCTCTCCTCTTCTGGGTACATCACTGGATGATGGTTGGGTTGGTGAAGGAATTGGTTTGAAGAGTGAGGATATTTGGATTTGGCTTAGAGATTGTTGGGAGATTTGAGGGATAAGATCTGTTTGAGTGGGTGGAAGGGAATTGATCTAGCATCCTTGTAGTTAGTTTCGCCTTTGTGAGTTTAGCCATCTCTAACCTTTTACCAGCCCCAGCCTCATCAAGGGCTTCCATAATAATCCCTTTGTTGAATGCTCAGACAGGCAGATTCTGGTGGCTATAGCCAGAATGCTGTCCCGGTCCATGCGCGGATCTCCATTAATGATCTTCCCAAGTATTTTGCAATAAAGCGGATCATTATTTCCAATCTCTCTTTCTCAAGAGCATCATACCCTGCCCATCGGGTTTGTATCTCTTGTACTTCTAACCTTCTGATCTCACTATCCAGTGTGGCTGTGTCAACCCCTGCCTGAAGAGTTTTCAATTATTTTATCCATGGATCGGCTGTGTGTGGTGTCAGCTTCTTTGACCAGCTCCTCAAGGATTTGTCTTCAGCAGTGTGATCATCAGCACTTCTCTTTCGCTTGTAAGTGAGCAGAGGTTGCTTTTCTTTTTCCTCCTTTTGGGCTTGCATCACTTCCTTTTCCTCGGATCTTTTCCTCTTCCTTTCTTTCACTGCAGTACTCTCCCCCTTTTTGGTTGCATTGGAGGAAGGGTTTGTACCGCAGAAAGAGTCTTCTGGACAGCAGCATCAACCAAGGGCTGTAATGTTGAGGAAAGCCTCTCATCAATGGCTTTGATCACTATATCAGTGATTATGGGTGTGATGAGAGGGAGGGAATTTTGGAGTACAGCACCTATTTGCTCGGGAGGGTTCTGTTCCTGAGAAGTAGGGCCTGAAGCAGAGGCAGGGTGGTTGATTTGGAGTGGCTCGGTGTTTGGGAAACCTTCAAGGGAAGGTGCCATCTGTGGGTGGGTAGAGCAGATGGTCTTTCTCCTTGTGAGAGTTGGTCAAGTAGGTTTTGCAGCCTACTGACTTTCTCTTCAAGGATTGTGTTCTGGGCAAGAACATCATAGAAAAGCCCAGGTCATCATCAGCTGAAGCTGAATCAGCTGACCTCCTGCGTAGAGCAGGATTTACATGCACTGGGTGTAGACCAGTTTGGTGCATGTGCCCTTGTGCTTGGTACTGGGGACTTCCAGCCTCAGGATAATGTCCATCATCAGCTGTTGCCTCTAGTGAGGTTCTTAGCAATGTTACCAGCCGCACTCTGGTCATGTGCTGAGTCAGAGGAGGTTGCAGCCTCACTAGATATTCTAAGCTCCTTGTCTACACCAGGAGATAGAATTGGGAAACCCCTGTGCTGTGGGTTCTCAAGTGCACTGTGTTCCTCCCCCTCAATTGTAGAGTATTCCCAGTAGGAAGTGTTTCTCTGGGAGGGGGTGAGGAGTGCAATTGAGTCAGCACTTGTGCAACTATTAAAGTTGGGCTGTGAGGGGCGGTTGTTTGGGATGAGGTGATAGAAGCCATGTGCCCTGGGGAGGTTGGTGCTCTTCAATGGCAATCTCCTCAAGTGAGGAAGATCCCAGATAAGTAGGTACCCCTTGTGTGGTTGCTGCAGGCCCTGTTGAGAGGAAGCCTGAGCGGTTGTGGCTGGAGGAGTCATTGTATCCACTAGGGGGTTTGGACTAGTGGATATATCCTGCGTTTGTGTTGCAGGGGCATCCTCAGGGACTCATTCCCTGAGTAGCCGTTTTGGGTTTCTTTTTGGTGGGTTTGGTGGGGACTTTAGATTTGGAGGGGGTGGCTGTGGGTTCCAGCTGCGTGGGTTTTGCGCAGCTTGGCAGCCATTTTGAGTGTCCCCGTCAGAGTTGTGCGGGAGTATACTTCCGGCAGAACAGCCGTAAGCTGGACTCCCAAGCCAACAAGTCCCTCAGATTAAGCTGGTCTGTAATAATGGCCATGATGAACCGTGGATATAGTATCCAACGGTTGGCAGTTAGTTTTTTGAGCCAGATCCTTGAGCTCTAAAAATATTATTTCAGAAAAATTAAGTGGTTGTTGCTCAAGAATAGAAACATTACCTGCTGCCATTTGGTGGACATTGATCCCAAGACGACGTCTTAGGGGCCAAACATACATTCACCATGTGAAGATCAGGCGCTCAGCGTCATTAAAGTGTTTCTTCATGATAGTGGAGGCACTGAGATCGCCTTGATATCCATGTTGAGCAAAGGATAGATCTATGGTTCCCTTCGGATATCCGCAGGAGGAAGTAGCATCATTCAGTTGAAGAATTTGCGGATTATTGCAGGAGTGAGACTACTTCTTTGGTGTTGACGACTGACCGGAGGGATGGTGTGTTGTTCTCACCCAGTGGTAACAGTAACGTTCATCCAAATTGGTGCAAGGATTCGGCATGTAAAATGGGATTCAGAAGAAATGCCGTGTTGTATTGGGACTGAACCATAGATCGATAGCAGTATCGAACTTAGTCCAGATGGGCGATTTAGTGAGGTAGGCAACACAGTTGTGTCGCGGTTTAATTTGCATAGACCGCCATTGAGAAGAGGGAAGTTTTGGAGAGGAACGTTAGGTTTGAAGAAGATGAAGCAATGAGAGCTAAGGTTAGGGATATATATAGGGTACAGGTAAGGAAATGACTGAAGGATGTGGTGTTAGTCATCAGTAGTTTTAAACGACCGTTGACATGGTATACCCTTTCAGACGTTGAAACAGCTGAAGTCGTAGTGTTAGGCATCAGTAGTTTAAAAAACTACTGAAGACCGTGGTTTTGACTTCAGAGGATTGAAACAACTGAGGACTTGGTGTTTGTCATCAGTAGTTATGAAACTACTGAAGACAGTGGTTTTGTCATCAGCTGTTGTAAACAACTGAAGACTTGGTAAGTCATCAGTAGTTATAAAACTACTGAAGATGTGGTTTTGCTTCAGTTGTTTAAAATGAAACAGCAGTTGTACAAACGACTGAAGAGAAAGTTCTCTCAGCTGTTTTCGTCAATTCTTAGCTTTTCAGCTGTTTCAAACTATCCTCAACACATTCATCAGTCTTTTTGGCTGATTTCAGTTGTTTCATAGGACCAGTACTTATCTGTTTTTACTGATTGCAGTAGTTGTAACTGCATCAGTAGTTGTAACTATATCAGTAGTTTAGAACAGATGAAGTACTTCAGTACTTGTGAGACATTTAGCCTTCAGTAGTTATAAAACTACTGAGGTTAAAAGAGCTCACCAGTACTTATATGTACATAGGTACTCATGATCATCAGTATGATTACTAAGATCATCAGTGGTTGTCACTTATTCTAGCTGCAGCATACCAAGCCTTAACACCAGGTTTTGGAAAGTTGAACTATCCAAAGGCTTTGTAAAATGTCTGCACTCATCAGCACTAGGCACAAACTTAGGATCAATCAGACCTTTTTCAAAACAATCCCTTATAAAATGATGTCTGATCTCTATATGTTTGGTCCTAGAGTGCTGGACTGGATTTTTGACAATGCAAAGAGCTGAAGCACTATCCATTAACAATGGAGTCTTAGTCTTTGTAATGCCATAATCCAAAAGTTGGTTTTGAAGCCAGAGTACCTGAGATGTACAACTTGCAGCAGCAATGTACTCTGCTTTGGCAGTGGATGTAGCAACTGAGGTCTGTTTCTTGCTCTGCCAAGATATCAAGCAGTTGCCTAGGAATTGACATCCACCAGAAGTTGATTTCCTGGTCAAACATACACCCTGCATAGTCACTGTCAGAAAAGCAATAATTTACTAGAATGTCCGGTAGAATACCATAAACCTAGAGATGGAGTGCCTTGCAGATATCTAAAGATCCTCTTGACTGCAATCAGATGAGACTCTTTAGGTGCAGCCTGAAATCTAGCACAAACACATGTAGCAAACATAATATCTGGTCTAGAAGCTGTTAAATACATCAAGGACCAATCATACATCTGTAAAGTGTTTCATCAACCACTTTACCTTTCTGATCTGTGTCCAGTTGTGTGATGCTGCTATAGGAGTAGAACAAGACTTACAGTTTTGTAAATCAAACTTTACAAAAGATCTTTTGTATATTTGGACTGATGAATAAAATTCCATCAGCCTTTTGTTTGATTTGCAACCCCAGAAAAAACTGTAATTCCCCATGGCACTCATTTCAAACTTCTGTTGCATCAACTTTGTAAAGGCATCACACAACTTTGGATCAGAGATGCAAAAATGATATCATCTACATAAATTTGAACAAGTAGATTTGCTGCTGCCCAGCTTTCTTAATGAATAAAGTCTTATCTATGGGCTCTAGTGAAATTGTTTTCCAGAAGAAGTTGATAATGTCTCATACCAGGCTCTGGGAGCTTGTTTTAACCATAAAGAGCTTTATCAAGCTTATACACCCAATTAGGATGTTTATTGTCCTCAAAGCCGAGGTTGACATACATAAACCTCTTCTTTAATTTTTCCATACAAAAATGCACTTTTGACATCCATTTGAAAAACTTTAAGGTTTTGATAAGCAGCATAAGCTAAAAACAATCGAATTGCTTCCAGTCTGGCTACAGGGGCAAGGTTTCATCATAATCAATACCTTCTTCTGTGCAAACCCCTGAACAACCAGTCTGGCCTTGTTCTTAACAATAATCCCATTTTTATCAGTTTTGTTCCTAAACACCCATTTAGTGCCTATTGCACACTTACCTGGAGGTAGAGGAACCAGTTCCCACACTTGCTGTTTCTTGAACTGAAGAAGCTCAAGCTGCATGGCATCACCCATCCATTTTCCTTTAAAGCAATGTGATATTCTTTGGCTCTTGCTGACTGATGAAGAGAGCATAGAAGCAGAAATTTGACAATTGACTTCTTGTTGATACTCCAGCAGTGATATCACCAATGATTTGAGACATAGGGTGATTCTTCAGATCTTGATACCACAATGAGATCTGTGCAAGTGTTTGTAGCCGTTCAGCAGCAACAGATGGTGATGGTGAATCATTTCCTTGAAACCAATCAGTGGATGGTAATTCAAAGGAAGTTGAATTCGAAGAAATCTCATCAGCATTTGTGTGGATGTTGCTACTGGAGCTACAGGAACATCAGGTCTAGCTGAGTCAGCCTTATCACTAAACCTGAAGAGGTGAGTACTGCAATCATCATCATCATCAGCAGTACCACCAGGTGGTGAACTGTTGACAGGAGCACAGCAGGAGTTTGATAAGGAACATATTGCAGTATGTCCAAATCAAATAACTCCACAGGACTTTGTGGAATCTTGTCCTTTGGAGATTCATTAAACTTAACATGTAGAGTTTCTTCAACCATCTTTGTTCTGCAGTTGAAGACTCTGTATGCCTTGCAAGTAGATAAATAACCAACAAAGTACCCTGCATCCACCTTAGGATCAAATTATGGAGTTGATCCTTTGTGTTGAGAAAGAAACAGGGACACCCAAATGCTTTGAAAAATGAAATCAGAGGAGCCAAATGATGGAGAACTCATATGGAGTCTTCATCAACCTCTGATTTACTAAAACTCTATTTTGCACATAACAAGCTGTGTTGACAGCTTCAGCCCAAAAGGTCAGTGGCAAACCTGAGTCAGCCAGCATGGACCTGCAGCTTCAATGAGGGTCCTGTTCTTTCTCTCCACTACTCCATTTGTTCTGGAGTCCTTGGAATGCTGAACTGCCTTTTGATTCCCTTTGAAAGATAGAAGTCATCAAGTGTATGATTTCTGAACTCAGTTCCATTATCACTCCTAATACACTTGACTGGAAGGGAATACTGCTTCTCAATGTACAGCACAAAGTGAATAATCTTCTGAGCAGCCTCATCCTTGAGTGTAGAAGAAAGTCCATACAAATCTGGAGTAATCATCCACAATTACCAGACAGTATTTCTTCTTTCCATGCTCATTACTCTCACAGGACCAAATAGATCCATATGCAGTAATTGCAAGCAGGCAGTGGACTGGACATTCAATAGGAGGGAATGAGACTTTGTGCTGTTTTCCTTTTAAACAAGCAGTGCAGGTTTCATCACAGTGGAACTCCTTTATTGGTAAGCCTCTGACTAAACTATTGTGGCTAAGCTGATTCATGTTTTTGAGATTAACATGACCAAGCCCCTGTGCCACAGTTTAGATTCTTGAGAAGAGGCTTGGAAAATAGGCAAGGATTGCCTTTGAGATCTATCTTCTTAGAGAGATCTAAGGCATACACTCTTCCTGTCCTGTGGCTTTCAGGAGAGTGTGATCATCCAACACCTTGTCAATCAAGTGCAAAACTTTGGATGACAGAATCCTACAGTTTTGACTGGTGAAAAGGGCAACATGGCCTTTATCACACATTTGACTGACACTCAAGAGATTGTACTTGAGATTTTCCACATGATAACATCATCAAATTTGATTTCTCCATGGAGACAAAGCCCTTACCGATGATGTAACCCCTAGCATCATTGCCAAAAGAGACAAATCCCCTCTTTCCTTGAGAGTAGTCATGAAGAAGAGAGCTGTTCCCAGTCATGTGCATAGATCCCCCATGTCTACATAACAGATGCTACTGGCATGTTGAAGAACCCTGCAATAATAAACAATCAGTTAGTTTTAGAGACCCAAACCTTTTTGGTTTTGGGCTGGTCTCATCAGTAGATGGTAAACTAACAGGTTTATTTGAAACAACAGCCTGAGAGGAAGAAGATGGTGTAGAAGAGGAGTCCTTTGGCTTGGACCTCCTTTTCTGTGGTTTCAACATAGGAGAATCTAGTTGGTTAACTCTACCCAACAGATGTTGTACCATCATCACCAGCTGTGTCTGATTTTGTGATAAAGCTTTCAGCTCATCAGACACATTGCTAGTGGAGTTTGATAAGTTCCTATGTTGCCCTTCTTCTTCTGAGCACCTCAGCTGTCACCTGTTTAACCCCTTCCTTTTTGGATTTCTTTAAGGACTAAGGGTTACAGGATTTGATGTTGCTGATACAAATGTGGTCTCAAACTCAGTTTTCATTTTTACCATTTTCTCATTAATTTCTTCTTTTTGTTTGAGTTTGGAACCTCTTTGTACCAACAATCATCTGTAAGATGATTGAACAAACCACATACTTCACATGGTTTCTTCTTCATCTTAGGTTGATCATCAACTAAAGAGGGTGAAGCAACAGAAGACTTGTTCTTCAATGCTTTGGAGCATTGGTGCTTTCTTGACTACCTCTTTAGTAGTCTTCAAACTCTTTCTACTGCAGTTTTTCTCTCTTCAGTACTGACAGCAGTTGAGGTTTGAACTTCAGGTGTTAATCCTGCTCTCTAGTCCTTTCAGGACCTTCAGGATTAACTCCTGAGTTGATCAACTCATTAATCATGTGAATGTCAGCATTTGAACCATCAACATCAGCTGATAGTTCAAAGAGGGCTTGATGTTGACTGCTGTTCTGATTGTGCTGTATCAGAAGGTAGATCACATGATGTGATGGATTGGTTATCACTCTCACCATCAGATTCTACCTCTGCTCTTGGTGTAAAATCTGTAGGTGGAGCAGTGTGATTGTAACCAATTCCAAACTTCACTTTGAAGCAGACTGCTACTAAGAAGCATTTCAAAACCTTTGCATGATTGTACCCATCTATCACACTCGACCTGGGTAACTGCAAGGGTTCTTTGAGATCTTTGTACTTCTCTAGAAGTACTTCTTCTCTAGCCTTATCATCAATTATTTGGCAATTCAGTTTATAAATCTTATCATTTTTATCTTTGAGCACAAACTCAAACTCAGCTTTGTTTTTGGAAATTATTTGTTCTAGCTCAATGTTCTTATTAATTAGAGCTACATTTGCTTCTCTAATGGAAGCAAATGCTGCTATGCATGGTTCAGAACATAATTTGGCTTTGCCTCAGAGGATACTGTGATACTGAGGTGTAGAGGCATTGGAAAATGAAGTATCAGCAGACTCCAAAGCCATAAGAGCTAGATTCCCAAAGGGACTGTCACCACCATGTTGACCGCACCTGAGAAACAGTTGATCATGACCAGACAAGTCATCTGGTAAACTGCTCCAGTCAACAACTCCTGGGGTGAAGAAGCTGTGTTGTTGAGTTGAGGTTGTGATGAGATTGGGAATGGCTGAGGTTCTGGTAGTGCATGAGGTTGTGGTGTCATAGGAACTTGAACTTGATTTGACTGGGCATGTAATAACAAGGGTAAGGATATGGCATTTGACCTGAGAAAAAAAATAGTCGGAGATTGTTGTTGAGGATGATGACTAGAGGTGACAGGATGTTGCCCTCTGTGTTGTTGACTGTTGCCAGGAAAAGTCACAAAGGGTGCAGTGGAGTTAGATCCAGTGATCTACACTCTCTTGCAAAGTGTC
Organism: Flaveria trinervia; assembly: GCA_025506515.1. Lineage (NCBI taxonomy): Eukaryota > Viridiplantae > Streptophyta > Magnoliopsida > Asterales > Asteraceae > Flaveria > Flaveria trinervia. The sequence goes on along the minus strand of CM046450.1, from coordinate 22,771,646 downwards.
CAAGCCTTTGGCATTTGTGACACCTCAACTTGCTCTTGTCAAAACCAACTTTGGTTTTGCCAGAGAGTCCTGGGAATTTTCTCCAGTTCTTTTGTAGAACTTCTGAGATCTGATATTTATCAAGCCATTTGGCTCAAAATATCCATCTCTCTAAGTCATCATCAACAATCCCCTTGAGATCATCCATAATGAAACATAGATTGTCATTATTACACCCAGTAAACTAACCATCAATCTCACAAATGCAGAATCAGAAGTGCTTGAAGAAAAATTAATATGCTCATCATACTGGCATTCAGATGAAGCATATTCTGACTCATGACCCACCAAGGCAGTGTTGCCTTGTACAAAGTCTTCAGTGAGCTTTCCAGATGAAGACAGCTTTCTCTTCTGTTCTATCTCTCTCTCAAAACGTGAGCAGTTTCCCATGGAGTTGGGTGAGAGATAGTTTGTCCAAACTTGCACTAGAGCGTAGGACAATAGTATATGTGTCCCATCTCTCAGGCAGTGATCTGAGAAATCTGTTATTCATCTGAATATTGGTGTATTCAAGTTTGACCATTTTTAGTTCAGAGATCAAACAAGAGAACGCTCATATTGTTGAGTCAGTGTCTCATCCTTTCTATGAGAGAATGTCTCATATTGTGGGCAAGAATTTCTCTATTATTTGCCAAGACCTCATCTGTTCCTCAAATTGTTCTTTCAAGGCATTCCAGAGGTCATGGGCAGTTTCATGATGCATTAGCCCAGAATAGATTTCATTAGGCAGTGCCATGGCCAGAATTCCATGGGCTTTTGCATCAATTTCAAGCAACTTCTTATCCTCATCTGAGTATTGCTCCCTCCTCTCGGAACCATGATTGGTTTCCGGGTTATTCACCATAGGCTTGTGTGGACCATGTACCACTGATGTCCAACAACCTGCGCTGTTAACAGACAGGTGATGGAGCATACGTCTTTGCCATATGTTATACTCATTCCTAACCAGCATAGGTGGCTTGGTTGAGAAACCAGTATTGTGAGGATCATTGGAAGGAGTAGTCATTTTCAGTTCAAAAACAATTTAGTTCAAGCTTTTAAAAGTTTTAGACAGACCACAACAAACTCAATGAGAACCAAGAAAAGATCTCAGGATGAATGAGCAGAAATACAGAAAATTCAATCTCTATAACCGTTTCTTGCAAAAACAAAAGCTAATTCATCAAACTTAGATCTTGAATAGCAGTTTCAATGATCAATTATTAGATCGATCAATGATGAACCGGCTCTGATACCATTTGACAGGATCAGCGATCACAAGTTTGATGTATTAGGATACAAAGCAGCGGAATACAAACAAGAATTAGACAGATTGTAGCAAGCAATTGATATTTGTAAGCATTAAAAGAGCATACGGTTATAGGGAGAGAATATATTTCTGATTCAAGGAATGTTTATGGATGAAGAATATTTCTAATCAAATCATTCGTTTATTGAATCATTCATCTCATTCTCTCATCTCTCGTTACAATGAGTTGTCACTCCTTATATAGAGTGCAACAATCACTGCTGTTATCACGGAAAGTGACAACTGGCAGATCTAATACAAGAATAACTAATTCTTAACAAACTACTGAAATGTTCACAACTACTGAGAACATATCAGCTTGTTAAGTACAAAATATAAAACTACTGAAACTACAACGACTGAAGAACAAGCTCTCCAGTCGTTTTACAAAACTACTGAAACATAAAAATATAAAACTACTGATATCACAACTACTGAAGAGGTACTCTTCAGCTGTTGTGACAAACTACTGAGGCTTCAGTACTTGATCTTCAGACTTTGACCTTCAGGTGTTTCATCAGCTGATGACTCCAGTAGATATCATCAGCTGATGTCTTCAGTCTTTGTCTTCAGACCTTGTACATCAGTTGTTGATCTTCAGCACTTGTAAACTCTTCAGCTGTTGTACTTCAGTACTTTGGTCTTTCAGCTTCAACACTTGTGTTCTTCAGCTGTTGTACTTCAGCACTTTGGTTCTTCAGCTGTTGAGGTCTTCAGCACTTGATCTTCAGCTGTTGAAGTCTTCAGCACTTGTCAAACTGCTGATGAGGCTTTCAGCAGTTGTTGTGATACCATGTGGGACTTAGAGGTTTTTTGATCTTGGCTCATTGGTTCTTTTGGTCCAACAGTATGTTATGTATGTATGATTGATGCATGATGATGTGTGATTGATGATGTTTGATAATGATGTATAATTGTATGATTGTATGTTATGTTCCTTATTAAGTATGATGACGTGACTTTACATGGTTTGATATTGTTAATAAACGTAAAGTATTATCTTAAAGAAGTGAAAGGTTTAAGATAATGAAAGTGGAACATAATGAATAAACGAATGAAAAGCCTTGCAAGCAAATGAAAGGAGGTTCACAACTCATTGAGAGTTGTTAGCTCAACTGTGTGTGTCTACCACGTGCGATTTTGGCTAACTCATAAGGGTTCATACACACAGTAAGAGTCCAGTCTTGGTGACTGCTCCAATACGTGTGATTTACTAATTACTATGTGTTATACGACGTGCGATCTTGACGAACCCATAAGAGTTCACACACATAGGGGGAGTTTGTCCTAGTGACCACTCCATATGTGCGATATGGGTTCCTTGTCACTTACCCTTGATGAATGCCTTGGTGCTCTAGTGTAACACCCGGTTATTTTTCTAAAAGCCAGGATAAAAAGAATAAAAGCAAGAAAGACAATAAGGTCCAAGTGGAGGGACCAAAAGTGTCCAAAAGGACAAAACTTTAGAAAAGTTGGTGATAAAGGTTTTTATGTGTTTATGACGGGTTTTAGCCCGGTTATATGATTATGTGCTTATGTGTTGTGTTTGTGCTCGTGTGTATGTTTTCGATGTTATTTCTAGGTGTTTTGAACTCTTTGCAAGCGGGTTAAAAGGAAGAACACCCAAGTTGCACCAGGTGAGTTCTAGACCCCAGTTTTTACATGTTTTGAAACATATTTGGGGCTGAAAACGTATTAAAATGATTTTTACAAAGTATATGTGAATACCCGTATGTAATGTGAATGTTGGATGTTAGTTCTGGATGGTCTATAGTCTACTGATGTTTAGAATAGCCACATTATGCTTAGAACCGATGGGTTTGATGATTAGGGTTGAAAATATCCTAGAAACATGTTACAGAATGCTCATGCCCCTAGATAAGTGTTCATACGTCTAAAATTGCCTTAGAAAGAATCAAGTGTAAGTCATGCGCCTGAACAGTAACTCATGCGCCCAAAATTTACCTTAGAAATGTATAAGTTCTGCTCATGCGCATGAACAGTGGCCCATGCGCCTAGAAATGTAAGTCGGATGACTAAGGGTAGGGCCATGTGCCCCAATAGTGCCCATGCGCCCAAGTGGCCCATGCGCCTAAGTGTTCATGTGCCCGAATCATGCCCATGCGCCCAAGTGGCCCATGCGCCTAAGTGTTCATGCGTCCGAATAGTACCCATGCACCTAGATTGGGCTGGAATTTACTAAGTGTTCAGACGTACAGAAGTCCCCATGCCCCTGAAAGTGGCCCATGCGCCTAAGTGTTCCCCATGAGCCTGAATAATGTCCATGCACCTGCATAGTGTTCATGCGAAGAGGAAAATTTATAGCCTACGCATCCTGACAGCTGAAGGTTCATGAGGTCAACTACCCTACTCATGACTTGGAACTAGCGGTCGTGGTCTTTGCACTAAAGATTTGGAGGCACTATTTGTATGGAACAAAGTTCACCATCTTCACCGACCACAAGAGCTTAAAGTACTTCTTTGAGCAGAAGGACCTGAATATGAGGCAGAGGCAATGGTTGGAGCTCATAAAGGATTATGATTGTGAGATCCATTACCATCCGGGCAAAGCTAACGTGATGGTTGATGCTCTTAGCCAGAAGGAGAGGCCCGAGCCAATTCGGGTGAAAGCATATGAACTAATCATGACCTCTGATGTAATAAAGCAAGTCAAGGAGTTTTAGGATGAGACATTAAAAGAAGATCATCTAAACTCTGAAAGAATGAGAGGTCTGGTTAGGGAATTGAGTGAGAACACACTTGGTGTTAAAACTCGATTTGGACGGGTATGGATTCCTCGTTTCGGGAATCTACGTAAGAAGATTATGGACGAAGCTCACAAGACCTGATACTCTATCCATCTTGGTGCCACAACGATGTACCAAGACATGAAGAAGGATTATTTGTGGCCGGGTATGAAGCGTGACGTGATGGAGTATGTGAGCAAATGCCTTACTTGTTTGCAAGTGAAGGCGGAACATCAAAAGCCGTATAGGAAGATCCAACCTTTGATATACCGGAATGGAAGTGGGAGCACATCACCATGGATTTCATTACGAACCTGCCGCGTACTCCGATAGGATACGATGCCATATGGGGGATTGTTGACCGCTTGACGAAGAGTGCTCACTTCCTACTGATCCGCGAGACATATTCATCCAAGAGGTTGGCTGACCTGTTCATCAAGGAGGTTGTAACTCGTCATGTCGTGTCGGTGTCTATCGTGTCTGATCGTGACACCCGGTTTACCTCTAAATTCTAGAAGAAATTCCACAATGCCATGGGGACGAGGTTACATATTAGCACGGCTTATCATCCCCAAACTGATGGTCAGTCAGAAAGGACCATTTAGACGTTGGAAGACATGCTTCGGGCATGTGTGATTGACTTTGGAGGAAGTTGGGACAACCACTTACCGTTAACTGAATTCTCGTACAACAATAGTTATCATGCCAGCATTGGTATGCCACCATATGAGATGCTATACCATAGGAGATGCAGAACACCCGTTTGTTGGGGTGACATTTGTCAGAAAGAGTTGGGAAGCATCGAGGTAATCGAGGCTACGACCAAGAAGCGGGAGAGGATCAAAGCCTTCATTAAGGCAGCTAAAGATAGACAAAAGTCGTATGCCGATAAACGACGCACACCGATTGAGTTCTAGGTGGGTGACTGGGTTATGTTGAAGGTCTCACCTTGGAAGGGAATTATCAGATTCAGGAAGCGGGGCAAGTTGAGCCCAATATATATAGGCCCTTTCCGAATCATTACTAGAGTAGGAGGGTGGCCTATATGTTGGAATTACCAGATGAGTTAAGTGGGATTCATCCGACATTCCATGTGTCTCATCTGAGAAAGTGCATAGCTGACGAAGACATGATTGTTCCACTGGAGGATATCGAAGTTTATGAAAGGCTCAATTATGTAGAGCAACCAGTGGCAATCATTGATCATAAAGAGAAGAGGCTGCGAAATAAAGTGGTTCATTTTGTGCGTGTACAGTGGAAGCACAGGAAGGGATCCGATTCTACATGGAGACGGAGGAGGAGATGAGGCAGCATTATCCTTATATATTCGAGGAATAACAGGTTTCGGGGACGAAACCTATATAAGGGGGGTGGACTTGTAACACCTGGTTATTTTTCTAAAAGCCAAGATAAAAAGAATAAAAGCAAGAAAGGCAATAAGGTCGAAGTGGAGGGACCAAAAGTGTCCAAAAGGACAAAACTTTAGATAAGTTGGTGATAAAGGTGGCATGGCCGCCCATCACCTTTTCTACACCCAATTCTCAGTCATTTTATAGAGAGAAACAAGGGAAGAAGAGCAGAACTCGGTTTTGAAGAAGAAGAACAGAAGAAATCGAATTCAAAGTAAGAATTCGCGGTTTTTATGTGTTTATGACGGGTTTTAGCCCAGTTATGTGATTATGTGCTTATGCGTTGTGTTTGTGCTCGTGTGTATGTGTTTGGATTTATTTCTAGGTGTTTTGAACTCTTTGCAATCGGGTTAAAAGGAATAACACCCAAGTTGCACCAGGTGAGTTCTAGACCCCGGTTTTTACATGTTTTGAAACATATTTGGGGCTGAAAATGTATTAAAATGATTTTTACAACGTGTATGTGAATACCCATATGTAATGTGAATGTTGGATGTTAGTTCGGGATGGTTTATAGGCTACTCATGTTTAGAATAGCCACATTATGCTTAGAACCGACGGGTTTGATGATTAGGGTTGAAAATATCCTAGAAACATGTTACAGAATGCTCATGTGCCTAGATAAGTGTTCATACGTCTGAAATTGACTTAGAAAGAATCAAGTGTAAGTCATGCGCCTAAACAGTAACTCATGCGCCCAAAATTTACCTTAGAAATGTTTAAGTTCTGCTCATGCGCCTGAACAATGGCCCATGCGCCTAGAAATGTAAGTCGGATGACTAAGGGTAGGGCCATGCGCCCCAATAGTGCCCATGCGCCTAAGTGGCCCATGCGCCTAAGTGTTCATGCGCCCGAATAGTGCCCATGCACCCAAGTGGCCCATGCGCCTAAGTGTTCATGCGTCCGAATAGTACCCATGCGCCTAGATTGGGCTGGAATTTACTAAGTGTTCAGACGTCCAGAAGTCCCCATGCCCCTGAAAGTGGTCCATGCGCCTAAGTGTTCCCCATGCACCTGAATAGTGTCCATGCGCCTGCATAGTGTCCATGCGCCTAGACTTAGAATATTTTTCTAATTTTTGGGGAAAATGTGTAAAGTAGGCTTTGACTTGGGAAATTCCCGGGAGACTATAAGTTGACTTTTGGGGTCATAGATGGTATGATAGGCATGTATGATGATGATGATTATGATGATAATGATGTTGCATGAATATGCATGATGTATGTTATGTATGTATGCTGCCCTGTGATGATGTATGTATGGTATGTTATGTTATGTTCCTATGATGATGAATGTTTATCTTTCCATGGCTTTACATGTTATGTTAATGAATGAACCGAAAGTATTATGTAACGTAAAGTAAAAGATAATGAAAGAGGAACATGATGAATGAATCCATGCATTAACGAACAAATGAACGTAAAAAGTCTTGCAAGCAAATGTATGGAGGTTCACACCCAATGAAGGGTGTTAGCTCAACTGTGTGCGGGTTAGCTACCCCAGAAGGATGCACACTGGGGTCCAATCCTTGTGATTGACCACACGTATGAGATCCTTGCCGCTTACCTCAGGTACTGGAGTCACCTTCGTGCACAATGTTCGGGGTCTATAAAAGACCTCAGGCCTAGTATCCAGCTTCGTGCACAATGTTCGGGTATAGCCTATGGCATTGATCTGAAAGAAAACGAAAAGATGAACGGTGAATGTAGTTGCCTCAAGTACTAGATTCAGCTTCGTGCACAATGTTCGGGGTCTATGATAACCTCAGGCCCAGTACTAGCTTCGTGCACAATGTTCGGGGTATTGTACATGTCACAAGATGTAATGAATGAACGATGGCTAACGAACGTAATGGAAGATAATAATGATATTATCTGTATGTACGTATGATGTATGATCACGAACGAATGAAATGTATAGTATGGGCTTTGAAAAGAAATAAATAACGATTTTAAGTATGTTTTATTATAAAACTAGAACTCACTCAGCAACGCTGACTTATATACATTTTCAGTTGGCAGGTAAACGTTGCTGGGGATGGCACGAGGTTGCTGCTCAGCTCTTTTGGATGGCATCCATTTATTAAGGATTTTGTGATATAATACAACGATATAATTTTGTAACCGACAAATGATGCATTATTTTGCAAAAGATTTTAGGATGAAATGAAATGTCACTTGTTTTATGTTTTCTGCTACAATGTTTTGATGAATAAATGTAAAGTATATGTTTTACGTGCGATGAATCACCGGCTGTAAGCATCCCGGGAACGGGGCCTTACATCTAGAGGGGGTTAAGTACATGACATGACCTAGATAGAAGTAAAAGATAATAAATGTACGAAAAGTGCAATAAGTACGAAATGTGTGAAACGTGCGCAGTGTACGAAACGAACAATGATGAAGATAATAACTATTACCTTTATGTATGTACGATGTGTGATCACGTGTGATAGTAATGAAAATGTTTTAACGAATGGAAGGTAATGTAATGTTTTTATAAAACTAGAACTCACTCAGCAACGCTGACTTTTTATGTATTTTTCTAGTTGGCAGGTGAGCATTGCTGAGAATAACACGGAACAACTACTTGGCATTTTTAGATGGCATCCATTTGATAGAAATATGACGTTTTTGTGATGTAATACAAATGATAATATTTCGTAACAGTTAACTACATTGTATTGTTTTGCAAAAGCCGTCAATAATATATGAAATGGATTTCTATGTATTCCGCTACAGTATTTTAGCAAATCTAAATGCATGTTTTATGTGTTGTGTGCAATAATTTACTAGTTGTAAGCATACCAGGATCGGGGCCTTACAGTTAATAATAATGTTATTTCACTAATGTGTTTTCTAAAACTTATCATTTTAATTTTTTAAACTAGTGTTTAAAAAGACAAAATGACGAGTATATAAACATAATGACACACTCATCATTTCGTTTTACGTTTTATATAATTTTAAATTGTTTTATTATTATACTTTTGATGTATTAGATAAATGAACTATTAATATATTATTGTGTTTTCTACATTAAAAAGAAAAAAATTGTAATTTGTTTATCATCACTTATCATTCTTTAAAAACACAATAATTATAAGAAAAGCAGAATGACAAATGAAAAAAATGCAAATATAGATAGGAATCACATTTACCTAGAAAACACAAATTTTCTATAATTTTATGTGTAACGATAATGTATTCTTTCTAAAAAAGCATTTTTATAGTGTCATTTTATTAAAATAGTAGGAGAAATAAAAAAATCAATAAAAATGGTATGCCTAAAATATCATTGCAATAAAAAAAATTCTATAATTTGATATATCAATCATTGGTTAAGATATAGATACTCATGATTATTTTTTATTCATTTTAGATTAAATTTGTTTTTACTTGAATGATTCTAGTTTTATCTATGTATATGATTTTATATAATATAGGATCTATCTATTAGATAGCAAAAAGAATATTAATTTAAAAAACTCAAAAACTTTATTTCAAACTCTTGATGTTTAAGATAACACAATATGTTACTTTTGTCATTGTTTTTTCATAAATTAAATAAAGTTGATATCTATTATTGTGATTTACAATTATAAGTATATAATAATATTGTTTGACCAATATATTTTTCAAAACTCATAATATTTAAGATAAAATAATGATAATAAAAAACACAATAAGACATTTTATCATTCTATTTTATGTTATATACCATGTTGTGTTATTTTATTATTTTTTATGTATTAATTAAGTAGTTGTTAAATAGGTTAGTGACCCGTGTACAACACGAGTTGAATAGGAGATATATAAAAATAAGTAGTTAACTTGTTTTAGTTAAAAAATCATTATCATACTAAATTTTATGATATGTAAACTTTAAAAATTGAGTTGTGATTATTAAAATATCATTTTTTTAACTATTAGGATATTATTATCATATTAATCAATATTTATATATCTATAAAATTTTACAAATATATAAGATTGACTTAATTGATTTTTCATTTATATTGTTTAAAATAAAAATTGAAAATTAAGATTAACTTTGTAAATTTTGAAATAATTTATTTTAATTTAAAATAATAGGTTTATCAGGTGATAGCACATTTACCAATGGACGCCCTAGGAAAAGACCATGTGGAACCTAAGTTAGTATTAATATGTATAGATATACATGTATAGAATTATCATTAAGTGTTACATACTAGGATGTACAAAACCGGGTTATTTTATCATATAAATTTTATAATTTATAATATTAGAAAAACAAAAAAGTATTAATGAAAACTCAACTAACTAACGAAAATACATAATAAATTACACTAAATACATAATGATGACTAAAAATCCAATGTGTTTAAAAACATAAAAAGAGTTATTATCTTTTTATTGTGTATAAATAAAAAATAGTGCATATAAAACTTATAAATGTTTAAAAAAATTAGGAAATTTGATAAAAGTCAACAAAAGAGGTTTTACGTAAAATACCTCTCTAAGAAACTTATTCCATACAATTTGATCTCAATAATTGATTACGAAAATTATTAATCAGATTAGTTGTTACATATTTTTTAGTTAAAACTCTTTTTATTTGACAATTTCTAGCAGAGGCAATGTTGGTTCGCCTATGAATAAAATGAGGCCATTGTGACTATTATGTCAGACATGTCAAATATGTTAGGTTGTTTAGTCAAATATTTTCATCGTTTGTTATATATATTTATCATTGTGTTTTACGTTTTAGATTATTTCATGTTATTGTTATTGTTTTATATATATTATAAAATTTGGTTTATTTTAGTACCATGTTTTAAAATTATAAGTTAATAATAATGTTATTTCACTAATGTGTTTTTTAAAACTTATCATTTTAATTTTTCAAACTAGTATTTTAAAAAACAAAATGACGAGTATATAATCATAATGACACACTCATCATTGCGTTTTATATTTTATATAATTTTATATTGTTTTATTATTACTTTTGATGTATTAGATAAATGAACTATTAATAATTATTGTGTTTTCTACATTAAAAAGAAAAAATAGTGTTATTTGTTTATCTGCACTTATCATTCTTTAAAAACACAATAATGATAAGAAAAGCATAATGACGAATGAAAAAACGCAATTATAGATAGGAATTACATTTAGCTAGAAAACACATTTTTTTTATAATTTTATGTGTAACGATAATGTATTCTTTCTAAAAAGAGAAAAGCGTTTTTTATAGTGTATTCTTTTATTAAAAAAAGTAGGAGAAATAAAAAAATCAATAAAAATGTATGACTAAAATATCATTGCAATAAAAAAAAGTTCTATAATTTGATATATCAATCATTGGTTAAGATATAGATACTCATGATTATTTTTCATTCGTTTTAGATTAAATTTTATTTTACTTGAATGATCCTAGTTTTATATATGTATATGATTTTATATAATATAGGATCAATCTATTAGATAGCAAAAAGAATATTTAATTTAAAAAACTCAAAAACTTTATTTCAAACTCATGATGTTTAAGATAACACAATATGTTATTTTTTCATTGTTTTACATAAATTATATAAATTTATTATCTATTATTGTGTTTTACAATTAATGTATTTTTCAAAACTCATAATATTCAAGATAAATAATTATGATAAAAAACACAATAAGACATTTTATCATTCTATTTTATGTTATATACCATGTTGTATTATTTTATTATTTTATAATGTATTAAATTGAGTTGTTGTTAATTAGGTTGGTGACCTGTGTGCAACACAGGTTGAATAGGAGATATATAAAAATAAGTATTTAAGTTGTTTTAGTTTAAAAAATCATTATCATACTACATTTTATGATATATAAACTTTAAAAATTGAGTTGTGATTACTAAAATATCAAGTTTCGACAATTAGGATATTATTATCATATTAAATCAATATTTATTTATCAATAAAAAATTTACAAATTTATAAAGTTTGACTTAATTGATTTTTCATTTATCTTGTTTAAAATAAAAATTGAAAATTAAGATTAAATTTGTAAATTTTGAAATAATTTATTTAAGTTTAAAATAATAGGTTTATTATAGTGATAACACATGTACCAATAGATACCTTAGGAAAAGACCATGAGACACCTAAGTTAATATTTTATTAATATGTATAGATATACATGTATAGAATTATCATTAAGTGTTACATACTAGGATATACAAACCGGGTTATTTTACCATTATAAATTTTATAACTTATAATATTAGAAAAACAAAATTGTATTAAAGAAAACTCAAATAACTAACTGTAAGGCTCCGTTCCCAGGCACCTCACAGTTGGTCATTCATTACACTTAAAACATTTTAAAACGTACGTATATTTTTGAAGCGGAATTTAAAACTTTCATTAATAACTAAAAACATGTCATTTTATACATTTACAATATTTTTTTATCACAAAATACAAAGACATGTCAAAATACGGATGCCAGCCTCAAAATCCTCCAAGTAGCTTATGCATCCATGCCTGCAACTCCTCAGCATCAACAAATACCTGCCAACTATCATGCATCTAAAAATCAGCAACGCTGAGTGAGTTCTAGTTTTATAATAAAACATACTTTACTTTGTTAAAACCATTCTTTACTTTATTTCAAATCATACTATATTTTACAATCATTCGTGATCATACATTATACGTACATACAATAATATCATTATTACCTACGTCATTACGTTCGTTAACTTCGTTTCATTCAACGTGTTACATTATCGTTCACTTCTCTTTCTAGATCTGGTCAGAGTTTACCCTCTTCGTGGCACTCAGCCACGATTACTGAGGTCGAATGACAAGGATCATGTTCAGTATGTTATTACAATAATTCATTAACGTTCATTCATACTTTATCTTCCGTTCATCATTCTTTATTACTTGAATCTTGTCTTATGCAATATTCCCGACACATGCTCTAAAACTGATGCTGTGCCGGGGCCTGCTCACAAACCCCCGACTCATGTCCGAAGACTGACACAACACCGAGATACGCGACAAAGATCCCATATGAGTCAATCATAGGGATTGAACTCTATCCGAGTCTGTTGCAACACAAAGTCGCTCACCTCATACCTATGCTTGGCTTTATGCCACACCCCCGAAGTTATACGTAACTCGTGTAACCATGATATATTTCACCCCCAACGTTATGGGTAACAACACCCCCATCGAAATGGGTAACACACCCCCCCATCGAAATGGGTAACAACACCCCCACTGAAATAGGTAACAACACCCCCACCGAAATGGGTAACAACACCCCCATCGAAATGGGTAACACCACTAAAGGTCAGTCACAAAGACTAGAACCCTTGCGTGCACACTTTAGGATTTGTTGAACCTCATGCGGTAGAGCTTAAGGCATTTAGAGCCGTGCACCTCTGTACATATTGCTTGCAAGCCTTTCTATACTTTCTCTTTTATTAATGCATGCATTTTATCATTATGTTCCTCTTTTCATTATCTTCCACTTTACTTTACATAATAGTTTTCATTACATGTATTAAAGTTCAACGCGAAGCCAAGGGAAGACATACATACATAATAATGAACATACATAATCATAAACATACACCATCACCAATACAAGCACATCATACATGCATATCACACATCAACATAGCCATCACATCATAACCAGGCCTATCTCCCCATTTACCCCTTAGATCACTTAGAAAACCTCAAGTCCAAATCTGGGCGCATGGGACCTTCCAGGCGCATGAGCATAAAATTTCTAAGTGTAAAACAGTCTAGACGCATGGGCACTATTTGGGCGCTTCTGCCCTGTTCAGGGCATAACCAACACTTAGCCATTTCACTCACTTAGGCGCATGGGCACTATTTAGGCGCACCGCCAACACTTGGGCGCATGGCCAACAATTAGACGCATGAGCCACTATTTAGGCGCATGGCCACACATAGATGCATGGCCAACATGCTGGGCGCATGTGCCACTGTTTAGGCGCATGACCCACTATTGGGCGCATGGCCACACATAGGCGTCTGGCCTCTCATGCTGGGCGCATGAGCCACTGCTTGGGCACATGAGCCACCTCTAGGCGCATGGACCACTGTTCATGTTCATCAAAACATTCTGAAATATTTTCTATGCTATCAACATCACACGATTATCATTCTAATCATACCCAAACACAGATCTAACATACTAAGCCATCTAAGCATGCTAACATCATCACTACCCCATATCAACTCTATAACATACATTCATACATACATCATTTCAAACATAGAGCTGTAAACCCACGGTTTCTTTCAAATTGTTTACTTAGTATGCATAATAGACCCAACAAGTTGAAAATCAGTAAAAGAGGGGTTCTAGAAACTCACATTGAGCAGCCTTTGAGCAACACACTTCAACTTCAAGACCCACCTTCGATTCAGCTCTTGAATCCCGAAAACAAACACTAAACACCAGAACTTCGATCAAGAACTCGAAACCCAGCTGAAACTGAGCTCATATAAGAGAAGTTACCTTTAAAGCTGCTTCTTCAACTTTCTCTCTCTAGAACCGGAGCTCTAGAACCGGAGCTCTCTCTCTTCTTTCCTCCTCCGAGAGCAAAAGCAGCTTTCTACTTTGATATGGGCGACCATGCCCTTAAATCCTTAAAAATTAAGTGTACTTTGTACACTTATCCCCCTCCACTTATGCACACTTTCTATTCTTTCTATTTACTTTTCTTTCCCTTCTGTTTAAATAGAAATTCGGGGTGTTACAAGTCTACACCCCATAAAGAGGTTTTGTCCCCGAAACCTGTCGCGTCTCGAACAGTTTTGGGTAACACTGTCTCACCTCTTCTTTGATCTTGCATTTAAACTTAGATCCCTTTAGGCTTCACTGCACCCGCACAAGTGAAACCATCATTCTCCTTAGCCTATTCCCTTCTTCTTATTAGTAATAGCCACCAGTTTCTTCTCGTGGTTGAATGCTTTGTCCATCTCAGTGTTCTCTATTAGCATGATCATATCCTCATCGGTTGAGGTCTTTCTTAGACGAGATGCATGGAACATCAGATGAATTCCACTTAACTCATCGGGTGCTCCAATCGATGTGTCACTTCTCCTACCTGAGCAACACTAGGAATGACCCTCTACACTTTAGTACTAGCTTTACTCGACTCCAAACCAAGCAATCCGCTTTCTAGGTCGAAGCCTTCCTCATAATTCATTGTCGTAGGTCATCACCGTACTCTGATTGTGCACGGTTGAGCAATCCATCTTCTTGCAACACTTGGGTTTGAGTCATAGACTACTGATCAACTCACCTGGAGATGCATGTCTACCTACCTATGTCTGTCTTGAACAGCCTAGTACGAACAAGCACTCTCTCTCAATTCTATCACGCAATCCTCTAGGGCATTAGGTAACCTGGTAGACTTACCAATAGCAATTCTTACATCGAAGGTCTTATCGATCTTCCTACCCCTAACGTGTACATCACAGAAAATAGCGACAAAAAACTACTACTAGCGTCACAATTAAAGCATAGATGCATAAATCTAAACTTGCAAGAACGTACCTGACGTTACCTTAGAGTCTAACCTAGCTCCTCCTGGTCATAGCGAAGGCTCTAGCCTTCACCCTCTGTTCTCCTTCCTCGTACCGAGCTTCCTCCGATCTTCTTCACTCCGAACCTTCCGCCCTCCGCTTCTTGCAATCCCTGCTCATGTGACCTTCCTCACCACAGGATAACACCTCCCCATACCGCAGTTCTTCGCCACATGTCCGCTCCTCCCACAACAGAAACAGATATTGCCCCCCAATCTACATTCCCCGGGGTGCCTGTGTCCACACTTGCACACCTTTTCGACCCCGCACCAGTTATGACCACACGCTGATCATCCACTCATGCACCTTTGCCACCTGGAGCAGCTCCGCCACGTCCCAATCACTTCTCGTTCCATTCTTGATCACCCTCTCGTTTTTTGATACTTTTAGTCAACATGACAGATCTTTCATCATACAATCTCCCCGCCAAATCAACCGCTGACCTAAACGTGCTCGGTTGGGCAACAATCATGTGCCTACGGATGTCCGCCGGCAAGCCCTGAATGTACCTCTTGATCTTTCGTGAAAGAGGTGTCACCTAATCTGGCACCAGACGTGCCATCTCGTTGAATTTAGCGGTATATTGTTGATGTGTCATCATTCCCGCCTCCAGCTGCAAGAACTCTCTTTAAATCTTGTCCATCTCACGATGAGGATAGAACTCCTCAATCACCAGCCTCTTCAACTCCGGCCATCTCATCCTTCTGATAGCCCTGCTTCCCTCAACCTAGACAATATTGTCTCACCAACTCAAGGCTAAGTCCACAAAAGAATGGGCAGCAAACTTTACTTTCTGATCCTCCCGACACTCGCTGATATTCAATACCCCTTCCATCTCTCTCACCCATCGGTGAGCAGTGGCAGCAGTGCTGTTTCAATCAAAAGTTGGGGGCTTGCATCGTTGAAACGCCCCACAGTTACAGCCTCGTGCCGCCTCCAGCGCAGGCTCTTCCTCTTCTTCCTCTTCGTCATCGAAGAAAACCATTTCAATCTCGGGTTGTCTCCTGTCGCCCGAAGATCTACCCTTTTCCTGTCTCTTCTCATCTCTAACAGCCTTTATAACTTCGGTCACCATAGACGGTAGGATCATCTGCATGACCTGATGCACGTCCTCCCTGACTGCCTCTCTCATCGAGGCCCTCTAATTAGCATTCTCATCATCGCCCTCCTGATAAGGGGTCTCGGGTTCTTCATGAACTACTCTTTCAGCCCTAGACCTTCCTCTTGTGACCCGTGGTTCAGCACCACATCCACCACCGCCTCCACCTCGTGAAGCTTTCAAAGATCTACCGCCAACCATCTTCAAACACACTATAAGATTCAAACACTAATGCGGTCATTCAAGGTAATAACTCAGTTTATGTCAAGTATAGTAAGTCCCTAATTACAGTGGCCGGTTGTGATTAGCCACTTACTTTACTCTTTGTGAATTCAGTTTGGATCGATAAACATCCGAGCATGTTCTTGACAGAAGGATAAACAAACAGCACAACCAAGATACAATCAATAATACGAACTATAATTGAATGGTTTCATTGAAAAAAAACCTAATGATTACAAGCTCGTTACAACATAAGAATCAAGACTCTTGGCAAGGGGAAGATCGAGCATGATCTCCCCTCTCATCCGGCAGCCCTAGGCTCCCGGCACACTCTCTCTAAAACCCTTATCAAATCCTTCCCCTCTCTACACATTGAAACTGGTATATATAGGCCTCGGCCCATATTAGATGTGACTGGGCCCATTCGTGCGATTGGATCATACGTATGGGTCAATTGTAGACTGGACCATGCGTATGGTTCAATCGTACGACTGGACCATACTTATGGTTCAGTCTTACGAATGTCCCAATCGCATCTCTTAGTCGCATGGCTGGTCCATTAGCATGGCTCAGTCGTACGACTGAGTCTCATTCGCATATGCTCCTGCGAATGATCCAGTTTCATGTGTTTACAACATATCAGGTGTATAACATTAAGCCTAGACTATTCGACAAGCGACGGACACACTATATATGACTATATATGCTCCAACACTCTTCATACCCTAAGCATTTCCTATCCCGACTACATCAGTATCTAAATCTACACAATAGCACACAAGCCACATAACATGTGCACATAATGCCGGTTAATGTTAACTTACTATAAACGTTTACATAAAACCTTTACCTGCAGGCACGTAGCTACTAGGACTGGCATCCATGTTCCTTTTAGTCCCATTCTCAGTTTAAGATTAGGTTTTTCAAAATATTTACCCAATTCACTTCAACTTTTGCTCTGATACCAACTTGTAAGGCCCCGTTCCCAGGCATCTCACAGTTGGTCATTTATTGCACTTAAAACATTTTAAAACGTACGTATATTTTTGCAGTGGAATTTAAAACTTTCATTAATAACTAAAAACATGTCATTTCATACATTTACAACATTTGTTTTTATCACAAAATACAAAGACATGTCAAAATACGGATGCCAACCTCAAAATGCTACCAGTAGCTTATGCATCCATGCCTGCAACTCCTCAACATCAACAAATACCTGCCAACTATCATGTATACAAAAGTCAGGGACGCTGAGTGAGTTCTAGTTTTATAATAAAACATACTTTACTTTGTTAAAACCATTCTTTACTTTATTTCAAATCATACTATACTTTACAATCGTTCGTGATCATACATCATACATACATACAGATAATATCATTATTATCTTCGTCATTACCTTCGTTAACTTCATTCATTCAACGTGTTACATTATCGTTCACTTCTCTTTCTAGATCCGATCAGACTTTACCCTCTTCGTGGCACTCAGCCACGATTACTGAGGTCAAATGACAAGGATCATGTTTAGTACGTTATTACGATAATTCATTAACGTTTATTCATACTACGTTCTTTCATACTTTATCTTTCGTTCATTATTCTTTATTACTTGAATCTTGTCTCAAGCAATATCCCCGACTCATGCTCGAAAGCTGATGCTGTGCCGGGGCCTGCTCACAACCCCCAACTCATGTCCAAAGACTGACACAGCACCGGGATACACGACAAAGATCCCATATGAGTCAATCACAGGGATTGAACTCTATCCAAGTCTGTTGCAACACAAAGTCACTCACCTCATACCTATGCTTGGCTTTATGCCACACCCCCAAAGTTATATGTAACTCGGGTAACCATCATATATTTCACCCCCAACATTATGGGTAACAACACCCCCACTGAAATGGGTAACAACACCCCCACCAAACTGGGTAACAACACCCCCATCGAAATGGGTAACACCACTGAAGGTCAGTCACAAAGACTGTAACCCTTGCGTGCACACTTTAGGATTTGTTGAACCTCACACGGTAGAGCTTAAGGCATTTAGAGCCATGCACCTCTGTACATATTGCTTGCAAGCCTTTCTATACTTTCTCTTTTATTAATGCATGCATTTTATCATTATGTTCCTCTTTTCATTATCTTCCACTTTACTTTACATAATAGTTTTCATTACATTTATTAAAGTTCAACGCGAAGCCAAGGGAAGACATACATACATAATAATGAATATACATAATCATAAACATACACCATCACCAATATAAGCACATCATACATGCATATCACACATCAAACATAAGCCATCACATCATAACCAGGCCTATCTCCTCATTTACCCCTTAGATCACTTAGAAAACCTCAAGTCCAAATCTGGGCGCATGGGACCTTCCAGGCGCATGAGCATAAAATTTCTAAGTGTAAAACAGTCTAGACGCATGGGCACTATTTGGGCGCTTCTGCCCTGTTCAGGGCATCACCAACACTTAGCCATTTCACTCACTTAGGCGCATGGGCACTATTTAGGCGCACCGCCAACACTTGGGCGCATGGCCAACAATTAGACGCATGAGCCACTATTTAGGCGCATGGCCAACACATAGATGCATGGCCAACATGCTGGGCGCATGTGCCACTGTTTAGGCGCATGACCCACTATTGGGCGCATGGCCAACACATAGGCGTCTGGCCTCTCATGCTGGGCGCATGAGCCACTGCTTGGGCACATGAGCCACCTCTAGGCGCATGGACCACTGTTCATGTTCATCAAAACATTCTGAAATATTTTCTATGTTATCAACATCACACGATTATCATTCTAATCATACCCAAACACAGATCTAACATACTAAGGCCATCTAAGCATGCTAACATCATCACTACCCCATAATCAACTCTATCACATACATTCATACATACATCATTTCAAACATAGAGCTGTAAACCCACGGTTTCTTTCAAATTGTTTACTTAGTATGCATAATAGACCCAAACAAGTTGAAAATCAGTAAAAGAGGGGTTCTAGAAACTCACATTGAGCAGTCTTTGAGCAACACACTTCAACTTCAAGACCCACCTTCGATTCAGCTCTTGAATCCCGAAAACAAACACTAAACAACCAGAACTTCGATCAAGAACTCGAAACCCAGCTGAAACCGAGCTCATATAAGAGAAGACTTACCTTTAAAGCTGCTTCTTCCACTTTCTCTCTCTAGAACCGGAGCTCTCTCTCTTCTTTCCTCCTCCGAGAGCAAAAGCAGTTTTCTGCTTTGATATGGGCGACCATGCCCCTTAAATCCTTAAAATAATAAGGTTTGTACTTTGTACACTTTATCCCCCTCAATTTGTGCACAATTTCTATTCTTTCTATTTATTTTTCTTTTCCTTCTGTTTAAATAGAAATTCGGGGTGTTACACTAATGAAAATACATAATAAATTACACTAAATACATAATGATGACTAAAAATCCAATGTGTTTAAAAACATAAAAAAGTTATTATCTTTTAGTTGTGTAATTTAGATAGAAAAATAGTGTATATAAAACTTATAAATGTTTAAAAAAATTAGGGAAGTTGATAGAAGTCAACAAAAGAGGTTTTGCGTAAAATACCTCTCTAAGAAACTTATTCCATACAATTTGATCTCACCAATTGATTAAAAAAATAATTACTGAGATTACTTGTTACACATTTTTTAAGTTAAAACTCTTTTTGTTTGACCATTTCTAGTAGAGGCAATGTAGGTTCGCCTATGAATAAAATGAGGCCATTATGACTATTATGTCAGACATGTCAAATATGTTAGGTTGTTTAGTCAAATAGTTTCAACGTTTGTTATATATATTTATCATTGTGTTTTACGTTTTAGATTATTTCATATTATTTTTTTGTTTTATGTATATTATAAAATTTGGTTTATTTTAGTATCATGTTTTACAATTATAAGTTAATAATAATGTTATTTCACTAATGTGTTTTTTAAAACTTATCATTTAAAATTTTCAAACTAGTATTTTAAAAGACAAAATGACGAGTATATAAACATAATGACACACTCATCATTGTGTTTTACGTTTTATATAATTTTATGTTGTTTTATTATTACTTTTGATGTATTAGATAAATGAACTATTAATATATTATGAGTTTCTACATTAACAAGAAAAAAAGTGTTATTTGTTTTTAAGCACTTATCATTCTTTAAAAACACAATAATGATAAGAAAAGCACAATGACGAATGAAGAAACACAATATAGATAGGATTGCATTTAGCTAGAAAACACAGATTTTTTATAATTTTATGTGTAACGATAATGTGTTATTTCTAAAAACAAAAAAAGCTCTTTTATAGTGTAATTTTAATTAAAAACGTAGGAGAAATAAAAAATTCAATAAAAATGGTATGACTAAAATATCATTGCAATAACTTTTTTTTCAATAATTTGATATACCAGTCATTGGTTAAGATATAGATACTCATGATTATTTTTTATTCTTTTTAGATTACATTTTATTTTTACTTGAATGATCCTAGTTTTATATATATATATATATATAATATATATATATATATATATGATTTTTATATAATATAGGATCTATCTATTAGGTAGCAAAAAGAATATTTAATTTAAAAAAATCAAATACTTTATGAAAAGTACATCTTCAAAGTATTTGGAAGAAATCTGTCTTCACTTTATTGGCTTCGTAAGACCTTGTCTTTGGAGCTTTGGAAGACTTCACTTTTGGCTTCGGAAAACATTGGTCTTGGCTTCAGAAGATATTGGTCTTAGCTTTGAAATATATTGGTCTTGCCTTTTGAAGATTTCATACTTGGAATATTTTCTTGTGTAGAGTATGAAACTTTCGGAGCAACTTTTACTTAGTACCAACTGCATGCATGCAGGAAGCACTTGGGTTGTTTTGGGTGCATCAACCTTTCAATTAGCCTTACAGGTTATATTCCACCTTGTAAAGTTACTCATTTTTCAAAAACATTTATAAGTTTTACATAGAATAATATTTTTTTAAAATTACACCATAAAAATGATTATTTTTTAATCTTGAAAACACATATAGTATTGATATAAAAAGCATAGTTTTTTTAACTCATTGTGTAATTTTGTCAGTTCATTGTGTAATTTTGTCAGTTCATTGTGTAATCTTCTGAATTATAAGGATTACGTAATTATCTGATGAGGAATACACAATGAACTTGAAACATAAAAAAGTTTACACTTCTTATTATTGTGTTATTCGAAGATTATCATTTTAAAAACCACAATTAATAACACAATTGTTAACAATAAACACAATGGGTAACACAATGACTAATACTAAACTCGATAATTAACAATAAACACAATTAGCTGCTTGCCAAGGATTACACAATGAATGATTATGATTATGTAATGAACTGAAAAACAAAAAAAGTTACATTTTTAGAATTATATTATTTAAAAAACATTATTGTATAAAGCACAATGCATAATAAAATGGTGAACACTAAACACAATGGGTAATATAATCATCAACACTATACTCGATAATTAACGGTATACATAATGAGGTACTTGACGAATATTACACAATGATCTGATCAAAATTACATAATGCACTAGAAAAAAACATAAAAGATAACATGTTCAGGATTGTATTATTTGAAAATCACCATTTTACACAACAAAAAGCTAAACGTTAGACATAATAGGTAACACAATGACTACCACTAGACTTAATGATTAGGAATAGATACACTGAGATGCTTGATGGAGATTTTACAGTGACCTGATCTGGATTAAACAATGAACTAGAAAAAGATTTAAAAAATGACATTTGAATATTGTGTTATTTGAAAATCGTTATTTTTAAAAAACACAATGTATAACAAAATGGACAACATTAACTACAATGATCTGATAAATATTATACATTAACCTGATTACACAATAAGTTGACAAATATTATACAATGAGCTAAAATAACGTAAAAACAACCTTTTTATGTATGAAAAATATAGTAAGTTTTAGAGATTAAAAAACGTTTGCTTTAATAGCGTAATTTTTATAAAAAAGAGTGTTGTACATAAAAGTTACAAACGTTTAGAATAAAGGTGAAATTTGAAAATGTGGTTAATACTAAAATACATTTGACTCTTGGATCTAAAGTTTTAATTATTTAGCATCATTTAATCGAAGTATTTTAGCCTTTGCCTTTGGATGTAAGATCTAATGAATAATATCCTGTTTTATGATTCCAGTCTAATATCAAAAACACTTTAATTTTAACACTATTAAATTGTGTAAAAAATGTATCTTTTCGAAATGGTTAATGATTTTAATCTTACAACGAACATTAGTGTAGTTTTAAAAGCATGTTTTGTACGTGGGTATATGAATTGATCGTTCAATAAAACAAAATTATTTGATTTGATGTTTTAACACACAAATCTAGAACCTTAGTATTATATATGCATGATCTAAGCCATATTACACCATCTATCATTTTAAAGTAGGGTTCTTAACCAATTTGCAAATCACGTCGTCTTTGAAACAAAATATATCATGTCTAAGATGAATTAGAAGTAGGATCTTATTATCCTAATTCGATTTAGCGAAGATAAAAGCTATCTCTAGCATCAGCTTGATCTTGATGACCTTTGGTTTAGTATTGTTCATGAGATGTACATGTAGCATGTAAACAACATCTTCACTAGTTGTCCAAAAATGGATGCCGAACGAATAGATCACTTTCTTAGTGGCCTTTTTGTCCTAATATTCTCATATATATACCAACATTAGTGCATTTGAACATCAATTGGCTATAAAAGCTACAACACATGGATTTAAAGACATACAAAGTTTCTACCTTTTAAATTCGAAAAAGACTTGCTTGAGAAATCAACGTTGCTCACGTATCTTGTCGTGGAACAACTTAAATTATTTTCAAGAATTTTGTATCGGTTTGGAATTCTTTAAAATCCTATTTGGAAAGTGATAAAACACCATGAGCTCGTTAAAAAGATGTCTTTATTGACGAACTTAAGCCATAAAAAAGAATGCGTTTCTATTCCCATGTTTATATATATATCATTGGGAATGGCATTTATTCAAATGCCCATAATATGCCATGATGATGTATTGAAGCAAAATATTTTCTACATTTAGAGGCATACATACATGTCATGTACTATAGAACTTGGAACATACAAGGGAGGTGTTTAGCTGTACTTTTGTTAAATAATACTATGACACTATAATTAAAATCATTTTGTCGTAATTGTTACGATATTTTAAAGAATCTAAAGCCTAATCTTAATTGTGAATATTTAAAACTATTATTCCAGTTTGTAAAGCTCTCAAAGTGGAGAAGCCACTCAAAGAGATGTTCAGATGTTGTTTTGGCAACGATGTGGTCAATCTAGAGGGCAATAAATGATTATGTTTTTAACAAAAGAAATTGTGTCAAGAAGGTGATGTAAATTTAAATAAAGTATAGGCCGAGCTCAAAAACTTAGATTGGCGTATAGGCCGAGCTCAAAAACTTAGATTGGTTCTGTTGGGGGAATTGAAGTTGGTGATGGAGTTTTCTTATAAAGTATTAATAGTATTTGTATGTTGCTTTTTATCTTCCTTATGTATACGGTGTTGTCTATATTATCTTGTTAGTTTAATATTTATATAATTTTTTGGTGCTGCTTAAAATTTGCAAAACTATTATTGTGGCTTGAAATCACAGTAATTAATAAGCTTAAAACACATTCACAGACTTCCAAAACCGTGTGATTTCTTCACCAACATCAGTAGTGATTCAAACAACTCTAAAAGAAACACAAGATTGCATGTAATAAGTACACTTTAATTGCTTAACTTATTTCGTTTTATGTGGTGGTACTTTTGCAAAGCATCTCTAGACCCTAATCATACTTTCATCATATTAATTGATATAAAATAGTATCATATCAAATACGGTATTTTTGGTCTTTAACCAATATTCCATGTACTCCCCAAGACCCCACGTCTCAAAATTTTGTGGTTGAGAATTATGAGGTGTGGTGGGTTAACTCAAAACCAGAAGTAAACCTTTAAAGTATTGGAAATGGTGTGTAGAATATATAGGTGAATCTCATACCTATTCTATCATATATATATTTGACCATACCATCAATAAGACAAAAAGAGAAAGAAAAGAAAACATACAGTGCCTCCTACAACAAATGAAATGATCATACACACTTCATTCATTTAATTTTAATTAATTTACATTTATGTGCAAGAATATCTGAATTTTAACAGTAATCTCGATAAGGCATCATTCACTATTTATACAGATAAAAAACTTGAATCAACAACCATTCAATTGATCAAGTATACGCCTTACATGTATGGGATAAATGATCTAGTTGAACCACCCTTTAAGTATGATAGAGAAAAAGCACATATATAATGCATACACTTAAATCCTTTAACCACTAGTCATAGAGTTCATTTGCGAGGGATAAACAACAAGCGTATCCATCAATGATAACTTTGTTATTATAATTAATATCTGTAATCTCACAATTTGAGATGTGGCAACATGAAAATAGGTTTAATATGTCGCCCTTATAAATATTGATCTGGCACGTTATGGATAAACACCAACAATGAGATTACTTTTGGATGAAATTAGAATTAGGGTTTCACCACATATGAAACCTTATTCTTAAATTTCTATGTCTGTTGTGAAAATGTAAGAAATCAGTTATTATATCCAACATTATAACGTTCATCTTAATGTGATGTAAAGAGCTTTTGAAATTGATATATCTTTCTCGTTTAACTATAAATATGTAAAGTCTGATCTTCGTATTTAAATGCATGACTTTAAATTCTTATGTTATTTACTGATTTTTTTTAAACTCATGAAGGATTTAAAGCTTGTGAAAATGTAAGAAATAAGTTATTATATCCAATCCTTATAAACGTTCATCTTAATATGATGTAAGAGCTTTTGAAGTTGATATATCTTTCTAGTTTAACTAAAAATATGTAAAGTCTGATCTTCATATTTAAATGTATGACTTTAAATTCTTATGTTATTTACTGATTTTTTTTAAACACATGAAGGATTTAAAGCTTGTGTAGTGGTTTCTAGAATGAGTTAATAGCACATGAACAAGTTGAATGCATATAAACATATGAGTTTAGTGCTTATTCTGTTTGTTTATATTTTAGGTGTCATTGTAAAGTTTTTGGGTGTTAAGAGATTAAAGATGACGATTGTCAAAGCACGAGGATGATTCAACTAGGAAGGAAAATATATAAGGGGTTCTATAGAACTTGATGGAGTAATTATTCATGGCCATCGTTTTATTATTAATTCATTAAACTTTACACCTATCTTGTATCTTTCGATCGCTATGTGTTTATGGTTTGCATCATCCTGTTGGAGATCTACCTAGTTGTATAAATCTTAGTTCTTTTGTATTGTTAGATATCATATATTTTATGTGCTTTTTGTTGATTGTCTGAGCCTTATATTTTGTGAGTTCTGTTAAACAATCATCTAGAGATTTCGATTGTATATTGTTATTGTTCTATATATGTAGATAAGTTTACAAAATATCACAACTACGTCTCTTGTATCTTTGATCTTCTATTGGTATTCTTTGTTCAGAGTGATTTAGTGCTTTCTCATATATTTATACATTATACTAACATGTTTGTTGGTATCCAAGGAGTTGTAGTTATTTTTTGGGGTTTATAAAAAGCATAAAATCCTAAATCTTTGATCTCTACTTTATCATCTTAAACTACTTGATGATAACATTTGGGTTTTCTCATTGAGATGTTATCCTTGGGTGTTGCTACTAGTTATTGTTTACTGGGTAATCTTTTACAAAAATCCATTAGGGTAGTTCTTTATTCCAAGATATAGTAGGATTCGTAATAAGCCAGAGGTGTTAGATCGAGTGCTTGTAAAACTTATTGGTGACTTTGTGACCCTAGAAGGTTACTCATCATCATGTCATTGGTTATCATCGGTCGCCTTGTAACCTTAGAAGGTTACGAGCAAGTCATTAAAATGATCGAATACCCAAGAACATTATGCTCTTTTATAAGCATATCTCTTCTCTGTTTTTCTTTATTATACCTGGATATATTGTCTAGGCTTTGTGAAAATTATCAAGGTGAGCCATGTTATGTTTTGTATGCATAAGAAGGAGAGCCACAATCCTATTGTGTGTTGTATCAATATCAAGTCCTTAATTTTAATTGTAATTATCTAATTTGTATGTATTCACTAGCTAGATTGTAATTTTTATTGTTTCATGTGTGATTGTATGATACACCCTCGGTTAATCCTTAAGCTGCCACTAAAGTGGTATAAAAAACCTGGTTCTAATCTTTGTTGTGTTTATCTATGTGTGTGTGATCGGGTGGTGAAAGTTTAACATTTAAAGGCTTTATTTCCATGTTCACGC
The DNA here is from genome assembly GCA_025506515.1 of Flaveria trinervia. Classification (NCBI taxonomy): domain Eukaryota; kingdom Viridiplantae; phylum Streptophyta; class Magnoliopsida; order Asterales; family Asteraceae; genus Flaveria; species Flaveria trinervia. Next base: position 22,744,754 of record CM046450.1, on the reverse strand, counting down.
GTCAAATTGTGAGAAATAGAGCTACTTTTAGGATATTTTTGTGTTTGTAGGATAAAAGTAAAGAATACGAAGAAAGTGGAAGAAATGCGACGAAAATTGGAGCTCGGGAGGTGAAGATATGTAAAATAGAAGTTCAAAGACAATGGTAACTTAAAACGAGCATAACTAGAGATAGAAAAAGAGTTACGGGGCCCACAACCTATCAACAAAAAGCTCTCGAAAAATTACACATGAAAAGAAGTTTGTGCAGTGGGTGGCACCACCAACGCCAATATATGTGCCACCGACACCGATACCGTCAGAAACACCATCATAGCCACCGTTGGTCAATAACTTTCAGCCCAGATGGCGTTGGGGGCGCCACTGACGCCACTAGTGGTGCCACTGACGCCACAAGTGGTGCCACCGATGCCGATTGCCGCGTTTTGGTGGATTTTAACCTAATTTGAGTGGTTTTAAAGGGGGATTAACCCTATGATGAAAAACACCTCTTGACACATCAATCTTGGATGAAAATTAACCATATTTTATCATTCCAAAGGTCTTCCAACATAAAATCCATCCGGATTCAAATGATCAATTACATATTTTTTGAAGAATCGATAATGATGCAAGGCTAAATCCAATTGTGATTCACTTCAGGGGATGTGTTTGTGCAAATTTCTATTTTTCTTAGTTGTAACCTAGATTTGGGATTGAATCTTGAACCATTTAAGTTTTTTTGGATCAATTTATGATTTGATTATTTAAACCGTTTGATTATGTTTCAACCTAATGTTGATATTCTATGATTTTGGTTATCTTAATCATTATGTGATTGAGTATTAAAATTAGGGTTTCATTATTCAAATTGGTAATTGTGTGAATAATTAGGGTTTCATTATCAATTAGATATTATCATGTATAAGTCACCATTAATAACTTCTCACTAGGTTTCATTCAAGAAAAATTAGAACTTTGCCCAACTTGAATGCTGAAGTGGATTTTTTTCTCCAAGATTGTTAAAAATCTAAACTTTTATTTTTTTAATTTGATTATTTCTCAGTTCAATTAATCAAGTAATTTCCTTGTTAATGTATAATAGTTTTAAATTGATTGTTACTAGCACTGTCTTGTGATTCTCTGTGGATTCGACACCCTGCTTACCCTTTACTATTAAGGGTTATTAGATACTCTTTAATATATATTTTTGGACCAACCACACAACATCGATCAAAATGGCACCATTGTCGGGGAATCGTTTCTTAAAAAAATCCATAAAAAACCAAAAATACATTCTTTCTCTTGTTTTTAGTTTATTTATTATTGTTGTCGTTTAGAATTACACGGGTATTTGTTCTTGTGTGCAGGTAGTTCAAGACTCTTATGTATACGAGACATTCTAGAAGGACTTCACCATTGCTCTTTGATCCTGAGATTGAGAAAACAGCACAACACAACTGCATCTTTCATAAAGCAAACCCTTCAATGGCTCCTAATCCACAAGGTGCTTGGTCTGAAGAAGGAACTTTGTCAGCCAAAGCGAGTCACAGTTTTCAAAGACTTTCCAAGACACCAGAAAGCAATCCATTCAACAATATGACGAACTTGGGTAATCAAGGTGTTTCGTCCACTTAACCTTCGCCACAAAGAGAACAACCTTTAGGTGATATTCCTCCTCCACTATTCCAACCACATAATGCTCCACCACCTCGGCAACAAGTCCCACTATTTAACCTAGTTCAAGGAAACCCTATACTTCAACCACCACAATTCCAAATGGGTGACAATACTCGTGTTTACCCATAACCCAATCCACCCATTCAACAAGAACCAGTTAGAAATGTTAACTATGTGGCTTCGAGGAATCCTTCAGTTCAGTTCAACCAATCAATTTCTAGTAGGAATGATGGTATTCACGGTGATGAGGACATAAGGGATCGGGTATCAAATTGGGATGATGGAATAGAGCATGAGAATTTGAATACTGGATATGGCGGGGGAGATGAAGATGGATTTGGTTTCAACTATGGTTATCAACATTTGGGAGGATATAATCATCACTTTAACCTAATATTTCAAATGGGTAACCAAGGTCCACCAAGAGTTATGAGGCAACCAATGAATCAACATCCTCACCAGGTTTTCCTCAACATCAAGATGGTCTTCCATAAGTCCATCACTGTGCACCAGTTCGAGGAGTTGAAAGTCATTTTTGACCTAAAATTGCAGTAAAATCATCTCCAATAGTAAGCCCTATTGCACATGGTAGATCCTTTGAAGTTAGACCACAAGGCTTAAACATGTTGTCATCTATTTATGGTAAGCGAACTGAGGAACCTTACCTTCATATTTCTGAATTTGAAGTGGTGTGTGGCACAATTGGAAGACAAGGGTTTACACCAGATCAAGTTAAGCTAGTATTGTTTCAATTCACATTGAAGGATGCTGTAAAACAATGGTTTCTTACTATCGGCAAGCATCTTTACATGGGAAGATATTCAACAACAATTTTTAGAAGAGTATTATACACCTCAACGAACAGGTGATGCAAGAGCTAATATTTGGAATTTCCAACAACAACCGGGTGAGCTTTTTTACGAGGCTTGGAAAAGATTTAAACAATTGTTAAGAAATTGCCCTCATCATGGCATTCCACAATGGGAGTTGATAAATACATTTTATGATGGCTTATACACCGATGACATCTGGGATGTGAATTCCAATACGGGAGGAACATTTCTTTCTAATCATGTCAAGGTGGATTGGGAAATTTTAGAGAAGATGGCGTGAACTCAAAAAGGCAAGCTCAGTCTAATAGGAAGAAGAAACATGCCATTGTTATTTTCACGGTACTACTAACGCCAATGAAAGAATAGAAAAATTGGAGAAAGCCAATCAAATATTGGAACGTTAATTGACAAGTGTGAATCTTAATGGAGGAAATGTGACACCTCAAGGCGGTCTATTTTTTCCAATGTGTGAAGGATGTGGTGACTTGGGACATGCTATTATGGATTGCCCAAATCAAGTAGGTCGAGCGGAGGAAGAGGTTAACCAAGTATATGGTGATTGAAAACAATATGATATGAATTCTAATACATATCATCCAGGTTTGCGTAATCATCCTAATTTTAAGTATGATAACATGTCTAACCAATCTAATCCTTATTTTCAGGTACCAAATCAAGGAGGTCAACCCTATCATAATTGACAACCGACGTATAACAACCAAAACTACAATCAAGGGGGGTACAACAAAGGATATCAAGGAAATTATCAACCTAATGTTGACCAATAAGGCTCAAACAACTCATCAGAAATAATGACTTCCTTAGAGATATTAAGAATGACAATGAGGTGCGAGACAAAATAGTGGAGGCATTAGCTAAGCAAGTTGGGTAAATAGCAGAAGATATGTCATAATTGAGAAGAAATCCAGGAATATTACCTAGCAACACTACCTTAAATCCTCAACATCAAACCTCCAGTATACAGAACATAAAGAGTGTGTAGATGAATGCAGTAAGTACCATCTCAAGTTGTAATCAAGTCACTAAAAGTAAAGAAAAAGAGGCCGATGAAGTAGAAAAAGATAAGAAAGTTAAGGAGAGTGACCAAGGAGCACTCGTTATTCCAATCAAAGTCGGGAAATTTAAGACTACTAGGGCTCTTTTGGAGTATGGAGCTGGTGTTAGCATCTTGCCAGGTACATTGTATGATCAATATGAGTTTGGTCCTCTCAAAGAAGTTGACACCACCATGGTGTTAGCTGACTCAAGTCATAAACGTCCTCGGGGGATGGTAAAAGATGTAGTAATCAAAGTGGGAGAATTTTACTACCCTATGGATTTTATGGTACTTGATTATGCATACCAGAGGACGTGGGAGCAACCTCAAGTAATATTAGGTAGACCATTTTTAAAAACTACAAATGCTCAAATTAACTGCCGAGATGGAACAATTGACATGACTTTAGAAACCCTTAAGTTGCATTCTGATATATTTTCTAAGTCTATCAATTATTTTGTCAATGATAAACCTAGTGAGGTAGGTATTATTGACGAGTGTGTTCCTCCATATATTCCATATACAAGTGAGGACACCACTTTCGAGATTGGTTTTAAACATGATAGGGCTAAGCTTGTAGATCTAATGAAAAATAAAGAGTTGGTGAAGAAGGTGGACACTATTGAGGATAAACCAAAAAGGAAGAAAAAAGTGAATGATCCACCTGATCCTGTGAATATCTGAGTTATGGAGATGGTGTGTGGAAGAAAATTGAATGACTTAGAAAACCTATCAGATCATTTAAAGAAAATTTACTTAGGAAATTCCGGAGGAAAGCACTCCATTCGACCACCATGAGTGTCGATAGATACGGTATGACTGAAGACCTAAAACTTAGCGCTACTTAGGAGGAAAGCCAAGGTATTTTATGTTTTTTAGTCTTTTTATTGTTTATTTATGATTTCATTTATTTTATTTTAAGAACTTTATGGGTGTGTTCACTAGAAACCCTTACGAGACTACACTCGTCCACCCGAGTCTACCGAATGGTTTAAAAGGCTTGTTGCATATGCAAAATTCAATCATGATTCTTACGAAAGTGAGTTTAGGACTTTTATCATTAAAGTGATTTTTATATTTATCTAAAAAAGTTAACTATGTTTAATATAATTTACACTTAAAAGTTGCATTGAGGACAATGCAATGCTTTAAGTGTGGGAAAGTAGATGCATTATTGATTTAATATGAGCTGCTAATCATGAAGTGAGAACTTCGGTTCTACATGGGTTTTAGTATGTTTTATAGATTAGTGGATGAGATGTTGAAGATCACTAGTAGAATTGAAGATCTTGCCATAAAGATATAATCAGGTGCATTTGTTTCTCATATTAATTGTTAAAAATGGTTAATTTGTAGTTAGTTTTAACTTTTGGTTATTGATGGTGAGTCCTTGATTGATTGTAAATGATTTGTGAATACGATAAGATTGGGTTTGATCTTAATATTCTCTTGTCTTCGTAACACTTAGTTAGTACATTGGCGGCAATGTACATCTTAAGTGTGGGGATGAGGGAAATTATGGAGAATTAAGAAAAAAAATTAACATCCTGTCACACTTCAATTTTTGCAAAAATTTTCTAGTAAAGTTTAGTGTGTTTATGAAACCAGAATTTTCAATATAAGTCACTTGTTGTTTGTTAAAAGATTGGTATAGATCTTAGGTCATGACCATATTGTTTAAGTTACGGGAAAAAGCTTTTCTAGCGGGTTGTTTTTGAAAATATGAACGATGTCTGGTTAGGGTTAACAAGCTTTTGATATAATAAACTCATGTGCACATCGGTAGCCTAAATTATTACTTGGTGAGATTTTGAGCCTATTACGAACAGAATTATATATTAATTTGTTAAGGGTAGGCCATATACCACTTTTGTTACAGAACTTGTATTATTTGATGCATATCAAGACTATAAGCAAGGTGTTTTAAATAAATGAAAAGGCAATTTATGAACCCATTTATTATTATTGGTTGTTATTGTTATCCATCCTAACCTTTAGTAGCCAAGTTGAATCTTAAGCCATTCAATTGTTAAAACCAACAAATAAAGCCCAGGTTATTAGTTGATAACCGATCTTTAAGCCGTTCAAAGTAAAAGAGCGTAGAAGTCAAGCTTATAAAAATTGAAAAATAATAAAAAACAAGGAAAAAAGTATTGTTCAAGAAGGATCAAAGTGATTATCTCTGAGAGCCATGTTAAAAGAATGGTTTGATGGTTTGATTTATATTCTATTTGTGTTAGCCACTTTTAAAAGCCAATACTTCCTACCCGTGCCTAAGACTAAAAACTCGTAAGTCCTTTAGATTTGTGCAAGATCTATGCAAGTGGTGGAGAGGTGTGATTGCTATACAAGCTTATGTGGATAAGATGGTATGTTGGCTATTGAATGATTACACTAGTACATATTTTACTAGTCCAAATGTAAACCAAGAAGAGTGAATTATTGTGAGGGGTGTGTACATGAGACTAAAAATTAAAATCATGTTAAGCTTAGTTGCTTGATGTCTTATTTTTCCAATAATTGACTTGCTAAAATGTAAATCTAGTGAACGATGTAAATTTTATGTATAAGGGCATGACCTTGGACCTTAATTTATTTTTAATAAGTGACTAGTGATGTATATTTTCAATGATGGTTTTATGAATTACAATTGAGCTTTGCTTGAGGTAAGTGTGGTGATTGTGATCGGGTGGTGAAAGTTCAACATTTAAAAGCTTTATGTAAGGCCCCGATCCCGGAAACCTCACAGTTGGTCATTCATAGCAATTAAAACATTAAACATTACAATTATACAGATTTATGCAGCGGAAATGATTTATCAAAAGCTACTCATATCATTTAAAACACTGTTGTTAAGCAATACATCATCACTAATCTTTTTACAAAAGAATCGTTTTACTGCATTAGATAACAACAATAACATAGAATACGAATGGATGTCAGTCTTTTCCTGCCGAGTAGCTTCACCCTCGTGCCATCCTCAACAATAATTACCTGCGAACTGAAAATGTATAAAAGTCAGCGTTGCTGAGTGAGCTCTAGTTTTAAAAGTAATAAAATACTTTCTATATGTTGTGTGAGAAACTACTCTTTTCTGTAAAATATAACTACTCTTTTCTACTGTATATGCGAGCACGCGTCAACTATATGAACACATATTGTTCGTTCTCTATACTGTGTGCCTTGTCTGTAAACTTTTAACTTTATGTTTCACTTTCTGTATGGACCAGTGAGCAATACCCCAACTATATGCGCGATGGAAAACGGGTGATGGGCCATCTATATCCCTCAAAAGGGTCAACTGTATCCCTCAAAAGGGTCAACTATATCCCCCGAAAGGGTAACTGTATCCCTCGAAAGGGTCAACTATATCCCCCGAAAGGGTAACTGTATCCCTCGAAAGGGTCTGTGTACTATGTACAAGGCCGACCCAATCACCCAGTGCATGCTACAAAGGTCCTGCCAATCTCAATTGATTGACCCTGTGTGCATAAAAGGGTAGCTAACCCGCAGCACAGTTGAGCTAACGACAACACGGTCGTGTACCTCATGTAAGCTTGCAAGACTTGTTAACATTTTATTAATGTTCCTCTTCTTTCTTTATTGCTCTTTCACTTTATTATTATGATATACTTTACGTTACGATAATAACATACCACGTAAAGTCACATATTATGGGTAATAATAACAATAGCAATAACAATAATAAGGAACAGTCATAATCAATCATATCATGCATGAAACAACATCATTAATAAGCCTTTAGTTGACCTCGGTCAAATCCCTATGGCACAGACTCCCAGAAAAATTCTGTAAAAGTTTCTAAGTCTTAGGCGCATGGGAACTATTTGGGCGCATGAGCCCTATTTGGGCGTTTCATCACTATATAAGCGCATCAGCCTAACACTTACGCATTTTCACTTTAGGCGCATGAACTCATTCAGGTGCATGGGCACTATTGGTGCGTATGAACACTTAGGCGCATGGGCCACTTGGGCGCATGGGCACTATTGGGGCGTATGGCTCTACACTTAGTCGTCCGACTGTTATAGTCTAGGCGCATGGACAACTGTTCAGGCGCATGGGCTGTACTTTATCATTTCTAAGGTAATCTTAGGCGCATGGAATACTCTTTGGGCGCATGGATCACACTTAGTTCTTACTATGGCATTTTCAAGCGCATGAACCTTATTTAGGCGCATGGACCTTCTGTACTATATTTTCCAGTATGTTTTCAACCCAAATCATCGAATATGTCTGTTCTAAGCTTAATGTGGCTAACATGAATAACCTATAAGCATTCAAGAATCACATTCATTCATGCACAATGCACACGGGTAAACATACATGAACTTGTAAAAATCATTTTAATACATTTTCAGCCCCAAAGATCATTTAAAACATGTAAAACCGGGGTCTATAACTCACCTGGTGCAACTTGGGTGTTTCTTCCTTTATAACCCGCTTGCAATGAGTTCAAACACCTAGAAACAACACCACATATGCACACCCGAGCACAAACACAAACACATAAGCACATAAGCATGAAACCGGGATAAAACCCATCATAAACATGTAAAAACCACGAATTCTTACCTTCAATTCGACTTCTCTTCTTCTTCTTATCTTCAACCGAGAGTTTTTTTCTCTGCTCTCTCTCTCTAAAACCGAAGAAGATGGTGATGTGAAAAGAGGGTGGGCGGCCATGCCCACCTTTACACCAACTTTACAAGATATTGTCCTTTTTACACTTTTAGTCCCTCCACTTGGACTGAATTGCCTTTCTTTCTTTTATTCCTTATTTCTTGTCTTTTAAAGAATAACCAGGTGTTACACTTTATTTCCATGTTTGCATGTCAAATTGTGGGAAATAGAGCTACTATTGGGATATTATTGTAATTGTAGGATAAACGTGAAGAAAACGAAGAAATGGGAAGAAACGGGACGAAAATTAGAGCTCGGGAGGTGAAGATATGTAAAATAAATGTTCAAAGACAACGGTAACTTAAAACGAGCATAACTTGAGCTAGAAAAGAGTAACGAGGCCACGACTTATCAACAGAAAGCTCTTGAATAGTTACACATGAAAATCAAGTTTGTTCAGTGGGTGGTGCCACAGATGCTAATACAGTCAGAAACACCGTTAGAGCCACCGTTGGTCAGTAACTTTCAGCCCAGATGGAGCTGGGCGCACCATCGGCACCGATTGCCTCATTTTGGCAGATTTTAACCTATTTTGAAGGGTTTTAAAGGGGTATTAATCCTAGGACGGAAAACACCTCTTAACACATCAATCTTGGATGAATATAACCATATTTTGTCATTCCAAAAGTTTTCCAACATAAAATCCATCCGGATTCACATGAACAATTACATATTTGTTGAAGAACCAATGATGATGCAAGGCTAAATCCAATTGTGATTCACTTCGGGGGATGAGTTTGTGCAAGTTTCTATTTTTCTTAGTTATAACCTAGATTTGGGATTGGATCTTGAACCATTAAGTTCTTTTGGTTTCAATTTATGATTTGATTATTTAAACGGTTTGATTATGTTTAAACGTAATGTTGATATTCTATTATTTTGGTTATCTTTAATCATTGTGTGATTAATTATTAAAATTAGGGTTTTATTATTCAAATTGTAATTGTGTGAACAAGGTCCTTTAAACTTTAATCTATAATTATCACTAAGATCTTATCATGTATAAGTCACCATTAATGACTTCTTACTAGGTTTCATACTTTGCCAAAGTTGAATCCTAAAGTGGATTGTTTTTTCTACAAGATTGTTAAAAACCTAAACTTTTATTTTCTTAATTTGATTCCTTCTCAATTTAATTAATTAAACAATTTCCTTTTTAATGTTTAATAGTATTGATACATATGTCCCTAGTTTATGTCCTTAATATAAAAGTCTGTCATGTCTTACACATATGTAATGAATGGGTTGAATGAAAGATAATATGTCATTGATGTTTATAATGTTTAGTATTTCATAGCATTCTTGTGTGTTAAAGTATAATAAACTTATTATATAGGCTGAAGTTGTTATATGATGATTCATGCTAATGGACCATACTTATGGACCATACGCATGAACTCATCATGCTAATGAACCTGTCGCACGACTGAACCAGACGGCTGGATCAGTCGTACGAGTGAGACATGATATTGAATCAGTCGCACGACTGAACTTTCAGTCGTGCGTATGAATCAATAGCATGGGTCAGTCGCACGATGGTTCAGTCGCACAAATAAAGACTGCAAACCTATAAATACCACCTAATTCGTGGAAAAACATAACATTTGAGAGACTTTTGACTGTTGGGATCTGGTATTTGAACTAAACACCAACTGATTCACGTGTTAAACCAAACCAAATAGTGCGGAATCATATTTGATTGGCGATCCAATCAGTGAGAACGCTCGTAGAAACAATAACGTATTGAATCTAACATCAAGAATAGATTAGGAATCAATCTATAGCGTTCTATGAACTTGGAGTACGAACTTAGAGGCTTCTAGACGACTAGGGTACGTCTGGAGTCGAAGTGGATTCGATCCTTACGTTTTTTCACGAATTAGGTGGTATTTATAGATTAGGGTTGCTCATTCGGGCGACTGAACCATTAGCATGGTTCATTCGTGCGATTGAGCCATGCGGTTGATCCATTCGCACGTCTGAGTGTTCAGTCGTGCGACTGAGCCAGACGCATGAAGTTGTTCAGGCGTATGAACTATTTAGGCGCATGGACACTCAGTCGCATGGCCATTCGGACGCATGAGACTTCACTTCACCAAGTTTGAATGTATTCAATATTATAGCATTATGCATAACATTCAAACAATCACAAACCTATATAATCAAGTCAATATGTGTTAAACAACTCATTAATAAATATTAAACATTATAACACAACCAAACACTTGTATTTCATTAAGTACCCAAGTATTTCATTTACATAAGCGTAAGACAATACAAAGATATTACATTAGATCAGAAACTAGGGACACATGTATCAACAAACTCCCCCTTGGACCTAGATTTATCTATTGTCTTATCTTTTTCATAACCTCATCGTACTTCTTGTACTTCTCCTCTCTTGTGACTCCTGCGTGTATCTCAAACGCAAAGCAGAGTCGTATCACATTTTGGAATTGGAGGGCTTGTACAATATCTCGCGTGTCATAGAATAGTGGCCACTTGTATAATGTGTATACATCATCAGCAGACAAGTTTGTAAGCCACATTTGGTCAAATACCCTGATAATATCCATTTTCCCTTCTTTGTTCATTCCTATGACCGCCTCTCCTGTTCTCCGATCATAGTACCACCATTTAAAGTGTGGAGTGAAGTCCTGTGGCATTTCTCTAAGAGGGATTCTTGACATTGTTCTTGGGGGACTCCACTTCAGCACTATCTTAGGCTTCCCAGTTATGGGATCAACTTCAGACTGTCTGATATACCTCGTAGGTTTTTGAGGTTTCAAGTTGACCCACCTGGTATGGTACTCTTTCTTCAGGGCAGCCTCAAACCAGCCTCACATCTTCTTCAGGTCAGCATATAGTAACTTCAGGTTAGCCAGCTGGTTGAGCTCAAAACCAGGTAGAGACTTTAGATCATGCGGGAATCTAAAGTACTCGATACCCATCTCTCTCTTTACCGCGTATACATTAAGATCATCAAAATAAGCCCATGCGATAATTTTGCCTGGCACCTTTTGATGTTTCTTTACTCTGTACAGCTTGGTGTATACATTTGGTTTAGGAGTAGAGTGTTGTGCTCGGATCTCCTCAAAACATGCAGCCCATTCAGCCTTTCTGATATCAACATCGGCGATTGAGGCTTGGGCTTGTTCTTCAACCCTCTCAGTCTCTTGTTCCATCTGATCCAGCTTGGGCTTGTTCTTCAACCCTCTCAGTCTCTTGTTCCATCTGATCCAGTATATCAAATGTATCATTGACTAGGGAATCACCCAAATTGGGGACCACATTTCCCTCTTTGTCAGCATACTCTGGATAGCGATCTGTTGTGACATCCTCGATCTCTATCTCATAGATATCCTTGAGATCGTCATCACTTTCAACATGGACAGTTGGAGCATCTTTCACGATCTCATCAGGATTGAGTCGGAACATTTCAGCTAGTTGCTCGTCGGTGAGATCATGAATTATCTCTCCTTCTTTAGGAGTGTAATTCACAGATCTCCTGACAATCCCCTGCAAATCAAGAATCATTGTGATTGAGTCTTGATCTATTGGAGGGGAGCAACATCATATTCATCTCCTTGAAAATTTGGATCTGCTTGATTTAAAACATGTAACACATCAACCATTAGGTTGACTCAAAGCAGTAAACATCAATAATAACCATAAACATTAATTACATTTATTTGATACAATATTCAATACACATGAGTTAAATAACATAAACACTATGCATTACTCTTGTCTTGAATAGCTGGTGTCAGTAGGATCAGCAGAAGATGATGGGGCTCCTTGGTCTTGATTTTTCTTTATGCGCCTCTCTTGACCTTGAGCTGATGCAGATGCAACTGCATCTCCTTCTTTATCATCATCATCACCGACATCATCACCTGCATCAGTGTCATCCCCTTGATCATCACCATCATCATCATCATCATCATCATCACTATCATCGTCATCACCATCATCTCCATCTCCTTCTTGAATCATTAGAGGCTCATCTTTGGATCCCTTCAGTCTCAGCATAAGCTTCTTGTTTTGGGCCTTTAAATCTTGTATCCTCTGTACTGAGGATGTATGCATCTCTCTCAGCTCTGTGATCTCTTGGCTCTGAGCCTCAATCCTCTGAATGGATGAGGCATGTGCATCATGCAGCTCCTCAATCTATTGGCTCTGAACCTCTATCCTTTGGGCTTGGGATGCATTAAGCTCCATCAGCTGATTAAGCTGAGAGGCTCGCATGTTCATCCGTCGCCAGCAGCTTCAGCACTAACGGTTAAGGTTAGCCAACTGCTCCTCCAACCCGACAGATGGGTAAGAGGATCCAAAACAGGTGGGACCTATGAAGAGGTCCCGACTCCATGGCTGGTGGTGGTGGTAGTGGATGTAGAGAAGATTGGGTGGTATAGATGTGGATGGCTGTCGATGAGCTGTAGTGGTGGTGGATGGGAAGTGGGTAACTGGTGGAGTAGGTGTGGAAGTGGTGTATGAGGTGGTAGTGGTGGTGGGTTGAATGGTGGTAGTGATGTTAGGTGGAGGGAGTGGTGGTGTGGAGTGGTGGTAGCTATGGTGGTGGCTGTGGTGGTGATGAAGGTGATTCTGCGCTCTTCTTTTCAAGTCGTGGGGCTGAGCCATCCCTTCTTCCTTGATCCATTCGAGGAGGATGCTCCACCTAGAACACGGCCTGGCAGATCAGGAGTATAAGTAGGATCAGCAGTAGTCTCTCCAATCCGCTTGGGTGTTCACCAACCGCCCGGAGCCCTCGTTCTGTGGGAACGACTTTACTTCCCACAGTCCGAGTTAGAGGCTCCTCATCTGACTCCTCCTCTTCCTCACCAGGTATGAAACCCTGGTGGAATCCAGCAGTCTCAGCGATATCTCCAGTGGGGGCAGAGGCTGGAGATACAATATCAGCAGTGGGGCCCGTTGGTTGAGTGGGCCCTACATCTCCAACATTCCCGCTATCATCATCCTCGGAGTCATCATCTGGTAGCTGCAGCTGCTCTACCTCCGAGTCACTGTCAACATGACGCCATTTATGTCTAGCTGGCGCCACGTAATCCTCCCAGGCCAGATGCCCAAATAGTCTCCTCACAGGGGGCTTAATCTGTTTTCCCCTGTAGACCTTCATTCTCCCCAAGGTGGTGTCGTCCATCACCTCGAGTACAACTGCGTCCTCCTTTTCCTTCGGCAAGGAAGGAGCTTCTGGTCGATAATCATTTGCATAAAACGAGGGTACATGCAGAAGCCCTCCTTCCTTTCCCTTTAATTTTCTCCACCAAGTAAGTGAAGATCATCTTTGAGAAGCTGAACGGTGGTTCAGCACCAACACAGCATATGCGTTCTGAATCTGATTAGAGAGCTCATCAAAGCCTCCCTTCCGTGATGCTATACATTTTAGCAGAACATGTGCAAGGTACTTGAACTGGGGGCACAGGTTGCTCTTGATGAGCACCCCTGCATTGATGTCCCCAGCGTACTTGGCATGCAGAATGCAACCTCGGACAGTAAGGGGATGTAGTCTAGTAGGGCAGTCAGCTTCGTCCCCAAACTGCAACATCGTCCTGAGATCATCCGCAGTGATCTCAATGGCCTCTCCAAATATAGAACTGTGGATACAATGAGGCTCTGTGGATCTATCATACAGCACCTTCCCAGAAGGGTTGCTGAATAGAACGGTATGGTGTACATGGAGTAGAGATGGCGTGAAAGATCCTCGATCTCCTGAGAAATGTGATGATACCAGAAAAGTTAGGGGCATGTCTGGATGACTGATCCAGATGAGCACAAATCTTGTGCTTAGTGCTCATGGTCCACCGACTTGCCATCTGTTACACAATGAAAATAAACGTTAGTATCCGTTGATTAATAATATCTTGAATAACTTGGACTTAAAAATATTCCTTTTGATCTGTCGTGCGAATGAGACTGTGGGACTGAGATCTAGTTGTGCGAATGAGTAGTGCGACTTAGATCTAGTCGTGCGTATTACCTCATACGTACGACTCGTCATGCAACTGAGCTTACACGTATGTAAACTCATTCATGTACATCAGTCGTGCGACTGAACTCACACGCTTGATTCAGTCGTGCGGGTTAGCCGTTAGCACTACTCAGTCGTGCGACTGAAGTTCATCAACCTGTCTAGTCGCATGACAGACTGCTGTTCAATTCAAATTCAAGTTTTGACTAATTCTTATCATTTGACGTCGTGTTTTGGTTCATTGACTCGCAATCATTGTACTTACCCCTGATGACATTGATTTCAATTGTTGGCTTATTTTAATTGGGTAACATAGTCCAACAGGTCTCGTTTCTTGTTTTGGGTCGAATGTATCGATTTAGGAGTCAATTGAATGAAACATTGTTCGATTGAATCACATTATACCTGTAAAGTCAGTACAAATCGTTAGTTCACAACAATCTGAGATATAGTAAGATCGAATGAAAATTTGGCAGAGTAACTTTAGTCGTGCGAATTAGGGCTAATTTGGGAGTGGTGGGTCTCTGCGACCGACTCCCCTTCTATTTATACTGACTGTGAATTCAAACGTACGAATGACTCATAAGCTCGTTCATTCGGCGAATGGACCTAAGTCGTGCGACTGGATCAGTCGCTCACCTTCAGTCGTCCGACTAGAGTTCAGTCGTGCGACTTGTTCATTCTCCCACTCTCAATCGGCCAAATGGCTCATTCGTATAAGCCATTCGGTTTAATGGTCCATACTCATGTCCATTCGACTGTTTATTGCATGATTATGGTCCATTCGCATGATTGGTCCATACTCATGGTCCAATCGTGCGAATGGGTCATACACTTGACATTTTTCTTACTTTAAGACCATTTGACATTTAAGCCCTTGTAAACTGTTGATTTAACATTATGAACGTTTGATCATCTCAAACATGATCATTTTAACTTTAAACTTTTGATCACCTCAGACGTGATCCTTTTAAGACATTTTGTCACCTCAGATGTCACCCAATTTTTACTTGAAAGCACGTGTGGTCACCTCAGACGTGACCTTTTAGATGATAAGTTCCCTTATCAACTTCCATGACATAGTCCAATACTACACAAAACTGAAATAGACTCGCGTTGTACTTACATAAAAAATTAACACTGAAAATTACACTAAGACATGTTTTTGTGTTTTGTGAGGGTTAATTCCTAAGATGTAACTCTAAGGAATAATTCTTCTAAGAGGGCAGCCTCAATTTTTTAAACCATACATGGACCAATTCAAGCTGGAATCATACAGGATATTCAAATCATTTGGGACCAGTTAACTAACACCTTTGATGCTCTTTCCTTGTATTTCATCTAGAGTCATTCAGCAAATCTAGAAAATCATACTAGTACTGTTAGGTCCCCACACTGATTTGACCTTTCAAGAATTGTAGCCACAGTGATTGTCAGTATACTTATCCTCTTAAATCCATACACAGACTTTTAACACAGTTGGGTGATCGTCTTAAGGTTTGTTTATTTCAACAAGCATTTGTGGATCCCACACTTATATGGCAATCAACATTCCTCTGGAGATTTTCGAGCGGTCTTAGGGTAGAATTCAAGAAGAGACTATTCTTATAAGCTTCAAAGAGAAGCCAATCCTCAGGTCAGTGCCATCGCACAGCAGAGAGGCGGCAAACAACAATGAGTTCTAGAATATATAGGTTATGCTTATCCTCAGGTCAGTGCCACCGCACAGCAGAGAGGCACATAATCTATCTTCTTGTTTGAGTAATTTTTCTTCTTTTGCACAGATCTCACCAACACATAGGTTATCAGTTTGATTGTATTTGCAATTTTCATGTGCTTTTGCTCATGCTTTGGTCATAACGCACACTTTTGTGGCGTTTATTTTGCTCGTCACCCCTTATTGGAATCTTGTTGATTGTGTTAACCAGGGATAAGGCGTTACCCATAGCTAGTCAAACTTTTAGTTTAATCTTGAGATCACCAAAAAGGTCAAGTCATCTATTGTGTTGAATCTACCGACATATCACCTGTGGTCTAGCAACCTCTAGGTCTACTTTCTTTGTGTTACCTTAGTAGTAGCTAGCTTATCTACATATTTCCTTTTATATTGCTTAGACTACACAGACTTATACTTGAACTTTGCATCTTTTTCATTTTGAATTTTAAAGTCCCAAATGGTTTGTACCTGTATACTATCATATTCCAAACATTGAATCAGTATCACACATACGATCTTATTTATTTTCAGCTTGCCTCTCCTTTTCCCTCGTTTTTTTTTTCTTTCCTAGACCTATTCTCCCCCTAAAATTTAAAACCACTATGGATTTGCATTTTAGGATTTTAATGTGCAAGGAAAGAAACCAATTGTATTTAAATAATTACATACAGAAACAAGAGAATAAAATAAAATTAGAATTTAAAAATTAAAAGAACTAGACACGAGCATCGGACTATACATGGTCATCTTCAGGAATGACCACTTTTCTTTTAACGCCATTGACCTCTAACAGATATAGAAAACATGGTTTGTCAAAGCCTTTGTATAGAGGTCAGCGCGTTGAAAATCAATTTTTATTTTTAATCACATCGATTAAATTCTTTTCAAAACAATCACGTATGAAGTGATATTTGATTCTGATGTTTTTGGTCTTAGGATGTTGGACCGGGTTTTTAGTGACTGCATTCGCATCAGAGTTATCAACAAAGATAGGAGTGGAAGTGAAATGCAAACTGTTATCCCACATTTGCTGTTGAATCCATATGATTTGGGAACAACAGTTTGCAGCAGCAACGTATTCGGCTTCACAGGTTGACAGAGCAACCGAGGTCTGCTTCTTACACTACCAGGTTACTAATCTTCTCCCAAAGAACTGACACCCTGCTGATGTAGACTTGTAGTTCATCTTGCAGCCACCGTAATCCGAGTCACTATACGCTGTAAGTTCAAAGTCATCATCATGAGGATACCACAACCCAAGTGTGGGTGTGCCCTTCAGATAACAAAATATCCTTTTAACTCCAATTAGATGGTTCACTTTAGGCTTTGCCTGATATCGTGAGCATAAACATGTAGCATACATGATATCAGGTCTTGAGGCAGTGAGATACATGAGAGATCCGATAATCTCTCGGTACATAGTGGCATCTACCAGATCACCGTTCTCATCGGGTGCTACATCATGGTTTGTAGCCAGTGGAGTGCCAGCTGTGGAAGCATTCTCCATGTCAAACCGACTGAGAATATCTCCTACATACTTGGTTTGATGTAGAAAGATTCCTTTTGGTGTCTGATCCACCTATAACCCGAGAAGGAACTTCATCTCCCCCATGGCACTCATCTCAAACTCCGCCTTCATTACTGCTTCGAATTCTTTGCATAATTCTTCGTTCTTTGAACCGAAGATTATGTCATCGACATAGATTTGTACTAGCAGTAAGTCTCCATCTTTTTCTTTGATAAACAGTGTGCAGTCAATGACTCCCCTACGAAATCCGTGTTTCACAAGATGAGTCGAGAGTTTCTCATACCAAGCCCGTGGAGCTTGATGAAGCCCGTATAGAGCCTTGTTGAGTTTGTAAACTCTATCTCGATGATATGGATCCTTAAATCCCTCAGGTTGAGTGACATACACTGTTTCTCTGATCTCACCATGAAGGAATGCACTCTTAACATCTAGCTGATAAACCTTGATTTTCATATAAGATGCTTAGGCAAGGAAGATGCAGATGGCTTCCATCCTTGCCACTGGTGCAAATACTTCATTGTAGTCGATACCTTCAACTTGTCGAAAACCCTGAACAACAAGCCGAGCCTTGTTTCTGATGATCACCCCCTGATCATCTTTCTTGCATTTCAAGACCCATTTGGTGCCAATGACTTTAGCACCTTTAGGTCTATCAACTAGTTCCATACACCTAGCTTCTTAAACTGAAGAAGTTCTTCTTGCATGGCACTAACCCAAGCCTCATCATTTAGTGCTTCACTAACATACATTGGCTCAAACTAAGACACAAAGCAATGGTATGCACCGTCGTGAAGGTATCCTTTTTCCATCACGGAGGCATAATCAGCTGAGTATAGCTGATTTCTAGTCTGAACCCCTGATCTCACATCTCCTATAATTTTATCTAATGGGTGATAGACGTTTAGACGTGAGCCAGGAGTTGTCGGAATAATCACCTCAGAGTCAAGATTATGAACATTTGGTTCTGGATCTGAGGTGGTTGGAGTCTGAGGTTCGATGGCTCAGAAGCATCACTCGTCGATGCTTGTGAACTTGTGGTAGTCGGAACCTGTACATCCTGGTTGATCTGATCATTTTCTTCATTTTCTTCATCAGAGGAAGAATCACTCACATCAACTGCTCCCCCTGAGTTTGTAGTGTCATGACTTGTTGAATCTAGAGATGGTGTGTTCAAGACATCGTACATCATCTTGTTTGCCAACTCGTCTTCTGAAAAGGAAACAGGTATGTTGAAGGTCTTAAAGAATCCATCATAGTCGAAGAAGTAGGCAGGCCCTTTTCCAGCAGGCGGTGTGATATATCTCTGAACATCAACATTGTACCACACCTCTACTTGGCTTGTTGAGTTTTTGTAAACTCTCTTGTTCGGTATGTTGTATCCTAAAAAGATACCTTCATCAATCTTCTCACTGAATTTTCCCTCCTGAGTCTTCTTCAGCAGGGTGCACAGAGCGCCAAACGGCTCAAGATATTCCAAGTTAGGTTTACATCGCTGTAATAACTCGTAGCACGTTTTACCATGTCGTTTTACTACCAAAACTCGATTAAGGGTATAACATGCATTTGCCACTGCTTCATTCCAAAATTGGATAGGCAGTTTCGAGTCTGCCAGCATAGTCCGTGCCGTCTCTATCAAGCTGCAGTTCTTCCATTCAGCAACGCCATTCATCTAAGGGGCATAAGCCGAGGTAAATTGATGTACAATTCCCTTTTCCTTGCAATATACCTCCATCCTCTGATTCTTAAACTCGGTTCCGTTGTCTAAGTGCACCTGTCGTACCTTCAGCTTGTATAGGGATTCCAGTGTAGTTACCAATTCTTGAAGGACTCAAATGTTTCTGATTTCAATTTTAGAAACATTACCCAAGAGAACCTTGAGTGGTCATCTGTAACTACATAGAAATACAGGTCGCCAGCGATGCTTCTTGTACTGTCTGGACCAAACAGATCCATGTGAAGAAGCTCAAGAGGAAGTTCTATAGAATGAACTTTCTTTTCCTTATGAGATTTCTTCGCCTGTTTGCCCTTTTTGCATGCAACACAAGTTTTTGACATTTAATCCTCTCACAAGATCATTTTGGATCAAGTGATTCATCTTTCTAGATTTATGTGTCCCGTTCTCCTATGCCAGGAGATGGAGTCCTTCTCAGTAGCTTTGTACAAGAAGCATTGGAATTCATGATCCGTTGTGGATGCCTTTGAGAGATCCAAGACATAAAGATCATTATATCTTGAAGCTGACATTAGGATCTGGTCCTCTGGGATCATGTATTCCTTATTTAGAACGTAACACTTCTGGTTATCAAAAACTACCTTGAATCCTTTATCACAGATTTGAGAGACAGAAAGCAGGTTATTTTGTAATTGTTGGAAATAGTTTACCTTATCAAACTTAACCTTCTCATTTCCCACTTCTCCTTGGGCTGTGATATACCCACCTTTGTTTCCAGCAAATGAAACATGCCCTCCTTTAATTTGTCTGACATTTGATAAGAGAGCTCTATTCCCTGTCATGTGCCTGGATGCTCCGCTATCTACAATCCACGTGTTAGTCTCAGCACTATAGCGAACACCCTGCACATTCAATGAAAACATTAGTTCGTGTTAGGAACCCAAGCCTAACATATCACAAACTCAACCCACTGACCCTTTGAGGTTAAGGATTGATCAGAATTCTGTTTGTGCTTATTTTCAGGTACTAAGGAGGTTTTTTCTTTCCATAATCCAGATTTGTGTAAGGCCTGTTTGTGATAAACAGACGACTGGATAATGGGTTGAACTTTGGATTCACTATCCCCTTTTGGAGGCGTCACTGAGTTCCTCTTAAAGAATCTAGATATGGATGCAGAAATTTCAACTTTTCTCCTTGGTGTCTGGTAATAAGGACAATGAGACGCTATGTGACCATACTCTCCACAATTATAGCAGGATCTGCTCTCAACTTTACGATTTAATTTTTTTGGTGGAGATGTAGATGTCACACTGTTGACCTTATTATGTTCAGACTAAGACACTTCTTTGTTAGATGTATGAGTTGGTTTTACAAACTTAATTGCTTTACCTGGTTTTACATCTTTGATCTCTTGTTTACCTGGACTGTGACATGATGCACATGATTGATTAAATTTTATAGTCTTTTAGGTTCTTGTTTGACTTTGTTTGACCCTGACTTTAAACTAACTTTTCCAACTTCTTTTTCCAGGTTAACACATTTCATCTTTCCTCTTGCCTTTGAAGTGTCCTCCTTTTGTTTAGAATCGGATTCACATGATTACTTATGGAATCTGGATCATTAACAAGAGGAGTCGACACCACGTGATCCTTGATGGGGTTATTGTTAATTGGTTTACTTTTGGTGTTCATCAAGGTTTCAGGTGGTGGTGGAACCACTTTGTATCCCAGTCCCTCCCCATTATTTCTCTCTCTCACTAAGTGTTGGACAATGTGTGATGAGCTTGTCCAACTATGCAGTTTTTGTTTTAATGAGTTGACTTCTACTTCTAAAACTGCTTTTTGCTTCTTAGTGTCCTCTTGAGAATTCAGATAGTACCTAATGTCATTTGCTTGGTTAAAAGCAACTACCTCAGTTTCCCTAGGCTGTTTATTTAATAGGTTTATCTTTTCCTTGTAACTGTGCTTGTTTTGTTTTAACACTCTATTTGCCTCTGTGCACAGTTCCAGATCCTTTACTAAGCTATCATTATGATCTAATAGCCTAGCAATTTTTGAATCTATACTTTCTCTGAATTTATTACATTCTAAGCAAGCGTGATTATTAAACAGTTGGTCAGTAGTACTTACCTGAGATGTTGAAGAGGAATCAGCCATGAGTGCAGACTTGGTTGTCTCTGGTTCTGGTGATTCAGATGATGATGCAAATTTTTCTTCTTCAGGCAGGTGGTTAACCATATTTGCAGTGTCTTCAGAATTTGACATCGCGAGCTCTACTGCTATATCTCCCTCACTCGTAGAATCGTCATCAATATCCTCCACACTAGCTATATTGGACTCTCCTGGTGACATGAACCGAAAGCTCCAGTCCTGTCCTTCATCCTCATTAGCAGTTAAGGATTTTGGATCTTTACTTGATGAGTTAGAGCTACTAGATGTGGCCTTGTCCTGATGATTAAATGATGAGAAGGGATTGCCATTACTTGTCTTCTTTGGTTTTATACACTCCCTCTTGAAGTGTCCCTTCTCACCGCAGTTGAAACATGTAATCTTTGACTTATCAAACCCAAAGGTTGTGTCTTTTGTTGCAACCAAGTTCTGTCCGGTCTTTTTGACAAACTTTTTAGCTCGTCGGACAGCACTTGCCAGGGCCCACATTATGTCCATACGTTCCAACTCCATTTCATCCACCTGCTCATAATCTTCATCTGTCACGTGGCAGTTACCTATCTTTCCAGCAATTAATCCATCGTAGAATCGAACCACCGCAACTAAAAGGTCCATATGTTCTCTGGCCACCTCCACAGTTACATTCCCGAGGTTGTCGGTTTTAAGCTTTGCTGCATTAGCTTCAAATATCATATATTGGGTGATAGACGACCCTAACATTTCGGATCCTGAAGTTGAGGTTTGTGCTGGAACTGCTGCGCTTGACATGAAGGTGGTTTGCAGGGGCGCTCCAGATGTCTTAACAGAAGGAGTAGCATTGTAGAGTGCAGGATTCTGATCGTAGTTTGCCTTTTGGGCTCAATACTTCATCCCGAGCTCCTCTTCTCTCAGTTTTAGAATGAAGTCATTTATATCTAACTTTGAGAGCATTTCATTCTGTCTGAGATTAGAGACAAACGAAGCCCATTTTTTTGGTAATCCATCAGCAAAGTTGGATACCTTATCCTCCATTGATGTAACCACTCCATGAGTGTGCATCTCACTCATCAGGTGATAGAATCTATCAATCACATCATCAAGGCTTTCTTTTCCCATAGAGGAGAAGTTGTCAAACTCCTTCTTCAAGGCTTTTGCCTTGATGGCCTTCAGAGAGGCATTTCGGTCATACCTCTTTTCCAATGCATCCCAAAGTTTCTTTGCTTGTGTATACTCCGAATACCGATGGAAAATATCCTTCGGAATAGACTGAGTAAGCAACGCATAGACTTTCTTCTCAGCATTGTGTTTTACCTTCTGAGCATCCGACATGCCACTTAGAGTAAGTATGACTCCGTCAGCTCCTACTGGCATGCTATAACCCGACTCGATGGCCTCCTACAAATTTGTATCTACTCCATTTAAGTAGATTTCGAAACGTTGCTTTCATTGTGGGTAGTCGTCTAACGTAATAAGTTTTGGGGGTTTATTGTGAATCCCCACTTTGTTCTCCAACAGCAGTAGATTCTGAATACGTGTGTCTCTACTTGCTGTGTATGTTGAAAACTGGTCCTCCATTAGGTTTAACTTTACAGTTTAACAAACTGCTACTGTATGCGAATGGAGGTATGCGATTGAGCTTATTCGTGCGATTGAACAATGCGGATGGTTCAATTGTGCGACTGAACAAATGCGGATGAGTCGGTCACCCGAATGAACAAACGCAATTGAACAGTCCGAATGAAGTTCTCAGTCGTACGATTGAAGGTACGAATAAGTCCAATCGTACGGGTGGAGAGTGCGAATGAACTCAGTCGTGTGATTGGTCTAATCGTGCGACTGAACTTGCTGAAGTTTGATAATTCGTAGGTTTAACTTGATTTGTCCGTAAAAACTCGAATTTTATCAAACCATAATAGCCGTATGCCGGAAAAAACTCAACTTTTCGATCAGGAAACGTCTAAGACTCCGTTAGACACAAAAGGATTGCGTTTTTTATGCAAAAACACAATTTTTGTGTCAAAACTATTGAATCAACATTGGATCGATAAACATCCGAGCATGTTCTGACGGAAGGATAAACAACAGCACAAACCAAAACTCAAACAATAATACGAACTATAATTGAATGGTTTCATTGATAAAACCTAACGATTACAAGCTCGTTACAACATAAGAATCAAGACTCTTGGCAAGGGGAAGATCGAGCATGATCTCCCCTCTCATCCGGCAGCCCTAGGCTCCCGGGCACACACTCTCTCAAACCCTTTATCTCTTTACACATTGAAACTAGTATATATAGGCCTCGGCCCATATTAGATACGACTGGGCCCATTCGTGCGATTGGACCATGTGTATGGTTCAATAGTACGACTAGACCATGCATATGGTTCAATCGTACGCCTGTCCCAATCGCATCTCTCAGTCGCACGACTGGTCCATTAGCATGGCTCAGTCGTACGGCTGAGTCTCATTCGCATATGCTCCTGCGAATGACCCAGTTTCATGTGTTTACAACATATTAGGTGTATAACATTAAGCCTAGATTATTCGACAAGCGACGGACACACTATATATGACTATATATGCTCCAAAAAATTTCCCCTTGGATGCTGCTTGCGAATAGTAGATAACACCTCTTACAATCTTTAGTCAATCTTTGCTCTGGTTGCCAATAGAATCAAATGAAAACTATATTAGCCAACGTTGCCGATCCATCAGTTTACACACATCCCTAAAAATGAATTTAGGCACAACAGCTTTCATTTACTTTGTAGAACACCATCATAGTAGCAAGATTCCCCATATGACTGATTTTTCCAGATAATGACATGAACAGTTTTCCATTGCTTCAATCTTCACACAGGCTAACTTGATTAACATTAACATCTGCAGAAATTCTCCCTCACATTCAGCATATCCCAATATATAGACATTGTGCTCTCCTTGCGTCTTCACATGGTTATTGGGCAAAAGGTTGAAGGTTCCAATCTACAGCTGGCAATATCAACCAAATCAGCATGCACGAAGATTCATCATCGGAAACCGGTTCACATCATCACTTTCTGATTGCGTCTTCACTTTCTCTCTACATGGATTCCCCCAAGAAGCAGAATCCTTTCTGTGCGGATAAATATAACTTAATTGGCCCATAAGTCGTCAGATGCTCTTGACTACCCCACAAAATCAATACCGACTACTGACATCTTCTCTTCTCTCTTTCATATTCCAAAAACATTCACCTATTCTGGAAGTCCGATGAATAATGGGGTAAACATCGAACTTATTTGACAAAAGAACCTCAGGGTGAATATGTTTTGCTCATCTTCAAATCTGTGCAAGAAGCTGTTCCAGACTTTTTTTTGGTCTGGAACAAATGCGGATGAGTCAATGCAGATAGCTCATACGTGCGATTGAACATACGACTAGTCCAGTCGCACGACTGAACATACGACTGGTCCAGTCACACGAATGGTCCATTCGCATGGCTCATTCGTACGAATGGTCCATTCGCATAGCCCAGTCGCATGAACGGGTCTGCACGCAGATTTTCAGATCTGTAGCCGCCAGGGCTTCCCAAAACCCTAATCTAATGAATTTAACATGAACCAAACCAAAGTAGGCATCATCAGATTCGAAAAAGTGATAGGAACGTGGTTTCGAATTCGATTTTAACATAGAAGCAACACACGTACCAAGATCTGAGCAAAACACGAAGAACACGAAGTGGGTTTAACGTCAAGATCTGCAATTTGATCCAGAAATCAAGAGCTTGGGTTGCTAGAATGATTGTTAGATCATTCCAGCAGTAACTGGCTCTGATACCACCTTGTTGGGATCTAGTATTTGAACTAAACACCGACTGATTAACATGTTAAACCAAACCAAATAGTGCAGAATCCTATTTGATTGGCGATCCAATCAGTGAGAACGCACGTAGAAACAATAACGTATTGAATCTAACCTCAAGAATCGATTAGGAATCGATCTACAACATTCTATGAACTTGGAGTACGAACTTAGAGGCTTTTGGATGGCTAGGGTACGTCTGGAGTCGAAGTGGATTCAATCCTTATGTTTTTCCACGAATTAGGTGGTATTTATAGGTTAGGGTTGCTCATTCGGGCGACTGAACCATTAGCATGGTTCATTCGTGCGATTGAGCCATGCAGTTGATCCATTCGCACAACTGAGTGTTCAGTCATGCGACTGAGCCAGACGCATGAAGTTGTTCAGGCATATGAACTATTTCAGCGCATGGACACTCAGTCGCATGGCCATTCGGACGCATGAGAACTTCACTTCACCAAGTTTGAATGTATTCAATATTATAGCATTATGCATAACAATTCAAACAATCACAAACCTATATAATCAAGTCAATATGTGTTAAACAACTCATTAATGAAATATTAAACATTATAAACACAACCAAACACTTGTATTTCATTAAGTACCAAACTATTTCATTTACATAAGCGTCAGACAATACAAAGATATTACATTAACATCAGAAACTAGGGACACATGTATCAACATTGACACATACTACTAACGTAGCCATCCAGAGCATCCAGAAAGCCTATTCCAAGTTCATAGTTCGCATCTGATCTTCTTCTTCTCGTTAACGTTTCTTTAATCGTTATATTCATCGGGATGGCGTTCTCACTAATTGGATTGCTAGTTAAACAGGATTCCGCACTATTTGATCTGGTTTCATGCATTATCAGTTAGTACTGCGTACGTACACGGTCCTCTAACAAGTGGTATCAGAGCTTTGGCTCAGATTTTACATGTTATTCGATTAGTTTTGGTGTAAAAATCACGTTTTTCATTCAAAAGAGTCACCTTGTGAGTAAAACAATGTTTTCGACGTCTCTAGGTCTCAACATTTACGTTTTTCGGCATACGGCAGATTAGAGTTCTTGAAAAATCTTTTTTTGGGTCAAAGTGTCAAAAATCTTTGATTTTGCAAAAACTACAGCCTTCTGTCGCATGATTGGCTCAATCGCACGACTGAACTCAATCGCACACCCCATTCACACGATTGAACTCAGTCGCTCACTCATTTGTACGACTGAACAACCTTATTCGCTTGTCTCCAATCGCATACTCCATACGTACGACTGAATCCAATCGCACTATTGAATTCATTCGCACCCCTTATTCGCACGAATGACCCATACGTATAAGTCCATTTGCACGAGTGAGCTAGTCTAGTTTTAAAGTTCAATGTTTGTAAAGATGGAAGATCAGTTCTCTGCTTTTACTGCCGGAAGAGACTATCGCATCCAGAACCTTTTGCTTCTAGAAAATGAAATTGGGAATCACAATAAACCACCAAAACTTATAACAATAGATGATTATCCACAATGGAAACATCAGTTCGAGATCTATCTAAATGGAGTTGACCCCAATCTTTGGGAATCCATTGAGACAGGTTATAGTATGCCAGTCAGTGCTAATGGTGTTAAGCTAACTTTGGGAGGTATGACTGACAGTCAGAAAGCTACGTACAATACTGAAAAGAAGGTGTATGCTCTGTTGACTCAGTCGATACCAAAAGATATCTTTCATTAGTTTTCTGAGAAGAAACATGCGAAAAAGTTATGGGAGGCTTTGGAGAAACGATATGATGGGAATGCATCGTTAAAGGCATTGAAGGCAAAGGCTCTCAAGAAGGAGTTTGATAACTTCTCCTCAATAGGAAAAGAAAGCTTGGACAATATTATCGACAGATTCTACCATCTGATGAGTGAGCTGCACACTCATGTGGTAACAATGTCTATGGAAGATAAAGTGTCAAGCTTTGCTAATGGTTTGCTGGAGAAATGGGACTCGTTTGTGCCTAATCTGAGACAGAACAATATTCTTGCAAAATTAGACATAAATGACTTCATCCTGAAATTAAGGGAGGAGGAACTGAGGATGAAATATAGGTCACAGAAAGGATCCTACGACCAGAATCCATCACTTTATAACTCATCTCCCACTCCAACCAGTTTAGAAGCACCACTTCAAACTGCCTTTATGTCTAGTTCAGCAGCTCCTTCCCAAACCACAGCTTCAAGACCAGAAATGTCAGGGTCATCCCCTACCCAATATATAGTGCCTGAAGCCAATGCTACTAAGTTGAAGACCGAGAATCTCATAAATATCACTGTGGAAGTTGCAAAGGAGCACATGGATCTTCTGGCAGTTGTTGTCCATTCCTATGATGGTCTAGTTGCAGGGAAGATTGGCAATTGCCATCTTGCAGATGAAGCCTATGAGCAGGTGGATGAAAATGAATTAGAGAGAATGGATATAATGTGGGCGTTGGCTAGTGTTGTCAGAAGAGCAAAAAAGTTTGTGAAAAAGACAGGACAGAATTTGGTAGCCACAAAAGACACAACCTTTGGTTTCGACAAAACCAAAGTTACCTGCTTTAACTGTGGTGAAAAGGGGCATTTCAAACGTGAATGTGTAAAGCCCAAGAAAACAGGTAATGGAATCCGTTCTCAACCTTCAACCGTCAAGACAAACCCACGAGTAGAGCTACCTCTTCAACGAAATAGACAAAGGCCTTGACTGCTCAAGGTGATAAAGGACAGGATTGGACCTTCAGCTTTGTGTCTCCGGGTGAATCAAACATTGCCTGTGTCGAGGGATTGGATGATGGCTCAGCGAGTGAAGGTGAAATCACAGTTGAACAAGTAATGTCAAATAATGAAGAAGCTATGAATGTGGTAAATCACCTGATTGAAGAATTCAGAATGACATGTTTAGAATCTCCAATATCCTAAGAGTCTAACTCTACATTGATGGCTGATTCAATTGATTCTTCACAAGTAAGTACAAAAGACAAACTTTTTGAAAATCATGATTGTAATGAATGTAACAAATTTAGAGAAACATTGATTTGAAATTTGCTAGGTTATTAGACCACAATGATACCTTAGTAAATGATTTACAACTGTGCACAGAAGCTAATTGTATTTTGAAACTAATTGAGTGCGGTTATAAAGGGGAAATAGAACTTTTAGGTAAACAACTAAGGGAAACTGAGGTTGTTGCTTTTAATCAAGCTAATGATATAAAGTTTTATTTGAATTCTTTGTAAGAAACAAAGAAAGAAAAAGCAGTTTTAGAAGTCGAAGTAAATTCTTTAAAACTAAAACTACACAGTTGGACCGGTCCTTCTCACATAGTTCAACACTTAGTGAAAGAACGAAATAATGGGGAAGGGTTGGGTTACAAAGTAGTTCCACCACCACATGAGATCATGTTAAATACAAAATGTAGACCTGTAAATAACAACCCAATTAATGATCATGTGGTGTCCACTCCTCTAGTTAGTGATCCTAATTCCACGGGTAAACTGGTGAAATCTGTCACTAAACAGAAGGAGGCTACTTTGAAATCAAAAGGTAAGATGCTTGTTGAGAATTTAAATGATGCATTTAAAAGGGTTAATGTAAGGACATGTTTTAAATGATGCATTTAAAAGGGTTAATGTAAGGTCAGGTTCACCAAAGTCTATTTCAGAACCCAAAATGACTAAACCAGTTAACCACACATGTGCTAGTCATCAAAGTCCAACCAAAGGGCATGTTAAAGATGTTTAAAATATTAAAACAATTAATTTTGTTAACAAAGGTGATACATCTAAACGAGAAGTGATTAAATCTAGCCAGACTTATGTCACAACTTTATCACACTCAACACTACATAAACAGTTTCCTCAACATGTAGAAGGGAGATCCTGTTGCAGTTGTGGAAAGAGAGGACACATTTCTTCTAACTGTCCTCATTATCAAACTCCTAGACAGAAAAATGAACTTTATGATTCAAAACCAAGTTCTTCTAAAAGGAGTTCTATTACTCCACCAAAAGAATGAATGAACCTAAAGTTCAAACTGTAAGCCAGTCATCTGTTTATCACAAACATGCCTTACACAAAACTGGCTTATGGAAAGAAAAGTCACGTCCATTGTCTGATAATAAGAACAACAAGAAAAATGATATGCCCTCAACCTCAAATGGATAGTGGGTTGAGCTTATGATGTGTGTTTCCTCTAGGTCACCCAAGCCAGTTAAGGCTTGGGTCCCAAACCTAAACTGATAATTTCCTCTGAATGTGCAGGGTGTCCGTTACAGTGCTATCACAAATACCTGGATTGTTGATAGTGGGGCGTCTAGGCACATGACCGGGAACTTGTCTCTCCTTTTCAATGTCAAAGAAATTAAAGGGGGAGATGTATCATTTGCTGGAAATAAAGGAGGATACATCACCGCTTAAGGCGAAGTGGGAAACCAGAAAGTCAAATTTTATAAGGTCAACTATGTTCAACAACTATAGAATAACTTGCTTTTAGTATCCCAGATATGTGACAAAGGATTCAAAGTTGTTTTTCACAACAAGAAGTGCTACGTATTGAAGAAAGATTACATCATCCGGAGGACCAAATCTTAATGTCAGCTTCAAGATATAATGACCGTGAGTCATTTAAACTCAATCATCTATGTTTTTGGATTCTAATCGCCAAACCGTGAGTCATGCTTCACCCATTTTGTTTTAACACTATTTGGGTTGTAACATGTATCAATTATCAAAGATACCCAATTATTCATTCAATCAAAATCATTCTAAAACTCAATTCATACGAACATGCTTATTTTTTATACTATTTGTGAATACATTCTAGAATACATTATCTTGCAAGCAATCTAAACCTCCCTTAACATGCATAGCATTATAGGACTAGCACATCCACCCTATTATGATGGGTCTATGTTAAGTTATTCAATATTTATGGTCTTGGTTATTTTTAATGCTAAGATTACGCTGGTGGATACTTTGGTTTGATTAATGGCTTTGCATGCTAGAAATGTACAAACTGTAGTATACTTTACTCATGTTGAATTGAGATTTATTCACTATTATACTATGTATTCAAACTTGTATGCTCACTAACATATTCATATGTTGACCTATATTTTATACATGTTGCAGGAAATGCTTGAAGCTTTATCAAAAAACTCAATTAGGTGGACTTAGAAACACACCAAATCTACTTTTTTGTTATGCTTGTTCCAGACTTGTATTTCTCAAAATTTTTGTATGTTTATTTGAAGCATTGTAATGTTATGTTGATTAATGGAAATGAAATTTAATCTTAATTTATTGTCACTTTAGTTCTATGATGTCTTTGAACAATCTATCACTTCTCGCACCCCGATGTTTCCGCCATCGGTTGGGGTGTGATAGTATGTCAGTTAACCCGAAGGATTTGTGGATCCTTATCAGTGGGATAGAGTCTACAAGCTAGATAAGGCTCTCTACGAGCTCCATCAAGCCCCTAGAGCATGGTATAAGAAACGCTCAACTCATCTGGTGAAACACAATTTTCGTAGAGGAGTTATTGACTGTACATTGTTCATCAAAGAAAAGGATAGCGACTTACTACTAGTACAGATTTATGTTGATGACATAATCTTTGGTTCCAAAAACGAAGAGTTATGTAAAGAATTTGAATCTGTCATGAAAGCAGAATTTGAGATAAGTGCAATAGGGGAGATGAAGTACTTCCTAGGGTTACAGGTGGATCAGACACCAAAGGTAATATTCCTACATCAGACCAAGTATGTAGGTGATATCCTCAGTCGGTTTGACATGGAGAATGCTTCAGCTACTGGAACTCCACTTGCCACAAACCACGATGTGGCACTCGATGAAAATGGTGATCTGGTTGATGCTACAATGTATAGAGGAATGATTGGATCCCTTATGTATCTCACAGCGTCTCGTCCTGATATCATTTATGTGACGTGTCTTTGTTCCAGATATTAGGCGAAACCAAAAGTCAACCATCTCATTGGTGTTAAAAGGATTTTCCATTATCTAAAGGGTACTCCAACACTTGGGTTGTGGTATCCTCATGACGACGATTTTGAGCTTACAGCGTATAGTGACTCGGATTATGGCGGTTGCAAAATGAATTACAAGTCAACATCAGCAGGATGTTAGTTCTTCGGTAGACGGCTAGTCACTAGGCAGTGTAAGGAGCAGACCTCTGTTGCTCTGTCAACATGTGAAGCTAAATATGTTGCTGCTGCAAGTTGCTGTTCACAAATCATCTGGAAATGCACGACTACAGTTTGCAATTTTCTAACACTCCTATCTATGTTGATAATTCTGCTACTATAGCCGTAACAAAAAATCCAGTCCAACATCCTAAAACTAAACACATTGGTATTAAGTATCACTTTATACTTGAGTGTTTTGAAAAGCGATGTGGTTAAAATAAATATGGATTTTCAACACGCCAACCTCTACACAAAAAAATTTAATAAACCGATGATAGTCTATCTATTAGAGGTTAATGGCGTGAAAAAGAAAAGTGATGTGATTTCAGAGGAAGAAAATGCCTAGTCCGACATTCTTTGTTTTTATTTTTATTTTTATTTTTATTTTTATTTTTATTTTCCTGCTTATTAAAAATCCAAAAACACAAAAATATTTTTGATTTTAAAATTTTAGGGGGAAAATAGGTTAGATTAGCATTAAATTAGCTACTTTATTGAATTACTTTAAAAAACGAGGGAAAATGACAACTTAGCTAAAAGGAATGTAACCAAATCTGTGATACTAGTTCAACGTTTGTGGAAAATGATAGTACACAGGAAACAGATTGTTTGGGACTTCAAAAGAATTTTGCTGATTAAGATGTAAAATTTAAAGTATAAGTCTGAAGAGTCTAAGCAAAATAAAAGGAAATATGATAGTAAAACTAGTAGGCTACCAAGGTAACATAGAAAAAGTAGACCTAGAGGTTGCTAGTTCATTATATGATGTGTTAGTAGATTCAACACAATAGATAAGTAGACCTCATTGGTGGTTTAAAATTCAAACTAAGTTTTTCAACTTGTTGTGGGTTCCCATCTTATCCCTGGTTAACACAATCAATGCAGTTCCAATAAGGGGTGAAGAGCAAAATAAACGCAACACATGTGTGCGGACGACCATAAAAGTGAGCAAAGCACATGGAAAATGCAAAATGCAATCAAGCTAATAACTTATGTTTTTGATGCGTTATATGCAAAAAGAAAATAAATGCTCTAACAAGAAGATAGGTTGTGTGCCTCTCTGCTGTGCGGTGGCACTGACATGAGGATAAGCATAACATAAATATTCTAGAATTCATTGTTGTTTGCACTTCTCTGCTATGCGATGGCACTAACCTGAGGCTTGGCATATCCTTGAAAGCTCTTAAAATAGTTTTTTCTTGAAATATACCCGTAGACCGCTCAAAAAGTCTTCTGAGGAACGTTGATTACCATATAAGCGTGGGATCCACAAATGCTTGTTAAAATAATTAAACCTTAATCATCGCCAATGTGTGTTAAAAATCTATGTATGGATTTAAGAGGACAAGTATACTGATAATCATCATGAGCTGTAGTTCTTGAAAGTCAAATTTATTATGTGTATCTTGTAAGTTCTAGTATGATTTCCTAAAATTGCTATTGACTTTCGGTCAAAACAAGAATCTAGCATCAAAATAGTTTATTAAAGTGTCCCAAATGATTCTGATATACCTATATGATTCCATAATGAATCGTTCCAGTTATGATCAATTAACTTGAAGCTATGTTATCCAGAAAGAAAAATATGTTAGATACTTTTCCTAAGATTTCAAAGTACCTCAAATCAAAAAGACAAAATATGTTTTGGTTTTGGTTTAAATTTCTAGTTTCTTTTATTTTTTGTTTAGTCATTTGGTAGGTAAAAGCCAGACTATACATCTGGATTCAACTTGAGAATCACTCACTAAAATGGGTCACGTCTGAGGTGACCAATCGGGTTTTAAGTTAAAAGGATCACGTCTGAGGTGATCAATAGTTTTTCAAATTAAAAGGGTCATGTCTAAGGTGATTAACAGTTTTTCAAATCAAAAGGGTCATGTCTGAGATGTTCAACGGTCATAACGTCTTATCAATAATTAACAGGATAAGTGTTTGAAAGTGCACAAGGTCAAACTCATAAGTACGGACCAATCGCACGATTGGACCATAAGTATGGGCAAATCGTACAATTGGACCATAAGTATTGGCCAATCGCACGATTGTACAATAAGTATGGGCCAATCGCACGATTGGACCATAAGTATGGGCCAATCGCACGATTGGACCACAAGTATGGACCAGTCGCACGATTGGATCACAAGTGTGAACCAATCGCATGATTGAGCCATACATATGAGTCCAGCCGCACGACTGAACCCCAGTCGCACGAATTAAGCATGCGAGTGGGCCCAGTCGTATGAATGAATGTTGACCTAGTATAGATAGTAGGGAGTCGGTCGCAGGGAGTCTCATCACCCCTCAATCGCTCTCAATTCGCACGAAAGCAAAGTTACTCTGCCCAAATCTCGTCTCAGTGATTTAACACCTTGTTTGTGACTCTAACGATTACTTTTGTATCTACAAGTAATGTGAGATGAAAATCGACCTCAATTTTCGGTTTAATCAAGCCCTATGACCTAAATTGGTCAAAACAAGAAACGAGAGAAAGTTTTCAAAATAAACCACTAAAATTGACTAAATCGTTAATTTAAAGAGTATTAGGTGTTATTTTGAGCATTTGCGAGTCAAATGAGCCTAACCACAATTTTAACATCAAGTTAGACCAAGAACTGAATTTATAGTGTCAAATAGAGACCTATGGGAATGGACATGCTGATGAACTTCAATCGCACGATTGAGCTGGGCGTCTGAGTCAAACGCACGAATGGACCATGCGTATGAGTTTAGTTGCACGACTAGGTCAACCGCATGCACAGTATACGACTAAACCCAGTTGTAGGCTCAATTGTACGGTTGAGCTCAATCGCATGACTAAGACTCGGTCACATTATCCATTCGCACGATTGAACAAACTGATTCAAGCTCATTAAAATTCAAATGTCATCCATTTACACAAATTCTAACGTATATGTATCTTGTGTTATAGAAACATGACTAGCAGATGGACTATGAGTACGAAGCACAACCTATGTGCTCATCTTGACGTCACATCCCGGAACGCTTCTGAGTTCGCGAGGATTATTGCTTTTTACGGAGATCGAGGATCTTCAAGGCCATCTCTACGCCGTGCACACCATACAAATTGATTCAGCAAGCTTTCTGGGAAAGCGCTGTAGTAGACAGGTCCGCTGAGCCTCATCGCATTCGGAGTTCTATTTTTATTCAGGCGATTGAGATCAGTGAGAATGATCTAAGGAGGGTTTTGGAGTTGGGTGAAGATGGTGACTGCCCAACCAGGCTGCATCCCCTGACGGTACGGGGATGCTTTCTACGGATCAAGTACGCTGTGGACATTAATGCAAGTGTGCTTAACAAGAGCAATATGTGCCCCTAGTTCAAGTACTTGGCCCATGTGCTCCTTAAGTACATAGCCTCAAGAAAGGGAGGTTTGATGAGATGTCTGATCAAATTCAGAATGCTTACGCAGCTCTGGTAATAAACCATCCGTTCAGTTTCTCTTGGATGATCTTCACGTATATCGTAGAGAATATAGAGGCCAAGGGCAAGGAAGGCTTCTGCATGTACCCTCGTTTCCTATAGATGATTATTGACCAGAAGCTTCCTTTGCTGCCCAAGGAGAGAGATGATGCTGTCACTCTTGAGATTATGGATGATACTACGCTTGGTAGGATGAAGGTGTAACGGGGCAAGCAAGTGAAGCCCCCGGTGAGGAGATTGTTTGGGCATCTGTCCCGGGAATACTATGTGGCACCAGCTCGCAAGAAGTGGCATCACGATGACAGTGATTCAGACACTGAGCCCATAGTCTTTCCCACTGACGATGACGATGATGATGACAGTGAAGATGGTGGAGATACTGGCCCCACTCCATCTAGGGCCATTGCCACTGATATATCATCTCCACCATCCACTCAGGGTGGAACTGAGAGAGCTGCCATCCATCAAGACTTCCAGCCAGATGAGGAGGAAGAGTCAGATGAGGAGCTGCTGGTAAGGACAGTGGGTAGAAAGGTTGTTGCCACTGAGAGAGGGATTGCGGCGGTTGGTGGATGCCAGGGTGAGTTCAGGGATACTGCTACTGCCACTACTGATCCATCATACATCCCTTACCATCCCATTAGCCCAGGGGGGAGCATCCTCTTCTAAGGGCTCAAGGAAGAAGAGGATGGCTCAGCCCCATGGCTTGAAGAGCAAGAGGAGGAGGATTACCCTGATTACCACTACATCCACCACCTATACCACAACTACCACCACCACTACCACACCCTCTACCACCACTACCACACCTCCCACCACTACTACCACAACCACCCCTTCACCGTCCACTCCTATTCCGCCTCCCATATTCACCACATCCACCACCACTACTACCACCTAATGAGCCGGGACTTCTACTCAAATCCCACTAAGCCATGGACCCACTCTACCCTCTATCAGGGTAGAGGAACAACTAGCCAACCTCAACCGGATGGTGCTAAAGCTACTTGCAGCCGATGAGCAAATAGCTACACAACTCAATCAGCTTATGGAGCTCATGCTGCTCAAGCTCAGCAGATTACACAACTGTAGGAAAAGAATGCACATTCGGTTCAGAGGATAGAGGAGCTAGAGAGAAAGAACAAGAAGATCATGCTTAAGCTTAAAGGATCTAAAGACGAGCCTCTAAAGATGAGGCAAGGATGATGATGATGATGAGATGATGATGATGGATGATGATGATTCAGGTGAAAAAGAATAGAGTGATGATGAAGGACAGAGTGAAAAGAAGAAAGGAGATAATGATGACGAAGAAGGTGATGCTGCTGCATCAGCTTCTACTCGGGCTAAGAGAGGCGTTCTAAGAGAGCTCAAGAGCAAGGAGCCTCATCTTCAGCTTCTCCAGCTAAAAAACTGACCGATTAAGATAAAGTAAAGATTAGATTTTTGTATTTAGAAAGCTTTTGTACATGATTCAAATATTACATTAATGTAATTTATGATTATCTATGTTTATCTATGTTTAACTGTCTTGATTAATTACTAATGATTGATGTGTTGAATGTTTAAATCAAGTAGATAGAACTTCACAGCAAGATGAATATGATATTGCTCTCCTTCAGCAAATCAAGTATCAATTCACCATGATTATTGATTTGCAAGGATTGTGAGATGGTCAGTGAGTTACACTCCTGAAGAAGGAGAAATCATACATGATTTGACCGACCGACGAACACTTGCTGAAATGTTCAGACTGAATCCTGATGAGCTCGTCAAAGACGCTCCAAAGGTCAATGT
This sequence comes from Flaveria trinervia, assembly GCA_025506515.1. Taxonomy (NCBI): domain Eukaryota; kingdom Viridiplantae; phylum Streptophyta; class Magnoliopsida; order Asterales; family Asteraceae; genus Flaveria; species Flaveria trinervia. The sequence continues at coordinate 22,708,148 of CM046450.1, read as the reverse complement.
TATGAGTGATGATGAGCTGAACGATGTTGATGAATAGAGATAGAGGATTTCACGTCTGACCACTATCCAGAATACACTAACCAAGAGGGAAATGTGATCCCCAACTTGGTTGACACTCTCGGCAGTGCTACATATGAAAAACTGGATGAGATGGAGAAAGAAAAGGATAAAGATGAAAGCCAAGCCTAAGCCTCGAATGCAGATGTTGATATAAAGAAGGCTGAATGGGCAGCTTGTTTTGCTGAAATTAGAGCCCAACGCATAGCTCAAAAGCAAAATGCCTACACCAAACTCTACAAGGTCAAGAAACATCAGAAGGCGTCTGGCAAAATTATAGCGTGGGCGTATTTTGAGGACTTAAACGTCTATGCAGTAAAAAGGGAGAAGGGAATAGAGTACTTAAGGTATCCTCATGATCTGAAGACTCTCACAGGCTTTGAGCTCAATCAACTGCATGCTTAAATCTGCTGTATGCGGATCCCAGAAATATGTCAAGTTGGTTTGATTCTGCTTTGAAGAAAGAATACCACAGCAGGTTGGTAAACTTCAGACCTCAACAACCGAAGAGGTACATCCGTAGGTCTGAAGTGGATCCCATATTTGGAAAGCCTAAAGTAGTGTTGAAGTGGAGTCCCCCGCGCACGATGTTGAAGATTCCATTATGGGAAATGCCTCAGGACTTTACTCCACATTTCAAATGGTGGTATTACGACCGGAGGACGGGTGAAGCGGTCATAGTTCTAAACAGAGCGGGCAAAATGGAAACTATCAGGGTATTTGACCCAATGTGACTTATCAACTTGTCAGCTGACGATGTCTACACTTTGTACAAGTGGCCACTGTTCTATGACGCACAAGATATCGTACAAGCTCTCCAATTCCAGAATGTAATACGGCTCTGCTTTGCTTTTGAAATACACGCAGGAGTCACAAGAGAGGAGAAGTACAAGAAATTTGAAGAGCTTATGAAGAATGTCAGATAATAGACTAAACTAGGTCCAAGGGGGAGTTTGTTGATACATATGTTTCTAGTTTATGTGCTTAATGTAAAAGTCTGTCATCTCTTACACATATATAATGAATGGGTTGAATGAAAGATAATATGTGATTGATGTTTATAATGTTTAATATTTCATAGTATTCTTGTGTGTTAAAGTATAATAAACTTATTATATAGGTTGAAGTTATATGATGATTCATGCTAATGGACCATACTTATGGACCATACGCATGAACTCATCATGCTAATGAACCAGTCGCACGACTGAACCAGACGACTGGATCAATCGTACGAGTGAGACATGAGATTGACTCAATCGCACGACTGAACTTTCAGTCAGGCGTATGAATCAGTTGCATGGGTCAGTCACACGAATGAAGACTGCAAACCTACATTTACCATCTAACTCGTGGAAAAACATAACATTTGAGAGACTTTTGACACATACTTATAACCTAGCCGTCTAGAGCGTCCAGAAAGACTATTCCAAGATCATAGTTCGCATCTGATCTTCTTCTACTCATTCATAATGTTTCTTTAATCGTTAGATTGATCGGGATTGCGTTCTGACTTATTGGATCGCCAGTCAAATAGGATTCCGCACTATATGATCTGGTTTCACGCATTATCAGTTAGTACTCCGTACGTACACGGTCCTCTAACAAATAGTTTTATATATTTGACTGACCACACGACATCGATCAGTGTGACTGTGTACTTTTTTTCTTATCTGTTCTTTATTGGTTTGATTTATAGGTATGTTAATCGTAGGGGATTAATTAACTTCAGGGACTATCGTTAATAATGAGACTTGAATTAAAAAACTAGACCTAAGAATCATCTTCAATTACATGCTAATGGTTTAATTACTTGGAGTATTGTAACCATAAAACTAAAAGTAAGAACTAAACATCTCTTTATTGATGTAATCTATGTTAAATTTAATACTGATGATGTACTTGTCAGACATTGGAACAAGTGAAACTCATTTTAAATTCAATTTTTGAAGTATTATACCCGAGTTAAGTTTTATTCAAATATAACATCAAAAGGTTAATATAATTCCGTATGGTGCTCGATAACATATATTACGTGGAAACAGTTGATGTTATGGTATAATTAAACATACATTTAAAGATAAGTTATGATAAAATAGATAGTTTGGTGGTGTTTAATCTTTTTTCAAAAAATAATAACTTTAGTGGTAATATAGTCTTAAAGTATTATCATAGGTTAACATTACGTGGAAACCGTTTGATGTTATGGTATAATTACCTTCATGAACTTATAGTGTTTCTATCGAGTTCATTGACTTTAACCACTTAATAAAGTTAATATATTCCGTATGGTGCTCGATAACATATATTAATCAGTTAAACAAGTATGTTGATAAGGGTGTCTCTTCCAATGTTATGAATCGACTAATTTACACTGCACTATAAATTGAATTGTAATATTGCAAGAACAGGAAGTATATAGATTTTGGAGGGAACAAACAAATGTCGATTACAAAGATTTGATACCTTACATACATATATATATATGTATGTGATTGAGTCGGTTATTATTAACCACCAAACTCAACTATCATACGACCATTACCAAGCGGGTAAGTCGGTTTTATCTAAACCCGACCCAACTTGACATACTTATACTACACATATACTACATACTAAATATGTACAATATTATTTACATAATTGAACTTAGCGACAAGATTAACTTCCAACATCCAAATCTTAAAGATGATCATTCTATTATTTCAAGGGAAGAATCACACAAAAAACAATAGTTCTTCCTCATCTTAAAAATCAAATTGATTGAAATGTTACATTTTTCATAAATACAAATCAATCTTTTGATATGAAAATAAAGTTGGAAATGAATCTGATTCTGCTCTAAAATTCATCTAATAAAAAATGAATTAGTAATCAAGTTAATAATGGGTGAAGTTCATATAACTCAGTTTGTACTCCTAACAGATCCGTTGATGTTTCAAATGCTTCTTTATCTTTTACTCTAGAATAGTTTGTAAAAATATTAAACTAGGTCGGTGACAAACAAGGATATGATCATCAAAGTTCTAATTTAAAATGTAAAATTGCTAGTGGCTACAACACTTTTCCTTTTAAACCTACTATCTTTAATTGTTTTGTTGTCCTTGGACAAAGGTTCAACAAATATTGTTAAAAATTCTAACAAACAATATTATCTTCAAAGTAATGGAATATCAACCTTATGAAACTTTCAAAAGGCAAAACAAACTATATTTCATTTCTTGAGTGATCATGTCTATAAAACAATAGGAAAGCTAGTCCATTTGGATTTATGGGGTTAATACAAGGTAACAAATAAGGATTTTGTGAATTATTATAAGCTATTTAAATAATAATATGATAAAACTATTAAATGTTTCTGAGGTACCAATCATACATAATTTGTTAACAGTCAAGCATCAAGTTTCTTAGCCAAAAGGTATTTTACATTAAACATTTTATATAGATATAACACAACATATGAAATAGCAGAGAAAAAACATAGGTGATAATTAGATGTTTCTCGTGTCTTATTATTTTAAAGGGGTCTCTGGTAACTTATGGTCTAAGTGTGTCTTAACTACTATTTATTAAATAAGCAAGAACCTTTCACTGGTCTTACTCGAAACAAGTCCTTATGAGGTTATGTTTGGTTTTAAAGCCTATCTTAATCATTAAGAAACTTCAACAAACTTTGTTTCATACAATTTCGGATGGTTCAAATATCTTGTCGTGCTAATAAGTATTTTTTTTAATCGATGATTTCATTGTAAAAAACAAGTGTGGAATCTTGAAAATAAAACTATGTCTATTCAAGAGATGTAAAATAGTATAAATAAGTTATTACCACATCTTTAAAATCCACTAACTCACCACGTGGCGCGTGACAAACTAAAATCTCATATATGATCATACAAACAATACTATATGCAATTAAGATAAAAGTTCGATCATAAATCAAAGTAAAACATAGTTTTCAATGTAATCAATGAGGAAGTGTAAACATTTGTAAAAACTTTAAGTAATAAATGCGCGAAACAAGGTGCATAATAAAAATAATAAGTATAAATTATTTTTTTTTCAAATGGTAAAGATGATACATGAGCTTTAGATGTGCAACCCTAGCCTTAAACTCTTCAATGACATGAGAAAATATGCTAGAATGTGTCAATATAAGGTTAGTGAGTTCACGTGTGTAAATCAGTAAGTAAATTAAATAAAACATATTGGCTGGAATTAAGGTGAGTAATATAGCGCCTTTTTTGTTTATAATTTTTTTAGGGGAAAAACATACTATTTGTATTGAGTTTGATGCATTTTTGAGAAATTTGATATATTACTATCATATTGACACAACCATTAATTCGGATGATGAACCGTCAAATAATATAGGTAACACTACTTAGGAAATATCAACCTGCATATGCTAAGATGAGGGCAACTGAGTTGCATTATTTGATTGTGTGATTTGTATTTTACAGTTATGAATCACTTGACATGTGAGTAGGTTTGGTTGTGAGTTTGATTGTATTGCATCAATTTAAAATGATTTATGTTATTAAATAAATCTATGTTCTTACCAACTTTATGTTGACTATTTTGAGTAAACTTTTTTAGGTCAGCGAATGTATTATAATTTTGTGCATACCTTCAACATGTATAGTGATCGGCACAACTATTTAGGGAAGCTGTGAGTCTGGTTGACTATTGATATATTTGACTTTAGCCTTTACGTGGACGTTCATGTTCACTACTAGCTGAAGATTATGTGATATATTGAAGAAGTATTTTTTGAATAGGATTATAGATGTATAAGTCTAAAATGTTAGACTAAATTTTGTAATGTAATCCTATAAATTATAAAACCAATGAAAGTAATGTTTAGTTTATTGTTGTAAATTGTATGTCGTGATAATGAATGCGTTTTGAACTAAGATGTCACACCCAAGCATTTCACGCCTCCGTTGAGATGTGACAAGTTGGTATCAGAGCCATTGGTTATAGAGAATTAGGTATTATTAACAAATGCCTAAACTATAACCATAAGCTCATATGATAACAATTTTTGGCATTACTTATAATATATTATAAATATATTTTTTTCTATGATTTCATGACAAAGTGTCAATGCTTAGAGAATAATGAGAGCCTTGTATATGTGAACAATGTGAAAATATGAGATTATGTGAAACTATTTGACTGGTATTGATGATATCATGATCTGAAATTTTATAAGAATTTTTGCAGTATGAGTACTAATAATTTTAGATATTTACTATAATAAAACTGATCCTTCGGATCATAGCAATTATAAGGAAACAACACTAGAAATAAAGCCGCAGGATAACGTAGAAGTATCCCAACCCGAGGACAGAACCAACACCAAGCCAAAGTTTTCATCCAAGGAGTACAGGCAACCAATGGGGGCTATACAATTAAGATCCCTAGGAAAAGTGTATGAGGTGGTAAGAAGTTCTTGATTAAGAAGATTCATGAACCAGAAAATAAAAATCCAGAAATCCTTCCCTCAACATTAGACCTAACACCCGTAGTGCAACCTGTTGCCTTTGAAGCTAAAGAAAGAGGACCAAAGAGACAAAGGTTGGATGAAGGCCAGATAAGAACGACCAACCAAATCCGCAAGAAGGTTAAAAGGATACAACGAGAAATTCGGATGATTCAAATAGATGTCAAAGGAGATGTCAAAGAGATGAAGGCTGGAAGCCAAAGTACCTTCACCAAGATGTGGAATTAGAATTGGGGAAACTAAGATTGTGGGAAAACCCTAGTTTATTGTGTGCAGTATTTTAAAACATATAAAATAAGAGTAAAATAAAGTACTTTGTTATGATTACAAAATGTATACTATGACTTGAATATAATTTTTTTATGTAATAATAATATATTAATATGTAGTTAAATATGCTGCCAAGAATAGATACTCAACCTGTCTGTAGAACAAGACGGGTTGGACGCCCAAAGACTAGATTAGGAGAAGAAACTCCACCCAAAAATACCACTGTTAGTGAGAATGAACGAATTTCTCAAATAGTGACTCAACAGTTGGAAGCAGCGATACCTACGCTAGTAGCTCAACTCCAACGGAACCTCCATATAGGAAGTGTTCCACCTAGGAATGAAGGACCAGGTGTAAGGCCCCGTTCCCAGGACACTTACAGCTGGCCAATCATCACACATAAAACATATATATTTATTAACTTAATGAAATCATTGCAGCGGGAACATTTAAACATCATTTCATTATAATCACTTTTGCAAAATATACATTGTTGACCGGCTACAAAACATCATTATTTGCATTACATCATAAAAACTTCATATTTCTATCAAATGGATGCCATCCAAAAATCCCAAGTAGCTACCCAGTGCCATCCTCAACAATGCTCACCTGCCAACTGGAAAATACATAAAATGTCAATGTTGCTAAGTGAGTTCTAGTTTTATAAAGACATTGCATTACCTTCCATTCGTTAAAACATTTTCATTACTATCGCACGTGATCACACATATCGCACGTATGGAGTGGTCACTAGGACAGACTCTCCCTATGTGTGTGAACTCTTATGGGTTCGCCAAAATCGCACAATGTATAACACACAGTAATTAGGAAATCACACGTTATTAGGGTAGTCACCAAGACTGAACTCTTACGGTGTATGAACCCTTATGAGTTAGCCAAAATCGCATGCTGTAGACACACACAAGGTAACAACTCTCAATGAGTTATGAACCTCCCTTTAGTTGCTTGCAAGGCTTTTCATTCGTTCATTCGTTATGTTCCACTTTCATTATTTTTAATATTTCACTTCATTAAGATAATACTTTACGTTCATTAACAATATCACACCACGTAAAGTCACATCGCACATACGTAATAAGGAACATAATAAACATATCATACATAAGCATAACATAATCATGCAATCATACATAACCGTCATACATTATCAATCACACATCAATCATACATCATCATTCATGCCCATCACATCATCTATGACCTCAAAAAGTCAACTTACATAGCCCTCGGGAACCTCCCAAGTCAAGGCCTATCACACCCCAACCTTGACGGCGGAAACGTCGAGGAGTGAGACTTAAGATCGTTCACAGCCACATAACGCTATTAATAATCCCAAATGTATAAATTAATAATAAATTTTAATTGTACCATTACAATCATAAGTCTCAAAGAAATTAATATAATCCATTCTATAAGAAATAAACAAAAATGAATTTGTTATAATGTTCTATTAAAAGAGTATATAAATATGTAAATTTAAAAAAAACTTTTGTAGAAAATACTTTGGTATCTTTAAAAATAATATTAGTTATCAAAATAATTCTTCTAAAATATTTATAAATTTTCTGTAATTTATTTAGTTAAGGAAAAACAAAAAAAATAGTTGGAGGTGCCCGGGTTCGAACCCGGGACCTCAAGGATGTGCGCAATCGCCGTTAACCAGTAGGCAAGGGCGCCTAAGCCTGCCAAGAAGTGGATTTTAATTTTTAAAAACACAAACACAATGAAACCCCAAACCATATGAACCCTAGTGTGATTTTGCCCAAATTAGAGCACCAATCATTTGTGTTAATCAAATTAATCATAGGGCGTTTGTTTCCCATGCTTAAACGATTGTATGGGTGTATTTAACCTACCCGGTTTTGTTCGTGAATGATGAGGAAGAAGATGGAACAGTGGCGGCCAAGCTTGGATTCGTTTGATATGCAAACGGTGATGATAACCAAATTAAATTTGAGGGAAGCTTCGTACTACGATCTTGATGCAGAGCCCCTTATTAATTTCGAATCAGGTAGGCCGGAAGATGGGTTTCAACTACTGCACAGGTTCACGACGGGGAGGGCTTCAACTGTGTAATTTCATATGCTTTCAAATGAAATTAAGGATTATAATTGTTTAAGTTCACTTAGATGCTCTTTCAGGTTAACGTAATTGGACAATTATTAGACTTTATTGTCCAAACGGCTAGGGAGTTTAACACGCATCGGTTATGCTTTCGAGTAGGCGGTAACAGATGTTTTAATCCCATTATTTGTTGCATTCATGTTAAAATCATGCTCGCAAACGTTTTAGGTTCATAATTCGTTGATTTCTTCAAGTTTAAACGCGACCGGAGCTCGCCGGAGCTCTGCCGGCGTCGGTCGCCGGAAACACGAGGGAGAGGAGAAAAAAAGGTGGTGCCTTTTAGTTACTTACACAATTAGTCCCTCAAGTTATGAATGTTTATTATTTCATGCATAAATTTTCTATTTAAATTTTATAAAATGGCCTTAAGGCCCCTTAACTTATTAAATCCAAGTTTTAATCATTTCTAAGTTTAATAATTTTTACAAATTATTATTAATAACAATATTATTATTACTATTATTATTCTTAGTTGTTATTACTTTTGTTATAATTATTGTTATTATTTCTATTATTAATATTATAAACATTATTATTATTGTTGTTTATTATATTATTGTTACTATTATTATTGCTATATTATTATTATTATTATTATTATTATCATTATTACTATTATTTATTTATTAAGTAAAAATTAACATTATAATCTTTCAAGATAAAGAATTAAAAGGCAAATTAAAGCAATAACCATAAGTAATCCATGAGTTTCGTATTTGACAACAAAGGTCCTTACAAGAATTAACGAAGCTAACTTTTAGTTAACCAAAAATGCATGATGTTACAAGGCCTACATCCACCCATTTCTCTGACATCAGAAAAATATAAACTGTCTTCATCCGCATGAGTATGTTGTTTATCCGCATTAACTTGTTGTTCATCCGCATTAACATGTTGTTCATCCGCATTAACATGTTGCTCATCCGCATTAACTTGTTCTTCATCCGCATTAACTTGTTGTTCATCCGCATTAACTTTTTGTTCATCCGCATTAACATGTTCATCCGCATTAACTTGTTCATTCGCATTAACTTATTCATCCGCATTAACTTGTTGTTCATCCGCATTAACATGTTGTTCATCTGCATTAACTTATTGTCCATCCGCATTAACATGTTGTTCATCCGCATTAACATGTTCATCCACATTAACCTATTCATCCACATTAACTTGTTCATCCGCATTAACATGTTCATCCGCATTAACTTGTTCATCCACATTAACTTGTTCATCCGCATTAACTTTAGTCGTATGGCCATCCAGGCGCATGAGGACATTTCAGGCGTATAAGCCCTATTTGGGCGCATGAAGTTTCAGGTGTATGAGAACACTTAGTCAAATTCTAAAACTTAGGCACATGAGCAGCCTCATTCGCACCTAAACAACAGATTTCAGTCCCCAAACATCACCTATCATGTTCTAAGCTTAAATCTTACATTCTAAGCCATAGAAACACAATCATAACATCATCAAACATGAAAATAGCCCAAAATCAAACCCCACCCGCAACATACACACATACACACATACATACATACTGGTATGAAACCCAACTTTATAAAAATATTCATACATGCATTCCCAGCACCAAAACAGTTAAAAACAAGTAAAAAGGGGGTTCTAGAACTCACCTTAGCAGCTCTTTGGGTAAGACTTTTTCAAACCTGTTTGCCAATCGAGTTCAAACACCTAAAACCCACCAAACACACACCCAAAAAACATATAACACATATAAGCAAATACCTGAGGCCTAAACCGGTTAAGAACACCATAACACATGAATTATTACCTTCAATTTGATCTTTTTCTCCTGGCCTTCAAAATCCCAAATCTTTCTACTCCTCTTCGCTTTCTCTCTCTAAAATCCGAATGATATGTGATGTGTGTGACATATGGGCGGCCATACCACCTTTATCACCAACTTTTAAAACTTTTTGTCCTCTTGATACTTTTTACCCCTTAACTTGGGTAATATATCTTTCCTTTCTTTTTCTTCACTTTATTCTTTTGTTTGAGGTTTAAAAAAATAACCGGGTGTTACAAGTCCACCCCCCTTATATAGGTTTCGTCCCCGAAACCTCTTATTCCTCTAACAAATGTGGTTAATGTTGTCTTATTTCTTCCTCCATCTCCCACGTAGACTCAGATCCCTTCCTATGCTTCCAATGTACACGCACAAGAGAATCCACTTTATTCCTTAACATCCTCTCTTTACGATCAATGATCGTCACTGGTTGCTCCACATAATTGAGTCGTTCGTCTACCTCGATATCCTCCAGTGGGACAATCATATACTCGTCTACTAAACACTTTCTTAGATGAGATACGTGGAATGTCGGGTGAATTCTACCAAACTCTTCTAGTAACTCTAGTCTATAGGCCGCCTCTCCTACTCGAGCAATGATTCGGAAAGGCCCTATGTATGTTGGGCTCAACTTGCCCCACTTTTTTGAACCGAATGATACATTTCCAAGGTGAGACCTTCAACATAACTCTATCACCCACCTGGAACTTAGTCGGTCTGCGTCGTTTATCAGCATACGACTTTTGCCTGTCTTTAGCTGCCTTCATGAAGGCCTTGATCCTTTCTAGCTTCTCAGTCGTAGCCTCGACCACTTCGACGCTCCCTAAATCTTCATGCCAATATCACCCCAACACATGGGTGTTCTGCATCTCCTACCGTATAGTATCTCATAAGGGGGCATACCAGTACTGCATGGTAGCTGTTGTTATATGAGAACTCAGCTAAAGTAAGTGGTCATCCTAACTTCCTCCAAAATCAATAACGCATGCCCGAAGCATATTCTCCAGCGTCTGAATTGTCCTTTCCGACTGTCCATCCGTCTGAGGATGATAAGCTGTGCTAATATGTAACCTCGTCCTCATTGCATCGAGGAATTGCTTCTAAAATTTAGATGTAAACCGAGTGTCACGATGTAAGGCCCCGTTCCCGGGACACTTACAGCTGGGTTCTCATCGCACGTAAAACATATAATTACATTAGTATTTAATAAATCGCAGTGGAAAACTAAATCAAACATTCATTTCCATGTAAATGCTTTTGCAAACTAATACAACATTCATTACAAAAATAGTTTGTTCGCATTACAATGCAAAAACATTAATCAAAAGAATGCCATCTCAAACGAGCTGAGTAGTCGCCCGTGCCATCCTCAGCAATCATTACCTGCCAACTGGAAACACATCAAAGTCAGCGTTGCTGAGTGAGTTCTAGTTTTATAAATAAAACATACTTTACTCTCAGATAAAACCGTTCGTACTTTTACATGATCACACATCATACGTACACATAAATAATATCATTATTATCTTCCTTCATTCGTTCATTCCTTCTTTCATTACCTTACTTGCGCATCGGACATCATCCCGAACCAATACCATGTGCTACACCCCGGTTAGTCGTAGCTACCGGGCCGAAGTCAACGAATGACAGCTAAACATATGCCGCGGTACTAGGAGTAACCGTCAGTCTTAGCTACTGGGCCGAAGTCAACGAATGACAGCTAAACGTATGCCACAGTACTAGGGGTGAGCGGTAGAGGTTCTACATTTGGGGTCAATTACCAAGAGGGACCCCGTATCCGATGTGTGCAAGACGTTTCATTCGTTCATCATGTTCCTCTTCCTTTATCTTTCACTTTACGTTACATAATACTTCATTCATTCATCATAACAAGTAAAGCCACAGGAAAGATATTATACATCACATTAAGGAACATAAACATGCATCAACATCAAATCATACAGGGCAACATCATACATACATACAGTGCAACATCATCATCATCATCATGCCCAACATGCTTTCTAAGACCTCGATCGTCATCTTAAAAACTCTTATGGGAACCTTTACATCAACACTTACATCTGCACTTTCCCCCGAAATTCAGAAGTTAATCTACACCTTCCTCGGGTTCAACAGCCCTATTCGGGTGTATGGACACCCCTCAGTCGCATGGCCTCCATGCGACTGAACATCATGCGATTGAACTAATACGGATGAACACCTATGTGAATGAACATCCAGTCGTGCGAATGGACAATGCGGATGAACACCTATGCGACTGGACCTTCAGTCGTGCGAATGGACCTTCAGTCGCATGACACCCACGCGACTGGCCCTCCAGTCGTGCGAATGAACCCCAATCGTACCCTAATCGGCCGTATGGCCTCCATTCGGCCTCCAGTCGGTCGCCTAACCCTAACTGGTGCAGAGTGCAGTTCAACCCGACTGCAGCCGAGGGTTTTCGGCCCCCAAACTCATCTAAACCCATTTTAAGCCTAAATCGACCATCCTAAACCTCAGGGATGCATACCATAACATCACTCAAGCACCACCAAGCAAGAAATCAAGTCCCAAACGCATCATACATACGCATACACATACACAAACGGGTCAACTTACACACATACGAAAAACTCGATTTCAGATGTTTTCCAGCCCCAACTCGTTTGAAAACAAGTAAAACAGGGGTCCTAGAACTCACCTAAACGAGCGCAACATCAAGAGCTTCGATTCGGCTTGCTTCACGACGATTTTGGCGACCCGAATCGACCCGAACCAACACTTTTTCCTCTTTTTCTCCTCATCTTTCTCTCTTCTCCCTTTATGAAGCTGAAATGTGGATGTGGGGAGAGTGGGCTGCCCTCTCCCTACTATATCACCACATTTCCCAACTTTTCTTGGTTGGCGGGTTTGGTCCCTCGACTTTTGGACTTTGTTTTCTTTCCTTTCGCCACCGGCTTCAAAATAATAAATATCCGGGCGTTACAAGTCCACCCCCCTTAAATAGGTTTCGTCCCCGAAACCTGTTATTCGTCGAACAAACGTGGATTATGCTTTCTCATTTCTTCTTCAGTATCCCACGTTGATTCGGATCCCTTCCTGTGCTTCCACTGTACACGCACAAGAGGAACCACTTTATTCCTTAGCCTCTTTTCTTTACGATCGATGATTGCCACCGGTTGCTCCACATATTGAGCCTTTCATCTATTTCAATTCTTCCAATGGAACAATCATGTCTTCATCAGCTATACACTTTCACAGATGAGATACATGGAATGTCGGGTGAATCCCACTTAACTCATCTGGCAACTCCAATCTATAGGCCACCTCCCCTACTCGAGCAATGATTCGGAAAGGGCCTATATATCTTGGGCTCAACTTGCCCCGCTTTCTGAACCTGATAATACCCTTCCAAGGTGAGACCTTCAGCATAACCCGTCACCCACTGGAACTCAATTGGCCTACGTCGCTTATCGGCATACGACTTCTGTCTATCCTTGGCTGCCTTCATGAAGGCTTTAATCTTTTCAAGCTTCTCTGTCGTAGCCTCGATTACCTCGACGCTCCCCAATTCCTCTGACCAATATCACCCCAACAAACGGGTGTTCTGCATCTCCTACCGTATAGCATCTCATATGGTGGCATACCAATACTGGCATGATAGCTGTTGTTGTATGAGAATTCAGCTAACGGTAAGTGGTCATCCCAACTTCCACCAAAATCGATCACACACGCCCGAGCATGTCTTCCAGTGTCTGAATGGTCCTTTCTGACTGACCATCAGTCTGGGGATAATAAGCCGTGCTAATATGTAACCTCGTCCCCATAGCGTCGTGGAATTTCTTCCAAAATTTAGATGTAAACCGAGTGTCACGATCAGACACAATAGACACCGGCACACCATGACGAGTTACAATTTCCTTGATGAACAGATCAGCCAACCTCTCCGATGAATACGTCTCGCGGATCGGTAGAAAATGAGCGCTCTTCGTCAGACGATCAACTATCACCCATATGGCATCGTACCCTTTCGGGGTACGCGGCAGCTTCGTAATGAAGTCCATGGTGATGTGCTCCCATTTCCATTCTGGTATATCCAAAGGTTGTATCTTCCCATACGGCTTTTGATGCTCCGCCTTCACCTGTAAGCAAGTAAGGCACTTACTCACATACTCCACCACGTCGCGCTTCATACCCGCCACCAATAATCTTTCTTCATGTCATGGTACCTTTTCGTGGCACCAGGATGAATGGAGTATCGAGTCTTGTGGGCTTCATCCATTATCTTCACCCGTAGATCCCCAAAACGAGGAATCCACACACGGCCGAATCGAGTTCTAACACCGAGTGTGTTTTCACCCAATTCCCCAACCAGACCTCTCATTCGTTCCGAGTTAAGGTGATCTTCTTTCAATGCCTCATCTTGAAACTCCTTAACTTGCTTCATCACATCGTAGGTCATGATTAATTGATAAGCTTTCACCCAAATCGGCTCGGGCCTCTCTTTTCGGCTAAGGGCATCCGCCACCACATTAGCTTTGCCTGGATGGTAATGGATCTCGCAATCATAATCCTTTCCAACCATCTCCTCTGCCTCATGTTCAGATCCTTTTGCTCGAAGAAGTACTTCAAGCTCTTATGATCGGTGAATATGGTGCACTTCGTCCCGTAGAGATAGTGCCTCCAGATCTTCAATGCAAAGACCACGGCTGCTAGCTCCAAGTCATGAGTTGGATAATTAACCTCATGGACCTTTAACTGTCGAGATGCATAGGCTATAACCTTCCCTCTCTGCATTAACACACACCCCAACCCCGAGTAGGAAGCATCAGAATAAACCACTAGATCTTCACTTCCATCGGGTAATGACAGAACAGGAGCTTGAGTCAGTCTTGCTTTCAGCTCTTCGAACGCCTTCTCTTGAGCTTGACCCCATACAAACTTCACATCCTTTCGGGTCAACTTAGTTAGTGGAGAAGCAATCTTAGAGAAGTCTTGGATGAATCTTCTATAGTAGCCCGCCAAGCCCAAGAAACTACGGATCTCGGATGGCGTCTTTGGTGACTTCCATTGCATAACCGCCTCCACCTTCGCCGGGTCAACCATAATCCCGTCAGGATTCACCACATGACCCAAAACTGAACTTCGCGCAACCAGAACGCGCACTTGGAGAATTTAGCATACAATTTCTCCCTTCTCAACGTCTCTAGAACCTCTCGAATGTGACCGGCATGCTCAATCTCACACTTTGAATAAATCAGGATATCATCAATAAACACACATCACTGATTTATCAACATAGGCCGACACACACGGTTCATCAGATCCATAAAGCAGCTGGCGCTTGGTCAAACCAAAGGACATGACAAGAAACTCGTAATGGCCATAGCGCGTACGGAAAGCTGTTTTAGGGATATCTTGCTCCTTCACCTTCAACTGATGATAACCAGATCGAAGATCTATCCTCGAACCAACTAGCACCCTGAAGCTGGTCGACAAATCATCTATCCTCGGTAAGGGTTAGCGGTTCTTCACTGTCAACTTGTTCAGTTCGCGGTAGTCATGCACATCCTCATACTACCATCCTTCTTCTTTACAAATAGGACCGGAGAACCCCAGGAGAGATACTCGGTCTAATGAACTCCTTATCAAGCAGCTCTCGCAACTACTCCATCAACTCTTCATCTCGGTTGGAGCCAACCGATATGGTGCCTTGGCAACAGGTTGGGCACCCGGTATCAGATCAATCTGAACTCAATCTCTCTGTCAGGTGGCACTCCTAATAAGTCTTCTGGGAACACGTCTGGAAAGTCACACACAACTGGTACATCACTATTGTGGTGTTGGTGTATCCACATCCTTTACATAAGCCAAGTAGGCGCTACATCCGCCTCATACACTTTCCCGCCACCGCCATTGAGATCACCTTCGGAATCGTATAACCCGATCACCATAACCGTTACCAAACTTCCGTCAGGCGCTGTCATCCGAACCATCTTCTTGCGACACACAATGTTCGCCTCGAAGTCCGCCAACCAATCCATCCCAAGAACCAAATCGAAACCACCCAAGGTCATCACAAACGGTCTAACAGGAAACTTATGACCCTCAAGTTCCACATCACAATTCTCTACCATCTCAGAAATCCTGGTAGACTTACCTATGGCAGTTTCTACATCAAAGGGCGCATCAACACGTCTACTACTAACAGACAGCTTAGCACAGAAAGCACAGAATAAAACTCTTACTAGCACCCGAATCAAATAACACAGAAGCTAAAGTCTGGTTCACTAGAAACGTACCGGACACAACGTCAGGGTCCGTCCTAGCCTCCTCCTGTGTCATGGTGAACGCCCTGGCGCTCGCCCGTGGTCCATCACTTCCCGTCTTCTTCACCCCTGAACCCTCAGTCCTCGACTTCTTACAATCTCTGCTCATATGACCATTTTCCCCACAGTTAAAACATTTGCTCGACATGCAATCCTTCGCCATATGCCCTGTCTTCCCACACTTGAAGCACAAGTTTGACCCAAACCTACATTCCCCGCTGTGCTCCCTTCCACACTTGCCACACCTTTTCGACCCCGCACTTGATGTGACCACACGGCGCTCATCCCCCGTGCCTTTTTGTTACCCATCGGGGCATCACCCCGACCAAACCGTTTCCCGTTCCAGTTCCATCCCACCACCCTTCTTACTTGCTTCAGTCACCACCACCTCCCGCTCATCATACAGCCTCCCTGCCAAATCAACCGCCGACCTAAACGTGCTTGGCCGGGCGGCGATCATGTGCCGACGAACATCCACCGGTAAACCCTGAATGTACCTCTTAATTTTCCGAGACAGAGGCGTCACCTGATCAGGCACAAGCCGTGCCATTTCATTAAACTTGGTGGTATACTGCTGGTGTGTCATGGTTCCAGCCTCCAACTGTAAAAACTCCCTTTCCAACTTATCCATTTCTCTGTGAGGACAGAACTCCTCAATCACCATCTTCTCAACTCGGGCCATTTCATTCCCCATCGCCCGATTACCCTTTGCTTGGACAATGTTATCCCACCAACACAGAGCTGAATCCACAAAAGAGTGGGTAGCAAACTTCACCTTTTGATCCTCTCGACACTCGCTGATATCGAGAACAGCTTCCATTTCCCTCACCCACCGGTGAGCGGCTGCAGCGGTGCCGTTTCCATCAAAAGTAGGGGGCTTGCATCTCATAAAAGCCCCATAATTACATCCTCGTGCCGTTTCATGCACAGGATCTTCCTCCTCCTCATCATCATCAGATAGAACCGTTTCCGCTCTGGTTGTTCCCGTTCCCCAGAGGATCTGTTTCTTTCTTTCCTTTCCCCTTCTCGTACAGCCTTAATAACTTCGGTCACCACAGACGGTAAGATCGTCTGCATGACCTGATGTACTTCTTCTACAACAGCCTCTTTTACTGAGGCTCTCAGATTGGCGCTTTCGTCGCCACCCTCCGGATGAGGGGTCTCTGGTTCTTCATGAACCACCCTCTCAACTCTGGGTCTCCCTCTTTTAGGTCGCGGTTCAGCACCGTGACCTCCACCCCTAGAATCTTTCGAAGATCTACCTCCGGCCATCACACGCACACTGAAAGATTCAAACACCAACACAGTCATTCAAGGAAACAACTCAGTTTATGTCAAGTATAGTAAGTCCCTAATTACAGTGGCCAGTTGTGATTAGCCACTTACTTTACTCTTCATACCCCAAGTATTACCTGTCCTGACTACATCAGTATTTAAATCTGCATATAACACATAACACATACCATGCGCACATAAAACGGTTAACTTTATAAAATACCTGATGGCACGCAGCTACTCAGTTTGGCATCCCATTCCCTTCCGTCCATTCTCAGTTTAAGATTAGGTTTATTCTGAAAATTTACCCATTTCACTTAAACTTTGGCTCTGATACCAACTTGTAAGGCCCCGTTCCCGGGACACTTACAGTTGGGTTCTCATCGCACGTAAAACATATAATTACATTAGTATTTAATAAATCGCAGCGGAAAACTAAATCAAACATTCATTTCCATGTAAATGCTTTTGCAAACTAATACAACATTCATTACAAAAATAGTTTGTTCGCATTACAATGCAAAAACATAATCAAAAGAATGCCATCCCAAAGAGCTGAGTAGTCGCCCGCCATCCTCAGCAATCATTTTCCTGCCAACTGGAAACACATCAAAGTCAGCGTTGCTGAGTGAGTTCTAGTTTTATAAATAAAACATACTTTACTCTCAGATAAAACCGTTCGTACTTTTACATGATCACACATCATACGTACACATAAATAATATCATTATTATCTTCCTTCATTCGTTCATTCCTTCTTTCATTACCTTACTTGCACATCGGACATCATCCCGAACCAATACCATGTGCTACACCCCGGTTAGTCGTAGCTACCGGGCCGAAGTCAACGAATGACAGCTAAACATATGCCGCGGTACTAGGAGTAACCGTCAGTCTTAGCTACTGGGCCGAAGTCAACGAATGACAGCTAAACTTATGCCACAGTACTAGGGGTGAGCGGTAGAGGTTCTACATTTGGGGTCAATCACCAAGAGGGACCCCGTATCCGATGTGTGCAAGACGTTTCATTCGTTCATCATGTTCCTCTTCCTTTATCTTTCACTTTACGTTACATAATACTTCGTTCATTCATCATAACAAGTAAAGCCACATGAAAGATATTATACATCACATTAAGGAACATAACATGCATCAACATCAAATCATACAGGGCAACATCATACATACATACAGTGCAACATCATCATCATCATCATGCCCAACATGCTTTCTAAGACCTCGATCGTCATCTTAAAAACTCTTATGGGAACCTTTACATCAACACTTACATCTGCACTTTCCCTCGAAATTCAGAAGTTAATCTACACCTTCCTCGGGTTCAACAGCCCAATTCGGGCGTATGGACACCCCTCAGTCGCATGGCCTCCATGCGACTGAACATCATGCGATTGAACTAATACGGATGAACACCTATGCGAATGAACATCCAGTCGTGCGAATGGACAATGCGGATGAACACCTATGCGACTGGACCTTCAGTCGTGCGAATGGACCTTCAGTCGCATGACACCCACGCGACTGGCCCTCCAGTCGTGCGAATGAACCCCAATCGTACCCTAATCGGCCGTATGGCCTCCATTCGGCCTCCAGTCGGTCGCCTAACCCTAACTGGTGCAGAGTGCAGTTCAACCCGACTGCAGCCGAGGGTTTTCGGCCCCCAAACTCATCTAAACCCATTTTAAGCCTAAATCGACCATCCTAAACCTCAGGGATGCATACCATAACATCACTCAAGCACCACCAAGCAAGAAATCAAGTCCCAAACGCATACATACAGCATACACATACACAAACGGGTCAACTTACACACATACGAAAAACTCGATTTCAGATGTTTTCCAGCCCTAATCGTTTGAAAACAAGTAAAACAGGGGTCCTAGAACTCACCTAAATGACGCAACGTCAAGAGCTTCGATTCGGCTTGCTTCACGACGATTTTGGCGACCCGAATCGACCCGAACCAACACTTTTTCCTCTTTTTCTCCTCTTCTTTCTCTCTTCTCCCTTTATGAAGCTGAAATGTGGATGTGGGGAGAGTGGGCTGCCCTCTCCCTACATATATCACCACATTTCCCAACTTTTCTTCGTTGGCGGGTTTGGTCCCTCGACTTTTGGACTTTATTTTCTTTCCTTTCGCCACCGGCTTCAAAATAATAAATATCCGGACGTTACACACACGATCAGATACAATAGACACCGGCACACCATGACGAGTTACGATCTTTTTAATGAAAAGATCCGCCAACCTCTCGGATGAAATGTCTCGCGAATCGGTAGGAAGTGAGCACTCTTCGTCAAATGATCGATTAGCACCTATATGGCATCATACCCTCGGCGGTACACGGCAGCTTCATTATAAAGTCCATAGTGATATGTTCCCACTTCCACTCCGGTATGTCCAAGGGTTGGATTTTCATACGGCTTCTGATGCTCCCCCTTCACTTGACCTTGACCCCATACAAACTTTACATCCTACGGGTCAACTTGGTCAATAGAGAAGCTACCTTAGAGAAGTCTTGATGAATCTTCTATAATAGCCAGCCAACCCAGAAACTATGAATCTCGAATGGCATCTTTGGAGACTTCCATTGCATCACCACCTCAACCTTTGCCTGGTCCACCATAATTCCTTCAGGATTCGCCACGTGACCCAAGAACTGAACCTCGCGCAACCAGAATATGTACTTGGAGAATTTAGCATACAACTTCTCCCTTCTCAACTTCTCCAACACCTCTCGAATATGACGACATGCTCCTGCTCACTCTTGGAATAAATCAAGATATCATCGATAAACACAATCACTGATTTATCCAACATCGACCGGCACACTCGATTCATCAGATCCATAAAAGCAACTGGCGCATTGGTCAACCAAAATGACATAACGAGGAACTCGTAGTGACCATAACACGTGCGAAAAGCTGTTTTTGGAATATCCTGCTCTTTCACCTTTAGCTGATGGTAGCTAGATCGAAGATCTATCCTTAAAAACCAATTGGCACCTTGAAATTGATCAAACAAATTATCAATTCTTGGTAACGGGTACCGATTCTTTATCATCAACTTATTTACCTCATGCTAGTCTATACACATGCTCATGCTACTGTCTTCCTTCTTCACGAATAAGACCAGAGCACCCCAAGGAAGATACTCAGTCTAATGAACCCCTTATCAAGCAACTCCTGCAGTGGCTCCATCAATTTCTTCATCTTTGTCGGAACCAACCGATACGACGCCTTAGCAACAGGTTGGGCACCCGGTATCAAGTCAATCTGGAACTCGATCTCGCGGTTCGGTGGCACTCCTGGTAAGTCTTCTGGGAACACGTATGGGAAGTCACACACAACCGGTACATCAGACAGTTGTGATGTTGGCATATCGATATCCTTCATGTAGGCCATGTAGACACTACACCCATGTCTCATGCACCTTCCCGCCACCACCATCGAAATCACTTTCGAGATCATCGTGACTCGCTCACCGGAAACCGTCAACGAACTCCCGTCAGGCGCTGACAGTCTAATCACCTTCTTGCGACACATAATGTTACCCTCGTAGTCCACCAACCAATCCATTCATAGGACTACATCGAAACCACCTAAGGTCATCATAAAGGGTCTAACAGGAAACTTGTGACCTTCGAGTTCCATGTCACAACCTTCTATCATCCTGGAAATCCTGGTAGACTTACCTGTGGCAGTTTCTGCATCGAAGGGCGCATCTATACTCCTACTACTGACAGGCAACTTAGCACAGAAAGCAGCAGAAATAAAACTCCTACTAACACCGGAATCAAATAACATAGATGCAAGAGTTTGGTTGACTAGAAACGTACCTGACACCACATCAGGGTCCGTCCTAGCCTCCTCCTGCGTCATCGTGAAGACCCTGTGCTTGCCCTCTGCCCTTCAGTTATGGTCGTCTTCCTTGCTCCAGAACTCTCTGCCATTGGCTTCTTGCAGTCCATGCTTATATGACCCCTTCCACCATAGTTATAACACTTTATCACCCCATAATCTCTTGCCAGATGACCGGGCCTCCCACATTTGAAGCAGAGGTTGGATCCCCACCTACACTTTCCAATATGCCCTTTAGCACACTTACCACACTTCCTCGTATCCGCACCGGATGAAGCTACATGTCGGCCATCCGTCCTGGCAACCTTTTTGTTTGGAGTGTAACCCCCACGTTCAACCCGTTTTTCGTTGCAATTCTTGTTGCGGCTACCCTTCTTTTCCACTTCAATCGCGGTCGTCTCCTTCACCGCCCTAATTACCTCAGTCAACATAAACGGCAGAATTGTCTGCATGACCTGTTGAACTTCCTCGACAACAACCTCTTTCAATGAGGTCCTCAGGTTAGCACTATCATCACCGCCTTCCGGGTGATGAATCTCGGGCTCTTCGAGTGCCATTTCAGCAGCCCTAGCCATGCTTCTCATGACACGCGGTCCAGCACCACGTCCACAATAACCTTCACCTGACGAAACCTTCGGAGATCTACCACCAGCCATCCTCAACACACACTAAAAGATTCAAACACTAACACGGTCATTCAAGGGAACAACTTAGTTTATGTCAAATATAGTAAGACCCTAATTACAATGGCCAGTTGTGATTAGCCACTTACTTTACTCTTCATACCCCAAGCATTACCTATCCTGACTACATCAGTATCTAAATCTACAAACAACACATAAACCACATAACATGCGCACGTAATACTGGTTAACACTAAGAAAATTCCTGATGGCACGCTGCTACTCAGACTGGCATCACTTCCCTTTTCGTCCCATTCTCAGTTTAAGTTTAGGTTTCTTTTGGAAATTTACCCGTTTCACTTACACTTTGGCTCTGATACCAACTTGTAAGGCCCCGTTCCCGGGACACTTACAGCTGGCCAATCATCACACATAAAACTTATATTTTCATTAACTTAAAGAAATCATTGCAGCAGAAACATTAAAACATCCATTTCATTATAATCGCTTTTGCAAAATAATACATTGTTGACTTGTTATAAAACATCATTATTTGCATTACATCATAAAAACATCATACTTCTATCAAATGGATGCCATCCAAAAATGCCAAGTAGCTGCCCCACACCATCCTTAGCATGCTCACCTACCAACTGGAAAATACATAAAAGTCAGTGTTATTGAGTGAGTTCTAGTTTTATAAAGACATTGCATTACCTTCCATTCGTTAAACCATTTTCATTACTATCACACTTGATCACACATCATGCATACATCAAGGTAATAATTATTATCTTCATCATCGTTCATTTAGTACATTTTGTATGTTCGCACATATCGCACATATCACATGTATGGAGTGGTCACTAGGACAGACTCCCCCTATGTGTGTGAACTCTTATGGGTTCACCAAGATCCCACGTTGTATAACACATAGTAATTAGGAAATCACACGTTATTGGAGCAGTCACCAAAACTGAACTCTTACTGTGTATGAACCCTTATGAGTTAGCCAAAATTGCACGCTATAGACACACACAAGGTAACAACTCTCAATGAGTTGTGAACCTCCCTTTAGTTGCTTGTAAGCTTTTCATTCGTTCATTCATTATGTTCTACTTCATTATCTTAAATCTTTCACTTCCTTCAGATAATATTTTATGTTCATTAACAATATCACACCACGTAAAGTCACATCATACATACGTAATAAGGAATATAATAAACATATCATACATAAGCATAACATCATCATCCAATCCATTATATAACCGTCATACATCATCATCATACATCATCATATATCATCATACATTATCATCATGCCCATCACATCATCAATG
Organism: Flaveria trinervia; assembly: GCA_025506515.1. Lineage (NCBI taxonomy): Eukaryota > Viridiplantae > Streptophyta > Magnoliopsida > Asterales > Asteraceae > Flaveria > Flaveria trinervia. The sequence goes on along the minus strand of CM046450.1, from coordinate 22,684,911 downwards.
ACCTCAAAAAGTTTACTTACATAGCGCCCGGGAGCCTCCTAAGTCAAGGGCTACATCTACCCATTTCTCTGAAATCAAAAAAATATAAACTGTCTTCATCCGCATTAGTATGTTGTTCATCCGCATTAACTTGTTGTTCACCCACATTAACATGTTGTTCATCTGCATTAACTTGTTGTTCATCCCCATTAAGTTGTTGTTCATCTCCATTAACATGTTCATCCGCATTAACTTGTTCATCCGCATTAACATGTTGTTCATCCGCATTAACATGTTCATCCGCATTAACTTATTGTTCATCCGTATTAACATGTTGTTAATCCGCATTAACATGTTCATCCGCATTAACCTATTGTTCATCCGCATTAACATGTTGTTCATCCGCATTAACCTATTCATCCGCATTAACTTATTCATCCGCATTAACCTGTTCATCCGCATTAACTTGTTCATCTGCATTAACTTGTTCATCCATATTAACTTTAGTCGCATGGCCATCCAGGCGCATGAGGACATTTCAGGTGCATGAGCCTTATTTGGGCGCATGAAGTTTCGGTCGTATGGGAACACTTAGTCAAATTCTAAAACTCAGGTGCACGAGCCCTATTTGCATGAGCAGCTCATTCGCACCTAAACATCAGATTTCAGTCCCCGAACATCACCTATCATGTTCTAAGCTTAAATCTTACATTCTAGGCCATAGAAACACAACCATAACATCATCAAACATGAACATAGCCCAAAATCAAACCCCCCCATACATACACACATACATACATACGAGTATGAAACCCAACTTTATAAAAATATTCATACATCCATTCCCAGCCCAAAACAGTTAAAAACAAGTAAAAAGGGGGTTCTAGAACTCACCTTAGCAGCTGTTTGGGTAAGACTTCTTCAAACCCATTTGCAAATCGAGTTCAAACACCTAAAACCCACCAAACACACACCCAAACAACATATAACACGTATAAGCAAATACTTGAGGCCTAAAACGGTTAAGAACACCATAAACACACGAATTCTTACTTGAATTCGATCTTTTTCTTCCTGGTCTTCAAAATCCCGAAAGCTTTCTACTCCTCTTCTCTTTCTCTCTCTAAAATCTAAATGACATATGGGTGGCCATACCACCTTTATCACCAACTTTTAAACTTTTTGTCCTTTTGACACCTTTTACCCCTTAACTTGGGTAATATATCTTTCCTTTCTTTTTCTTTACTTTATTCTTTTGTGTGAGTCTTCAAAAAAACCCGGGTGTTACACCAGTCAACACCACTAAGATAGAACGACCTAGGAAGGAGTCATAGATAAGGCTACAAGGATTTTTTACAAGGCTTTTATGTCTTGTAAACCCCAAGACTTTAATAAAAAAATGAGGAGTAGTACAACCTTTGCTTTAGTTAGAAGAAATGGAGTTGGTACTAGATATCAACGAGTGTTTTGATGATTATAAGACAATGTTTGCTTCACATTCACTGAAGCACATTTATGGTGGAAAATAGAAATTGAAACTAAAGGAAGGGATGTTGTGAATAAGCTAAGTTCGAAGGAATTTAGGAGTCTAGTGATTGAGAATAATGCCCTTATAAAGAGATAGAAAAGATAGAAACATCCTTTAGCACTAGAATGAAGAGTGCTACATAACAGGAATATACAGATTGGTATAATGAATAATCTAGGCTAGTGCCACACATAGTTACACTAGAAACTAAAAGGATAAGAAGTGTATTTGGGGTTTAGTACTACATATAAGAGGAATGGTAAAGTTAGCCACGCCTAAGACATTTCAGGATGCAATAATATTATCAGGAAGTTTGACTGGTTTAAGGTAAGGAATGGATCCTTGACTGATTCAAGGATTGGAGATAAAAGGATATGAAGCAACATCAACCGTGGAGGAAAATTTGGTGGAACAGCAGAAGAAGGTGAACAGAAATCTAGTGAGAAATTTCATGAGAATTGTCCAGGAAAGGAAACCACGTACAGACAAAAGGTCAACCGTGGTGCTATGCCTGTAAGAAACATCATAGTAGTAAGTACATAGTAGTAATTTGCTATAACTATAAGAAGAAGGGACACTTATCAAGGGAATTTAAGGGACCTGCAAACCCTAAACTAGTTTGTTATCAGTGTGAAAATGAGAATCATTTTTGCAACGAGTATTCAAAACTGAAAGGGAAAACTCTTACTAACCCAAATAATCCACGTGGTAAAGCATTTGTGTTGCAAGCTGAAGAAGCCCGACATGAACCAAGAGTAGTGATTGATACATTTCTTATTAATGATCAGTATGCAAAAGTATTATTCAATACATGAGCAACTCATAGTTTTGTTTAAAATATATTTAAACATTTACTTAATTTAACCTTAGAGAAATCGAAAAATAAGTTTATGATAGAATTAGTTGAGGGAAAGATAATTGAAGCTAGTGAAATTATTCCTAACTGTACCTTAAATTTAGATGATTATTGTTTTGAAATAGATATGATTCTTATTAAATTAGGATGTTTCGATATTGTTGTGGGTATGGACTAGTTAAGTAAGAATCAGACTTAAATATATGTAGAAAAAGAATGATTGAAATTAATTTGACTAAAGAAAATAAAACTCTTTGTTTATATGGTGAGAAAGCTAGAGGTGCTATGAAGATAGTCTCATGTAGGAAAGCCCATAAAAGTTTAAGAAAGAAATGTCTAGTCTTTCTAGCTCATGTAGTTGATACAAAACTAGATAAGTAGAATTTAGAATATGTTCATATTATTAATGAAAATCCAAAGGTATTTCCTGATGAATACGAGGATTGCTACCCCTTGTCAAGTAGAATTGAAGATTGCAAGACCGGTGAAGGGTGGTCACTTACAACACAACAACACAATAGGGAGATTAACTTAACTAATGAAATAGTGAAACTAGTTTAACCACAAGAGATGATACTGAGAACACAAGTGAATAAGAGACAGAACAATATAGCAAAATACACAAGGAGATGGTTTTCAAGATTGTAGTATATTGCCTTCTCAAGTTCTATTACAAGTGTTACAAAGCATCATTGAGAGTTACAAGTACTTGAGATATATATAATACATCCTACAACCGGCCATACTTTGAAGGTCAGCTGGATACAATTGACTAAACACAAAACAAAATCAATTGTAGAGTCAAAAGGAAGATTGCCTTCTGACTTGTGACTATGACATGCCATAGCTCACATCCTAATATATTACAAAAAGGATAAAGTACATGAAGTATAAATTTACAGACTTAAGACCTCAATGTACAGTTACTAAAAGCATGGACCTTTTCACCAACTCATGTAAGTTGGTGACTTTATAGAGTTGCAGCGGAAAGGGGTCTAACTTTATGTAAAGTACATCAGATAAAGCATGTATTCTAAAAGTCTTCAGAAGAAATCTATCTTCAAGTGTTGGCTTCGGACGACTTTGTCTCTGAAGCTTCGAAAGACTTCATCTTTGGCTTCAGAAGATATTGATCTTGGCTTCAAAAGATTTCACACTTAGAATATCTCTGTTGCATGTGTGAGACTTTCGAAGCATTCTTCTTCAATGCACTTGTGCAGCATGTAGGAGACTTGAAGTGTTTGGGTTGCATTAGTCTTAACATATATTCCTTACAAACTCCCCCTATGCTGATGCTACTAAAACATGATGGCCCTGCACTATGGCAGAGAGTGCCTTCTCCCCATCCATGATGACCTCTTGGCAGGTCTTCCAAAATTCTAGCAGTTGATCCTCATAAAGAGTAGGATCAATGGTTAGGGAGGTGAAGTAGTTGGATAGAGTTAAGAAACGGCAAACCTCTAAGAAATGAGGATCTTTCTCAAAGTGTAACAGAGCAACTTGGTTGTGTTGCCTGTGTAACTGCATGGAGAAGTTTGGATTATTTCTGCGGTTAAGGTTGGCCATTTTGAGGAAGCTTAAGGATGAAGAGAGATGAAAGAAAGTAATTTCAGAGGGAAATTTGGGTTTTTAGGTCTGGAGGAAAGAAGGAGATAATAGAAAGAGGGTGAAACCGTTGGGTTTATATGTGAAAAGGATCTCAAACAAAGTTTAATGAAAGAGAATAAACTTTGAAATCTGAATACCGGACCCACTTTTGAAAAAGTAGTTTGCTTTTGCTCAAAAATTAGTTTTCTTGGAAGTCAAAAAGCTTCCAAAGGTAAATTATCTTCGGAAGTTTTAATGAAAAAGCTTCCGAAGCTAAAATGACTTCGGAAGATTTTCCTAAGAGTTGTGAAAATTTTTCCTCGAAAGAAAAACTAAAACTTGAATGCTTTGTTCAAAGGAACAGAGCTTCCAAGAGTTAATTTTGCTTCGAAAAAAAATAGTCCTTGAAAACATATAAGTGTCTGAGACAAGTATTAAGCTTCGGAAGATATTTCAAAATTTTCTTCCGAAGGTAAATTCTTAGAGAGCTATTTGTTTTGAAGGCGTGACTTTCTTCCGAAGGTAAAAGCATATCTTCCGAAGGATTAAATGTTTTAAAAATCTAAGGAAAGTCTTCAAAAAATTTTCATCCAGAGAAAACAAGAGCTTATAAAAGTGATGAACTAGATAACTTAGGACACACAGATTTTAAGAAATAATAAGAATTAGTTTTAAGAAAAACCTACTCAAAGTTTCATCCTAATAGCTGATATTACAGATCAGCATATTGTTCATTTGTGTGGAGTTTGACTACTTTAATTAACCCCTTTTCAAAATTATTTCTAATTAAATTATACCTGATGTTGATGTGTTTAGTTCTTGAGTGCTGCACAGGATTCTCTGTGATAGAGATATCACTGTTGTTGTCTATGTGAATGAGAGTCTCCTTGAAATTTAATCCATAGTCAAGCATCTGATTCTATATCCATAGCACTTGAGCACAGTAGGTTGCAGCAACAATGTATTCAACTTTAGTAGTTGATGCAAAGACACATGATTGTTTCTTGTATTTCCATGAGATAACCCTTCCACCAAGAAACTAACATCCCCTAGATGTGGACTTTGCAATCATGTTGCAACCACCATAATCACTATCTGTATAAGCATACAGATTGAAATCAAAATTCTTAGGATACCACAAACCAAGTGTTGAAGCACCTTTAAGGTATCTTAGAATCCTTTTGACAGTGATAAGGTGAGACATCTTAGGGTTGCCTTGATATCTTGCACAAATACATGTAGAAAACATGATATCAGGCCTGGTAGCTATAAGATACATAAGAGACTCAATCATATCCCGGTAAAGGTGTTCATCCATACACTCCCCCTCAAGATCAAGTCCAAGGGAGTGGTTTCTTGCTATGGGTGTCTTAGAAATCTTACAATCAGTCATGTTGAATCTCTTAAGTATGTCTTGAACATACTTTGACTAACTAATGAAAATACCATCTTCAACTTGCTTCACTTGAATTCCCAAAAAGAATTGAGTTCCCCCATGGCACTCATTTCAAATCTGTCCTTCATCAGCTTCTCAAAGTCTTTGCAAAGCCTTGGATTAGTTGAACCAAAGATGATGTCATCTACATATACTTGAACTAGCATCAAGTCATTTCCCTGTCCTTTGATGAAAAGAGTTCCATCTATAGTACCCCTTTTGTATCCATACTTGCAGAGATACTGAAATAGAGTCTCATACCACTTCCTAGGTGCCTGATGCAGCCCATAAAGAGCTTCGTCAAGCTTACAGACATAATCAGGATGATCAGGATCTGCAAAACTAGGTGGTTGTTTTACATACACCTCTTCATCAATGACTCCATAAAGAAAAGCACACTTGACATCAAGTTGATAGACCTTGAAGTTCTTGGATGCAGCAAATGCCAAAAATATCCTAACAGCTTCAGTCTTGTACAGGAGCAAAGACATCAGTGTAGTCAATTCCTTCCTCTTGTGTGTATCCTTGAACAACTAGTCTAGATTTATTCTTGATGATATTGCCTCTATCATCCTTCTTGTTTCTAAACACCCATTTGGTTCGACTGGTAGTCTCCCCATGAAGAAGAGGACAAAGGTTCCAAACTTTCTATCTTTTGAATTGAAGCAAATTTTGTTGTATAGCTTCAACCCAACTTCCATCCTTTAGAGCCTAATCAATTTTCTTTGGCTCTATCTGGGATAAGAAACAAGAGTGAAGACAAACATTCTCTTCATGGGTTTTTCCTCTTGTTCTTACCCCTATGTCAACATCTCCAAGTGAGGTTTGTGGTGGGGTGAGACTTGTGGATCCTTAGCTGAGGGATCACAGCAAGTTGTTGAGAGAGATCTAAATTAGAGAAATTTAGATCTGGCATAGATGTTTCTCCCGCCATATCAGCACATTCATCAAGAGAGACTTGATCCAATGAGTGTGTGACATCACTGATGTTGTCATCTATGGAGTGGTTATTAGCATCAAGAAATTCCTGATCACTATCACCACCTCTATAACTTTCTTCTACATTTGAAGAAACTTTATCTGGTTGTGGAGCCTCTGAGCTGGAATTTGAAGGCATCCCAGATGTATCAGTAGAGTTTATCATTATGGTGCTGATAGACACTTCATTTGCAAAAGTTGTTACATCTGGAGCTGAAGATGTGTTACTTGAAGGTCTTCTTAGCTCAAATCTTGGATCAGGATAACCTATTGATAAGATATTTGTAGATCCTAAAATAGTCTCACAAGATTTGTTAAAATAGTTGGTAACTAAATCAAGATCAAACAACCAATCAGGACCAGAACTAGCCACACAGGGTGTGTGTTCATTGAAAGTCACATTGGCTGACTCCTCAAAAATTCTAGTTCTAAGATTGTATACTCTATAAGCCTTAGCTTGGGAAGAGTATCCAATAAAATGTCCATCATCTGATTTCTTAGCAAACTTGGCAATTTGATCTTTGGTATTCAAGATAGTGCAAGGACATCCAAATGACTTGAGAAAACCAATGAAAGGTTTCCTCTTGTGCCAAAGTTCATAAGGAGTCTTGCCATGAGTCTTAATTACTAAAACTCTATTATGCGCATAGCAGGCAGTGTTGACTGCCTCTGCCCAGAAGGTGATGGGTAGCTTAGAGTCAGACAACAAGGTTCTTGTAGCTTCAATCAGTGTCCTGTTCCTTCTCTCAGCAACACCATTTTGTTGAGGAGTCCTGGGAGCACTAAATTGTCTTGTAATACCTTTATCATTACAAAATGCATCAAGGATTTGGTTCTTGAATTCAGTTCCTTGATCACATCTTATGGTTTTGACCTTGTGATCAGATTGATTCTCAATCTTTAGGATGAAATTCTTCAGAATCTCAAGAGTCTCATCCTTAGTTCTAAGGAAGAAGACCCAAGTGAATCTTGTAAAATCATCTGTGATCACTAAACAATAAGAGGTCTTTCCTAGACTCATTACACTCATGAGGCCAAAGAGATCCATATGTAATAAGTGTAGGGGTGTAATGATGGAGTTTCTTTCCTTAGGCTTATGAGATACATTGTGTTGCTTCCCTTTCAGGCATGCAACACAATGATCATCACTTGTCAACTCTTTCTTTGGCATTCCGGTTACCAAATCATTCTTAATAAGTTTATTCATGGTTTTAAAGTTTACATGGCATATTCTTTTATGCCATAGGAAAGACTCATCACTATTGGATTTAGACAAAAAGCATGAAACTTCTCTAGAGGGAGATGTTTCTTGCAAGTCCATCTTGTACATGTTCCCTTTCCTAGGGGCTCTAAGCAGGATATGCTCATGAGGAATGACCAGCCCGGTATTGAGAACAATGCACTCATGCTTAGTAAAGAGCATGTTATGACTCTGATCACAAAATTAGGATACACTCAGAAGATTGTACCCAAGCTCCTTGACAAAGTTTATCTTTTCAATGCTTAGCTTACCATTTGTGACTTTGCCCCTTCCAGAAATGTAACCACCTTCATCTCCTCCAAAAGAAACTGGCCCTCCTCAATCCTTTCAAAGTTCTGGAGTAGTGACTTATTGCCTGTCATGTGCCTGGAACAGCCACTATTAATGATCCAGACATTCTTTTTTGTCTTGACTTGTCCTTGCACAAAGAAAATGATTAGTTACATTTGGAAACCCAAGCCTTACTTGTCTGGGGCTCACTAAGAGAACTATAAGGTAATGCAACAGTAATAGATCTTATAGTTGTGCTATGAGAATCTTGAGCTGTTGTTGATGTAGAACATCCAGTCATTTGGTCTTTCTTTGACTTCCACACCACCTTTGGAAGTTTGGACTTGACCTTCAACACTTCGGAAGCTTTTGAGGCTTTGGAAGTTTTGCTGACTAAACCTTCAGAAGATTCTGCAAGCACTGCAGCAAACTTCAGTGCTTTGGAAGTATTCCTTCCTTCCGAGACCATATTTTCTTCCAAAGGCAATTTTCCACTTGCCTTCTTCTTAGTTTTGGAGCTTTCGAAGGAAACTGATTTTCCTTCCGAAGCTTGAATCTACTTGGAACTCTTGAGAGTCCTTGTCTTGGTCATGTGAAGAGTACCTTTAGGATTGTATGGACAATCCTTAGCAAGATGAGTAGTACTTTCACACATGACACACACCATTTTCTTCTTCCCAAGAGCCTTCTGCTGAGAACAAGACTAACTTTAATCACATCCTTTCTTCACCTTCATCTTTGCAGATGCTGAGACAATCTTTTTGGGCTGAGGACTGTTCTTGGAGTTGGATGGTCCAAGCTGTGTAGCAGTGGTACACAACAGATCAGCCTTCTTTTTGGTGCTAAGATGATTTGAACATGAACCAGAACTCTTAGCAGAAGAGTTTTGGTTGATGTCTTCAGTCTTTACCACTTCAAATCCTATAGAGACAAAAACTTGTTTCTGCTTGGAATCAAAAGTGGCCTTGATCTCTTGAGCCTTCCTAGCTTTTCTTTTCCTCTTTCTGATCAAGTTCTTCATCATAGACTTGGTCATCATAGTCTTCTTCTTCTCTTCAGAAGGATAGTGGCCCTTCTTAGAATCCTCATCTTCATTCTTCTCGAAGGAATTCTTCACTATCACTTCTTCATCCTCTTCACTTAAAGGATCTATAAGAGGAAACTCATCTTCACAAGTTCAACACCTGGGTGATCTTACATACAAGATTGTGTATGGAGGACCTATCTCATTAGATCCCAGTCCTTGCTTGTTTTGATAGCACACCTTGTTATGTAGGGATAAGGATATCATGTTCTTGAAGGTCTATTCTTCAAGAACACACTTTTCTGTCCTGGCTTTGCTAATCACAAGCTCAGCCTGGCACTCAGTTAGCTTAGTTATGAGATCCTTGATCTGAGTCCTAAAATTTGTATGCTCGTGTTTTAGAACTAAAATGGTTTTCTCTAATCATTTTTAAACTTTCTAAAATCAGCTTTTAAAATGTTTAAGGACTCAAGATCAGATCTCATTTCTAAGTTGTAGGGCCTGTATCTGTTGACTTTAGCAATGCATTCAGGAGTACAGAGATGTACCATTACCTTGGCTTCATCATGATCTGCCATCAGTGCTTGGTTTAGGGATGCATCTTCCACCTGAAAGCTCCAGTCAAAGCCTCCTTCTTCAACAGCAACTGCAGCTTGCTGCTTTGGCTTCTCATTCTGGGTAGCCTTGTTAGTGTACTTTGGTCTAGAATGTGCTTGGCCACCACTTGTTCTTGGTGCCTTACACTCCCTAGCAAAGTGGCCTATCAAGTTACAGTTGTAACACTTGACTTTACTTTTGTCCAGTCCAAACTTTCCACTGGTTGCATTGCTGAGGAACTTCCTTCCAGTCCTTGTAGAACTTCTTGGCTCTATGAGTAAGAAGAGCCATCTGGTGGACTATTTCCATGTACTCCAGATCATCTGGATAGATGCAGTCCAGGTCTTCAAGGGTGAAAAGAGAGCTGCCACAACTTTCATCGGAAGACACAAAGGCTTGAGAAGAACTTGTCTCTTGGAATGGGCTTCCTTGAGTGTAGTTCTCCCTTGGTGTCTCAGGGAAGGTGATGAAAGGACCTTTTTGTGAGTTGTGAGGGTAGTATAAGAGATGATGTTGTGGTTCTATGCTATCCCTTTCAACCACATGAAGGGTTGAACCCATTTGATTGTTGGAGTTTCCAGATGAACCTTGTATGTTCATCTCCATCTGGTAGCCACTGAGAATCCCCATATAACTTTGTTAGAGTGAGATTTTTTAGATTCTCGGTTCTCTTGATAACCATATAGTAGTGTGTCCATTACCTAGGAAGTGAGGACATGAACTTCCTTACAATGTCTCTGTTTTCAAGAGCAACTCCTCCATCCATAAGGGTATCCATAATTTCAACATACCTGAAATATTGTTGAGTCATGGTTTCACCAGCTTTGAAGGTGAAATTTTCAAACTACTACTTCAGGATATCCTTCTTGTTCTCCTTCACTTTAGAGGAACCCTCATACATTAGTTTCAGTGCATCCCAAGACTGCTTAGATATTTTTCATTTCTTGAAACCTCTATACATAGAGTTTGGAAGAGTAGTCTGAAGGGTTGTCATGGCTTTCTGGTCAATCTCTACTCTCTTCCTATCTTTATCTAAGTAGTTAGCCACAGCCTTGGGGATCATACCACCACTAGTAGTAGAAGGGGTGTTTGGTATGTAAGATCCATTTTCAACAAACTCCCACATTCTTGAGTCTAGAGACCTGATGAACCATCCATTCTTAGGCACCAGGTGTCAAAGTCATCAAGAGTGATCAGTGGGGACTTGTTCATGGTTTCGGTTTCCATATCAGCTTTGGAAATGGCTGCCATTTGAAAAATTAAGTATTTTGTGTGTGTGAGATTTAAAAATGGTGAAATCTTAAATCAAGAGCCTGGAAATCTCTGATACCAAATGCAGGACCGGTGAAGGGTGGTCACTTACAACACAACAACACAATGAGAAGATTAACTTGACTAATCAAACAGTGAAACTGGATTAACCACAAGAGATGATACTAAGAACACAAGTGAATAAGAGACAGAACAAGATAGAAAAATATGCAAAGAGATGGTTTTCACGATTGCAGTATATTGCCTTCTCAAGTTCTATTACAAGTGTTACAAAGCATCATTGAGAGTTACAAGTACTTGAGATACATATACTACATCCTACAGCCGGCCGTACTTTGAAAGCCAGTTGGATACAATTGACTAGACACAAAACAAAATCAATTGTAGAGTCAAAAGGCATATTGCCTTTTGACTTGTGACTATGACATGCCATAGCTCACATCCTAATATATTACAAAAAGGATAAAGTACATGAAGTAGAAATTTACAGACTCAAGACCTCAATGTATAGTTACTAAAAGTATGGGTCTTTTCACCAACTCATGTAAGTTGGTGACTTTACAGAGTTGCAGCGGAAAGGGGTCCAACTTTATGTAAAGTACATCAGATAAAGCATGTATTCTAAAAGTCTTCGGAAGAACTCTGTCTTCAAGTGTTGGCTTCGGAAGACTTCATCTTTGGCTTCGGAAGATATTGGTCTTGGCATCGGAAGATTTCACACTTAGAATATTTATGTTGTATGTGTGAAACTTCCGAAACATTCTTCTTTAATGCACTTGTGTAGCATGCAGGAGACTTGAAGTGTTGGAGTTGCATCAGCCTTAACATATATTCCTTACAAAGATTTAATTAGTACCTGGTACTGCCCATATTGCCAAGTCACCATATCATTTGGCACCAGCAGAAATAGAAGAATTAATGACTCAACTTCTGGAATTATTGGACAAGGGATTTATACGACCTAGTGTATCACCACGGGGAGCTATAGTTTTTTTGTAAAGAAGAAAGATGAAACTTTTAGGATGTGTATCGATTACAGTGAACTTAATAAAGTGACTATTAAGAATGGATATCCTATCCTTAGGATAGATGACCTATTTGATTAATTTCAAGGACCTAGTTATTGTTTAATTGACTTAAGATCTAGGTATCATTAGTTAAGGGTAAAGGATGAAGATATATCTAAGACTGCATTCAGAACTCGATATGATCATTATGAGTTCCTTATAATGTCATTTGGGTAACAAATGCTCTAGAAATATTCATGGATCTAATGAATAGAATATGCAATCCTTACTTGGATAAATTGTCATAGTCCTTATAGATGACATTTTAATCTACTCAAAGAGTAAGGAAGAACACTAGAATTACCTAAGGTTAATATTGGAGTTACTTCAAAAGGAAGAATTGTATTTCAAATTCTCAAAATGTGAATTTTGGAAAAGAGAGATGCAATTCTTAGGGCATGTAGGAATTCAGGTTGAGCCGACAAAGATTGAAGCAATTAAGAAATGGAATGTTCCAAAAACACCAATTGAGGTATGCCAATTTTTGGGTCTGGCTGGTTATTATAGGAGGTTTCTAGAAAATTTCTCGAGAATATCTCAACCTTTGACAAAATTAACTCAGAAAGATAAGTCTTACGTTTGGGGAGAAAAACAAAATGTTGCATTTGAACTCTTAATGAATAATTATGTAGTGCTCCTATCTTAGCTCTTCCAGAAGAATATATGATTTTTTTCGTATACTGTGATGCCTCACATCAAGGTTATGGACGTGTTTTATTGCAATGAAATAAGATAATTTCATATGCATTCAGATAACTTAGAGGAAGCGAAAAGAATTATACTACACATGACTTAGAATTAGGAGCGGTAGTATTTGCACTAAAAATTTAGAGACATTATCTATATGGAACCAAGTGCATAATTTATACACCATAAAAGTTTACAACACATATTTGATCGAAAGATGTTAAATATGAGGTAGAGATGATGGGTGGAATTACTAAGTGATTATGATTGTGAAATCAAGTATCACCTAAGAAAGACAAATGTAGTGGTTAATGCTTTAAGCAGGAAAGAAAGAACTAGGCTATTATGAGTTCATGCTTTAAGAATGGAATTACACTAGGATTTTATAAGTCAAATTCGAGAAACCCAGCAAAAAGAGGAATCAGAAGGTATGTTGACATAGAACAGATAACTAGAAGTTGCATCAGATGGAATTCTAAAATTTAAAGGACGAATTTGGATTCCTAACAATGACATGCTTAGATAAACTATTCTAAGGGAAGCCCATAAATCAAGGTATTTAGTATATCGAGGAAATAATAAGATGATCAAGAATTTGAGAAGCCAATATTGGTGAAGAAATCTGTTGCAGAATTTGTAGAAAAATGTTATATTTGCTCAAGAATTAAGGCTGAATATCAGACCCTCGGGATGTTTGCAATAATCAGAAATTCGTGAGTGGAAGTAGGATCAAATCACCATGGATTTGTAACTAAGTTGGCTAGAACCTCAAATGGGTATGACACAATATGGATTATAGTTGAAAGATTGACTAAGTAAGCTTATTTCTTACCAATAAGAGAAGATTATAAGATTTAAAAATTAGCAAAAATTTATAAGAAAGAAATTGTGTCTAGACATGGGATACCCATTTCAGTAATATCTAATAGAGATAGTAGATTTACTTTAAGATTCTAGCACACTTCAAAAAAGGCCTAAGGAACTCAGGTAAACATGAGTACAACATACCATCCAAGACAGACGAACAATGTGAGAAAACAATTCAAACATTGGAAGATATGTTGCGAGCCTATGCGTTGGATTTTGGTGGTTACTGGGATATACATTTACATTTGATAGACATTTCATATAACAATAGTTAGGATGCCAGTATTGGAGCAGCTCTATTTGAAGCTCTATACGAAAGGAAGTATAGGTCACCTTTATGTTAGAATGAAGTAGGAGATAGACAGCTTACAGGCCCAGAACTTATACAAGAAACATCTGATAAGATTTCTGAAATTAAGTACAGATTAAAGGCAGCACGTGATAGGCAAAAGAGTTATGCTGATAAGAGAAGAAAGCCTTTAGAACTTCAAATAGGAGATAAATATACTTGAAGGTATCACCGTCAAAGGGAATTTTTTGATTCGAGAAAAAAAATAAGTTAAACTCTAGGTATGTTGGTCCTTTTAAGATAAAGATAGGATTGGTCCTGTAGCTTATAAGTTAGACTTACCTTAGGAATTAAATGAAATACACAACACCTTTCACGTATCAAATTTGAAGAAATGTCTAATATATGAGACATTAAAGGTACTCATACAGGAAATCAAAATAGATAAGAGGACCTGAATTCATATGGGAAAGAGAAAATGGAATTCAAAGAAAATATCCTCATATGTTTGGGATAAACTGAATGAAAAGGAGAAAATGTAAAGCTAAAACCTCCTCAACATTTGAGAATACCTACCAATGAATTTTGGGATGAAATTCTTTTTACGGGGGAGAATGTGACAACCCTAAACCAAAGTTAGGTAAATTAATATTTTCTATAAATTGATAATATATGCTTATATCTTATTAGAGATAACTAAGGTAATTTTATTCGATTATATGAGTTTTTGCATGCCTAATTAAACATGCACTTATGATACGTAAACATGCATGCATGCTTGCATAAATGTTTATGTGTGCATGTATTTTCTCATATGAACTTTGTGATTATTGAATCATACCTGTCAAGTTATTGAATTGTAAAATTATGTGATTAGTCACTTGAATGATAAATGTCTTTCATTTACATGTAATGAATTAAGATCAAAACTCAATCAAGCATTATCAAACAAGTTAACATCTAGAAACTTTATATCAAAAATCTAAACCAAACAAATCTCAAACACTTGAACACTAACTAAAACACAACCTTAGCTCTAACATCGGTTCATTAAGACACTAACTAACTCGATTAAACACCTAAACCATTGACTAACCCTCGCTTAATGACTAAGTAAAGTCATTAACACCAAATTGCCATCTAAGCTATTCCTTGACACTAACCCTTGCTCCAAACTGCCACCTTGTATTACATTACACTAAACACACTAAGAAATCTGCCACCTTTCCACCTAATAAGCCAATAACACAAGCTATAATCCACACCTCACTAACCTAACCCTAGAACTAATGATGAGTTCTCCACCTTCATCCACACTCTCGGTTGATGGAGTCATAACCGCAAACCACCACAACTACCACCATCTTCACACCTCTCGACACTTTCTCTCAGTTCTCAAGCCACCTCCACCCTCACCATCAAACTCTCGGACTCTCACATCATACAATAACACCATCACCATTTTTTCTGACCTCCAACTAACTTGTTATCAAACATCAAGACCATCACCTCAACCGGATCCTCAAGAAATTAAGCCAAGTAATTCTCTTAGTTCACTACATCAAACAAGCTTAGATTTCCAAAACCCATAACTAACAAGTTTAAGAAATGTATATGTGTTTAATTAAACACATATAACCAACCCTTGAAGGTTAAATCATCAAGACTATTCACAAGAACTCATGAACATATGCTTTTATTCAAAAATCAATAAGAAAGGGGGATTCAAGAACTGAAAAAATTGAAAGTTTTATAAAAATCAAGGATTTAAACAAAGAATTACAAATTAAAGGTTGAAAACATTGATGTTATTGATGAATTGGATTAGATACTTAAATGGATTTAAAATATGGGATAGTAATATTGGGTAGATTAATTTATATAATGTTGATCCATATGTACCTAGTTTACGGTCTTAATGTAATATGTCTGTCATGTCCTAAATGTAATGAAACGAATGAGTTGAATGAAACGTATTATGTGGTTGTTGATCTTAATGTCTAATGTTTCAGTGTATGTTTTAATGTTTATTATTTATTAACACATATTGAACCATCTATATAGGTTTATGGTTGTTTGAATAGATCCTAGTCAAGTAATGATTAGAAAACATATTCAAACTTAGTCGTATGAAGTCTTCATATGAATGGACCATGCTAATGGACCATGCGCATGAACACTTTATGCTAATGGACCAGTCGCACGACTGACCAGAAGACTGGATCAGTGGCACGACTGAGACATACGGATGACTCAGTCGCACGACTGAACCTTCAGTCGTGTGATTGACTAAGTCGCATGCTTTTGTCGCACGACTGAACCATGCTAATGGTCCAGTCGTACGATTGACTAACCCTAACCTATAAATACCACTTAATTCGTGGAAAAACATAACATTTTGAAGAATTCGACTCCTAATCGTACCCTAGCCGTCCAGAACATCCAAGAAAGCCGGTCCAAGTTCATAGATCATTCTTGATCGATTCCTATTCGTTCTTAATGTTTAGTTTAATCTTATATCGATCAGGTTAACGTTCTCACTGATTGGATCGCCAATCAAATAGGATTCCGCACTATTTGAGTTGGTATACACGTAAATCAGTTAGTACTCCGTCCAGTACACGGTCCTTAACAAGTGGTATCAGAGCTTTGGCTCTTGATTTACGTGTGATTCAATTGTTTTGATATAAAAATTGTGTTTTTCACTCAAAAACGCAATGTTTTTGTGTCAAACCGTGTTTTTGACGTCTCCAAGTCACAAAGTTCACGTTTTTCCGGCATACGACAATTACGGTTCTTGAGAAATTCATGTTTTTGCGTCAAAATACCTTAAACCTTTCAATTCGCAAGATTCAGCAGCTTCAGTCACACGATTGACTCAATCGCATGACTGAATCCATATGCATCCCTCATATGCATGATTGGACTCAGTCGTTCATACATTCGTATGACTGAATTGCCCATTCGCATTGTTTATCCGCACCTATCCATTCGCACGATTGATCCATCCACATTTGCTCATTCGTACGTCTGAGTCAACCGCATTGTTCAATCGCATGAAGTGTTCAATCGCATTCCTTCAGTCGCACAAGTAAAACAGTTTGTTCTAGAAGTTCAAAGTCGATAGTAATGGAGGATCAATTTTTAGCGTTCACCACAGGAAGGGATTCTAGTATTCAAAATTTGTTGCTTCTAGAAAATGAAGTGGGAAATCATAACAAGCCCCCTAAGCTTATAACGTTAGATGATTACCCATAATGGAAGCAAAGATTTGAGATTTACTTGAATGGAGTAGATCCAAATCTGTGGGAGTCGATAGAGACAGGATATAGCATGCCTGTAGGTGCAGATGGAGTCAAACTTACCTTAAGCGGTATGACTGACCACCAAAAGGTAAAGTACAATGCGGAGAAGAAAGTATATGCATTGCTAACTCAATCAATTCCTAAGGACATCTTCCATCAATTTTCTGAGAACAAGCAAGCTAAGAAGTTGTGGGATGCATTGGAAAAGATGTATGAGGGAAATACATCGTTAAAAGCTCTAAAGGCTAAAGCATTGAAAGAGGAGTTTAACAAATTCTCGTCAATGGGAAAGGAGAGCTTGGACGACGTCATTGACCAGTTCTACCACTTAATGAGTGAGCTGCACACTCATGGAGTCACCACGTCTATGGAAGACGAAGTTTCAAACTTTGCAGATGGGTTGCCAGAGAAGTTGGTTTCCTTTGTATCCAACCTCAGAAAGAATGATTTGATTTGCTGGCGAAGTTAGATATCAATGACTTCATTCTGAAGCTGAGAGAGGAAGAGTTGAGGATGAAGTACAGGGCATAAAAGTCTTCATGTGATTAGAATCCGGCACTGTACAATTCAACTCCACAAGCCAAAACGTTTGGAGCACCACTTCTAATGGCGTTTATGTCGAGTTCAGCTGGTCCATCTCAAGCTACCCCTTCAGGATTTGACACGTCAGGATCGTCTTGTACTCAATACATAGCACTTGAAGCTAATGTTACAAAACTGAAGACTGAGAATCTCGGGAATGTAACAGTGGAGGTAGCAAAGAAGCACATGGATCTCTTAGCAGCGGTCGTTCACTCCTATGACGGACTAGTTGCTGGAAGATTGGGAACTGCCATCTGGCAGATGAGGATTACGAGCAGGTAGACGAGACAGAGCTGGAGAGAATGGACATCATGTGGGCCTTAGCAAGTGCTGTTCGGAGAGCTAAGAAGTTTGTCAAGAAGACCGGACATAATTTGATTGCTACTAAGGACACAACTTTTGGTTTTGACAAGACCAAAGTTACCTGCTTCAACTGTGGGGAAAAGGGGCACTTCAAACGTGAATGTGTGAAGCCCAAGAAGATAGGAAATGGAAATCCATTCTCATCTTTCACTCGTCAGGATAAACCCACAAGCAGCCTTACTTCGTTGAGCAAGGATCCTAAAGCCTTAACCGCTCATGATGATGAAGGACAAGATTGGAGCTTTCGGTTTGTGTCTCCGGGAGAATCCAACATCGCTAGTGTTGCAGATCTAGATGACGACTCAGCAAGCGAAGGTGATATTACAGTGGAACTCGTGATGTCAAATGTTGAAGACACCGCAACTTTGATTGATCACCTGCTAAAGAAGGGACAAGTTCAATAAGTCCATAATCACCAGAACCAGGAAAGTCAGACACTACTTTGATGGCTGATTCAACCGCACCCTCTCAGGTAAGTACCACTACTCAACTTTTCAATAATCATGCTTGCTCTGGTTGTAATAAATTTAGGGAAAGCATTGATTTAAAATTTGCTAGGTTATTAGACCATAATGATAACTTAGTAAAGGACTTGCAACTGTGCATAGAAGCAAATAGAGTCTTAAAACAAAATGAGCACAGCTATAAAGAAAAGATAGAACTTTTGAATAAACAACTTAGGGAAACTAAAGTTGTAGCTTTTAACCAAGCTAATGACATTAAGTTCTATCTTAACTCCCTAGAAGACACTAAGAAAGAAAAAGCAGTTTTGGAAGTAGAAGTAAATTCATTAAAGCAAAAACTACATAGCTAGACAAGTTCTTCTCACATTGTCCAACACTTAGTGCGAGAACGCAACAATGGAGAGGGTTTGGGATATAAAGTGGTTCCACCACCACATGAGACCTTGATGAATGCCAAAAGTAAACCAATAAATAATAACCCAATCAAGGATCATGTGGTGTCCACTCCTCTTGTAAGTGATCCAGATTCCACATGTAAACCAAATGAATCTGTCACTAAACAAAAGGATGCCACTTCAAAATCAAAAGGTAAAATGCCTTGTGTTAATCTGGACGAACAATTTGAAAAGGTTAAAATAAAGTCTGGTTCAACCAAGTCTATTTTTGAACCCAAAAATTGTAAGGCCCCGTTTCCGGAGACCTCACAGTTGGTCAATCATAGCAATTAAAACATTAAACATTACGATTAAACAAACTTAAGCAGCGGAAATAATTTATCAAAAGCCATTCACTTCATTTAAAACACTGCTGTTAAGCAATACATTATCATTGACTATTTACAAAAGACATATTTATATGCATTACAAAACAACAGCAACACGGAGTACGAATGGATGTCAGACTTTCCCTGCCGAGTGGCTTCACCCTCGTGCCATCCTCAGCAATAATTACCTGCCAACTGAAAATGTATAAAAGTCAACGTTGCTGAGTGAGCTCCAGTTTATAAGTAATAAAATACTTTCTATATGTTGTATAAGAAAATACTCTTTTCTGTAAAATACAACTATGTACTGTATATGCGAACACGCATCAACTATATGAAAAAATATTGTTCATTCTCTTTACTGTAGGCCTTGTCTGTTCTGTAAACTTTTATCTTTATGTTTCACTTTCTGTATGGACCAGTGAGCAATACCCCAACTATATGCACGATGGAAAACGGGTGATGGGCCATCTATATCCCTCGAAAGGGTCAACTGTATCCCTCGAAAGGGTCAACTATATCCCTCGAAAGGGTCAACTATATCCCTCGAAAGGGTCAACTGTATCCCTCGAAAGGGTCAACTATATCCCTCGAAAGGGTCAACTGTATCCCTTGAAAGGGTCAACTGTATCCCTCTAAAGGGTCAACTATATCCCTCGAAAGGGTCAACTGTATCCCTCGAACGGGTCAACTATATCCCTCGAAAGGGTCAACTGTTTGCCTCGAAAGGGTCAACTGTATCCCTCGAAAGGGTCAACTATACCCTCGAAAGGGTCAACTGTATCCCTCGAAAGGGCTCTGTGTACTGTGTACAAGGCCGACCCAATCACCCCGGGCATGCTGCAAAGGTCCGGGTCTCGTGCGCAATATGGGGTAGCTAACCCGCACACAGTCGAGCTAACGGCAACATGGCCGTGTCACTCCTATAAGCTTGCAAGACTTGTTAACATTTTATTAATGTTCCTCTTCTTTTCTTTATTGCTCTTTCACTTTATTATTACGGTATACTTTACGTTACGATAATAGCATACCACGTAAAGTCACATACTATAAGTAATAATAATAATAGCAATAACAATAATAAGGAACAATCATAAGTAATCATATCATGCATGAAACATCATCATTAATAAGCCCTTAGTCAACTTTGGTCAAAACCCTAAAGCACAGACTCCCAAAAATTTTGTAAAATTTTCTAAGTGCTTAGGCGCATGGGAACTATTTGGGCGCATGAGCCCTGTTCGGGCGTTTCATCACTATATAGGCGCATCAGCCAACACAAACATTTTCACTTTAGGCGCATGGGCACTATTTGTGCGCATGAACACTTTAGATGCATGAGTAATTTGGACGCATGAACACTTAGGCGCATGGGCACTATTGGGGCGTATGGCCCTACACTTAGTCGTCCGGCTAACATTTCTAGGCGCATGGGCCACTGTTCAGGCTAACATTTCTAGGCACATGGGCCACTAATCTAGGTGCATGGATCTTCTGTTCAACAGTTTCCAGTGTGTTTTCAACCCAATCATCAAATCCATCTGTTCTAAGCTTAATGTGGCTATTCTAAACATGAATAACCTATAAGCATTCAAGAATCACATTCATTCATGCACAATACATACGGGAATACATACTCAAACATTGTAAAAACCATTTAAATACATTTTCAGCCCCAAAGATGTTTGAAAACAAGTAAGAACCGGGGTCTAGAACTCACCTGGTGCAACTTGGGTGTTCTTCCTTTTAACCCCTTGCAAAGAGTTCAAAACACCTAGAAACAACATCCAAAAACACACACACCCGAGCACAAACACAACCCATAAGCACATAAACACATAACCGGGATAAAACCCGTCATAAACATGTAAAAACCACAAATTCTTACCTTAAATTTATTCATTTCTTCTTCTTCTTCCACAAACCAAGAGTTCTCTTCTGCTCTCTCTCTCTAGAACCAAAGAAAATGGTGATGTGAAGTGAGGGTGGGCGGCCATACCCACCTTTACACCAACTTTTCAAATATTTTTGTCCTTTTTACACTTTTAGTCCCTACACTTGGACTGAATTGCCTTTCTTTTCTTTTATTCTTTATTTCTTGTCTTTTAAAAAAATAACTGGGTGTTACAGAAATACCAAACAAATTAACCTATCACGTGTTTCATGTCTAAGTCCAAATAAACAAAAGGGAAAAGATGCTAACAATGTTCAAACAATTAATTTTGTTAAACAAGATAAAACATCTAAACAAGAAGTGTCAAAACCCAAACAGAATAAAGTCACACGTGTGTCACACACTTCTCCACAGAAATAGTTAAATTGTCAAGTTGAAAGCAGATCATGCTACAACTGTGGAAAGTATGGGCACATCACGTCTTAATTTCCTTATTATCAGACACCAAAGAAAAGGATTGAACTTTATGATACTAAAGCAAGCTCTTCCAAAAGAATCTCCATGACTCCACTAAAAAGAATCAGTGAACCTAAATTTCAACCTATCAGCCAGTCGTTTGTTTATCACAAACAGACCTTACACAAAGTTGGCTTATGGAAAGAAAAGTCTATGCCTGGTAATGAGAACAAGAAGACAAATGATCTTCCCTCACCCTCTAATGGACAATGGGTAGAATTTATGATGTGTGATGCCTCTGGGACACCCAAGCCGGTTAAGGCTTAGGTCCCTCACCTTAACTAATGTTTTCAATTGAATGTGCAGGGTGTTCGCTATAGTGCTGATACAAACACTTGGATTGTAGATAGCGGAGCATCCAGGCACATGACTGAAAACTGGGCACTCCTATCGAACGTCAAACAGATCAAAAGGGGTGATGTTTCATTTGTTGGAAACAAAAGAGGTTACATCACAGCTCAAGGGGAAGTGGGGAACCAGAAAGTGAAGTTTGACAAGGTAAACTATATTCAACAACTTCAAAATAATTTTCTTTCTATGTCCCAAATATGTGACAAGGGATTTAAGGTAGTTGTCGACAATAAGAAGTTCTATGTCTTGAAAAAGGATTATGTGATTCCAGATGAACAAGTCTTAATGTCAGCCTCAAGATATAACGACCTTTACGTCTTGGATCTATCAAAGGCCTCCACAATGGATCATCAAGTTCAGTGCTTCTTGTCAAAAGCTACTGAGAAGGATTCTATGTCCTAGCATAGGAGAATGGGGCACATCAATCCACGGAAGATGAACCACTTGATTCAGAATGATCTAGTGCGAGGAGTCAATGTCAAGAACTACCAACTCCCGGATTTTTGTATCACCTGCAAGAAAGGCAAACAGACAAAGAAGTATCATAAGGCAAAGAAAGTTAATTCTATAGAACTGCCTCTTGAGCTTCTTCACATGGATTTGTTTGGTCCAGTCAGTACAAGAAGCATCACAGGCGACTTGTATTGCTATGTAGTTACAAATGACTACTCAAGATTCTCTTGGGTGATATTTCTGAAATCAAAATCAGAAACATTTGAGTCATTCAAAGAATTGGTAACTACACTGGAGTCTCTCTACAAGCTGAAGGTGAGACCAGTACGCTCAGACAACGGAACCAAGTTCAAGAACCAATGGATGGAGGCTTACGACAAAGAAAAGGGAATTGTGCACCAGTTCACTTCCGCCTACACTCCTCAGATAAACGGAGTTTCTGAGAGAAAGAATCACAGCTTAATAGAGACAACACGCACAAGCTAGCAGACTCAAAACTGCCTATCCAATTATGGAATGAGGCAGTTGCCAATGCGTATTACACATTAAATCGAGTTCTGGTGGTAAAACATCATGGCAAGACGTGTTACGAGTTACTTCAACGACGTAAACCAAATCTGGAGTACCTCGAACCGTTTGGAGCACCATGTACGTTGCTGCAGAAAACTCAGGAAGGAAAGTTTAGCGAGAAGGCTGAAGAGGGCATTTTTCTAGGATACAGCATACCGAATAAGAGAGTTTACAACAACTCAACGGGTCAAGTAGAGGTGTGGTGTAACGTCGATGTTCACAGATACACCACTCCTCCTGCTGGAAAAGGGTCCGCATTCTTTTTCGACTATGATGGATTCTTCAAGTCCTTCAACATCCCTCTCTCCACTTCTGACGATGAGTTAGCAGCCAAAATGATGTATGATGTCTTAAACACACCTTCACAAGACTCAACATCATCTGGTTCACAAGGTGAATCATCTAACCATTCAGGGGGAGCACTTGAGGTTAGTGACTCCTCCTCTAACGATGGAGCCGTGGAGAATGATCAGAACAATCAGGGGCAACAGGTTCCAACTACTGCAAGTCAACAAGAATCTGACTTAGATGCCTCTGATTCTTCGAAACCTCACACTCCTACTGCCTTAGATACGAAACCAAACATTCATAATCTTGACTCTGAAGTAGTTGTTCCCACCACTCCTGGATCACGCCTAAATGTCTTTCATCCTCTGGAAAATGTCATTGGGGATGTCAGATCAGGAGTTCAGACAAGAAATCAGCTGTATTCAGCTGATTATGCCTCGGTAATGGAAAAAGGGTATCTTCACGATGGTGCATACCGCTGTTTTGTGTCTCAGTTTGAGCCCAAATACGTTAGTGAAGCCCTAAATGATAAGGCATGGGTGAGTGTCAGGCAAGAAGAACTTTTTCAGTTCAAGAAGTTAGGTGTATGGACAATGGTAAATAGACCTAAAGGTTCAAAGGTCATCGGCACCAAGTGGGACTTGAAATGTAAGAAAGATGACCAAGGTGTTATCATCAGGAACAAGGCTCGACTTGTAGTTCAAGGATTTCGACAAGTTAAGGGAATTGATTACAATGAAGTATTTGCATTGTGGAGAGAATGGAAGCCATCCGTATCTTCCTAGCCTATTCCTCTTACATGAAGATTAAAGTCTATCAACTGGATGTAAAGAGTGCATTTCTTCATGGTGAAATCCGGGAAACAGTGTATGTCAGTCAACCCGAAGGATTTGAGGATCCATATCATCAGGACAGAGTTTAGAAACTGGATAAGGCTCTCTACGGGCTTCACCAAGCCCTGATAGCATGGTATGAAAAAATCTCAACTCACCTTGTGAAACACGGATTTCGCAGAGGTGTGATTGACTATACACTTTTTATCAAAAAAAAGGATGGTGATCTGCTGCTTGTTCAGATTTACGTTGATGACATAATCTTCGGGTCCAAGAACGAAGACTTATGTAAAGAATTTGAAGCAGTAATAAAGGCAGAATTTGAAATGAGTGCCATGGGAGAGATGAAGTTCTTTCTCGGGTTACAGGTGGATCAAACACCAAAGGGGATATTTCTACATCAGACCAAGTATGTAGGGGATATTCTTAGTCGGTTTGACATGGAAAATGCTTCCGCAGCTGGGACTCCACTTGCTATAAACCATGATGTAGCACCCGAAAAGAATGGTGATCTGGTTGATGTCACCATGTACCGAGGAATGATTGGATCCCTCATGTACCTCACTACCTCAAGACCTGATATCATGTATGCGACATGTCTTTGTTCAAGATATCAAGCGAAACCAAAAGTTAACCATCTTATAGGGGTCAAGAGGATATTTCGTTAGCTGAAGGGTACACCAACACTTGGGTTGTGGTATCCTCATGACGATGATTTCGAGCTTACCGCATACAGTGACTCGGATTATGGCGGCTGCAAGATGAACTACAAATCCACCTCAGCAGGATGTCAATTCTTTGGGAGAATATTAGTCACGTGGCATTGTAAGAAGCAGGCATCAGTTGTGCTGTCAACTTGTGAAGCTGAATATGTTGTTGCGGCAAGCTGTTGCTCTCAAATCAACTGGATTCAACAGCAGATGCAAGACTATGGTTTGAAATTTTCTAACACCCCTATATTTGTTGATAATTCTGCTGCAATAGCCATTACCAAAAATCTTGTCCAACATCCTAAGACCAAACACATTGGTATTAAATATCACTTTATACATGATTGTTTTGAAAAGAATCTAATCGATGTTGTTAAGATAAATACGGATTTCCAACGCGTTGACCTCTACACAAAAGCTTTTGATAGACCACGTTTGCTTTATTTGTTAGAGGTCAACGACGTTAAAAAGAAAAGTGATGTAATTCCAGAAGATGAACATGTTTAGTCCGATGCGTCGAGTCAATTTTTCTTTTATTTTTTCTCTTTAATTTTATGTCATTTAATTAATTTTATTAGTTTTATTTCTTCGCCTATTAAAATCCTAAAAACGCAAATCGTTTACAGTTTGTAGAATTTTAGGGGGAGATTAGGTTAAGTTAAGTTTAAAAAAGAGGGAGGAGGACAGGCAAGCTAAAAGAAATGAGATCGTATCTGAGATATCGATTCAACGACTATGGAAAATGATAGTACACAGGAACATAGAATTTGGGACTTTAAAATATTCAAATTGAATTAGATGCGAAATTCAAAGTATAAGTTTGAGAAGTCTAAGAAAAAATAAAAGGAAAAATGATAGTAAAACTAGCTGCTATTAAGGTACATGGAGAAAGTAGACCTAGAGGTGCTAGACCATTAGATGATGTGTCGGTAGATTCAACACAAGAGATAAGTAGACCTCATTGGTGATATCAATATCAAACTAAGTTGTTCAACAAGCTGTGGGTTATCATCCTATCCCTGGTTAACACAATCAACAGAGTTCCAATAAGGGGTGACGAGCAAAATAAACGCCACAAATGTGTGCGGATGACCAAAATATGAGCAAAGCACATGATGAAAAATGAAAAAAGCAATCAAACTAATAACCTATGTTGTTGGTGCGATCTGTGCAAAAAGCATAAAATTGCTCAAACAAGAAGATAGGTTATGTGCCTCTCTATTGTGCGATGGCACTGACCTGAGGATAAGCATAACCTATATATTCTAGAATTCATTGTTGTTTTCCGCCTCTCTGCTGTGCGGTGGCACTGACCTGAGGCTTGGCTTCTCTTTGAAAGCTCTAAGAATAGTTTCTTCTTGTCAAAAATACCCGTGATCCGCTCAAAAATCTCCTGAGGAATGTTGATTACCATATAAGCGCAGGATCCACAAATGCTTGTTGAAATAACTAAACCTTAAACCATCACCAATCTGTGTCAAAAGTCTGTGTCTGGATTTAAGTGGACAAGTATACTGACAATCATCGTGGCGGCAATTCTTGAAAGTCCAAATCAATGTGTGTGTCTTATAGTACTAGTATGATTTCCTAAACTTGCTAATGACTCTCGATGAAAATAAGAATTTAGCATCAAATGATTTTGGTAACACGTCCTGAATGATTTGATTACCTGTATGATTCCATAATTAACCATTCCACTTATGGTCAAAATAACTTGAAGCTGTCTGTTCAAGAAATAAATCTATTAGATTTCTATTTTAGGATTTCCACCTCACACAAGATCATAAAAACATCTTTAGTATTGTCTTTTAATGTTAGCTCTTTTGTTTTCTTTTAACATTTAGTCAATTTAGTGTTATATGTCGGAATATGTCGTGGAATTCAACCTGGGATTTAATTACTTAAAAAGGGTCACGTCTAAGGTGACCAAATGTGTTTTCAATGTTAAATGGGTCACGTTTGAGGTGACAAAATGTGTTGTGTTTAAAAGGATCACGACTGAGGTGATCAAAAGTTTTCAAAGTTAAAATGATCATGTCTAAGATGATCGAATGATCAAAATGTTTAATCAAAAGTTAAAAGGGGTTAAATGTCAAATGTTCATAAAGTCAAAATCATGAGTATGATCCATTCGCACGACTGGACCATGAGTATGGACCAGTCGTACGATTGAACCATACTTATGCACTAAACAACCGAATGAAGCATGAGTATGAACCATTCACATGAATGGCTTACAAGATTGAGTCAGTCGCCTGAATGGAGTTGTCCGAATGAGTCAATCGCCCGCCTGAAACCTAGTCGGCTGACTGAATGTAATCGACTGAACCAATCGCATGACTGAGATCCAATCGCCCGAATGAAAAGAGCGAATGGATCCAGTCGCCCGATTGAAACCAGATTCAATATAAATAGGGCTATAGTCAATCGCATATACTCATCACCCCTCATTCGCCCTAAAATCGCCTAGAGTGCCCTTACTCTGCGAAATTTTCTTCAGACCTTGCTTGACTTTAAATTTCTGTATTCTAACGATTGCTGGTGTTTATACAGGTACAATGCGATGCAATCTACCCAAATCTCAGTTGATTTGTGCCCTAAATTATTGAATTCGACCCAAACAAAGAACCGAGACTTAGTTGGATTAATAAAGTAATAAAACTAAGTAAAATGTCGAAATCAAGGTTATTAGGTGCTAAGTAGGGTTATTGCGAGTCTAATGAGCCAAACCACAATGTCTAATATTAAGAATTGCTCATAATTTAAATTTCAATCGAACAAACAGTCTGTCATGCGACTGGACACCTAGATGAACTACAATCGCACGACTGAGCTGGGCGAATGACTCAGTCGGCTAAATGAACAAGGCGTATGAGCTCAGTCGGCCGACTGAACCAGTCGCAGGCTCAGTCACTCGATTGAACTCAGTCGCATGATAAGTCACCCAACTGTATTCAGCCGCATGTTAGGTCAAACGATTGAACCCAGTCGTCTGGTTCAATCGCACGATTGAACCAGACTGACCTCAAACAGTTTAGAGTGAATTACTTTCTGTTATGTGCTAATCTGATATATATGTGTCCTGTGTTACAAATTTATGGCAGATCGGTGGACCATCAACACAAAGCACAATATTTGTGCTCATTTGGACTCCACCACTTGGAACGTTGCTGAGTTTGCTGGCATCATTGCTTTTCTAAAGAAGTCACGGATACACCGAGCCATATCTACACCATGCACTCCCTACAGGTCTATACTGCAGGCCTTCTAGGAGGGTGCATCAGTTGACCGATATAGTGAGCCCTACCGCATTAGGAGTACCATCTTTGGGCAAGACATAGAGGTGTTAGCTACAGATCTTAGATGTGTACTGGACCTGGGTGATATGCTGCTCACCTAACCAGGCTACACCTCTGACTGTGAGGGGATGTTTCCTCAGGATGAAGTACTCTGGGGACATCAATGCAGGTGTGCTAAACAAAAGCAACCTGTGTTCCCAGCTCAAGTGCTTGGCACACGTCATATTGAAGTGCATAGCTTCGAGAAGGGGGTGGATTTGATGACTTATCAGACCAAATCCAGAATGCCTACGTGGCACTGGTGCTGAATCACCCCTTCAGCTTCTCCAACATGATATTCTCATACCTGATTGAGAATCTTGAGGCAAAAGGAAAAGAGGGACTTTTCATGTACTAGAGGTTTCTTCAAATGATTATCGACGAGAAGCTGCCCTCTATGCCTAAGGAGAGCCATGATGCGGTATCACTTGAGGTGATGGATGACACTACACTGGGCCGCATGAAGGTGTACAGGGGGAAGCAGGTTAAAACCCCTATAAGGAGACTGTTCAAGCACCTGGCCCGGGAGGAGTACGTGGCGCCGGCAAGGCGTAAGTGGCGCCATGAGGAGAGTCATTCAGATGTTGAGCAAATTTCTCTTCCTTCTGATGACTCAGATGATGATGACAGTGGTGTTGGTGGAGACTCTGGCCCCGCTGCTTCTAGGGCCACCACTACACATGTTACACCTCCACCACCCACTCATGGAGATGCCACCACCGCCAGTTTCCATCAGGATTTTTTTCCTTCTGAGGAGGAGGAAGAGAGTGATGAGGAGCCACTAACAAGGACAGTGGGTGGTAGGGTGGTTACCACCGACCGAGGTATTTGGGAGGTTAGAGGACGCCCTAGTGAGTCTGGGGAGACTGCGGCAGACCCCAGTTACACACCTGATCAGCCCAGTAGCATCCCAGGGGGAGTATCCACCTCAAGGGGCATGAGGAGAAAAAAGATGGCTCAGCCCCATGGGATGAAGACGAAGAAAAGGAGGATGACATTCATCACCACCACCACCACAGCCACAACTACTACCACTCCTCCCATCACCACTACCAACATTCCACCCACCACCACTACTACTACTTCACCCACCATCACCACTACAGCCACTCCACCACCTATCTACACTACTTCCACCACCACTACAGCATACACACCACCACCCACTCATGTACCTCCACCCATATTCACCACAGCCACCACTACCACCACCAGCCACCAAGCCGGTCTCTCATCCCATACCACATTCACCACTAGATCACCTTTACCTCCTAGTAGGGTAGAGGAACAGCTGTCGGCACTAAATCATATAGTGCTGAAGCTGTTAGCTGCCGACGAGGAGAAGACTACACAATTACGACAACTGATGGAGCTAACTGCTACACAATCACAACAGATCTCTCAGCAGGCAGAGGAGATCGCCCAACTCAAAGAGCATAAAGCTGAATCAGAAAAGAAGATTGAAGATTTGGAGTCATCTAACAGATCTATCATGCTCAAGCTTAAAGGATCCAAAGAAGAGACTCTAAAGATCAGAGAAGATGATGACGATGGTGATGAAGATGAAGAAGAGGATGATGATGAAGAGGATGAGGATGACACAGAAGATGGAGGAGATGATGACGAAGGAGAAGATCCATCTGCTCGGGTGCCCAAGAAGCTAGTGAGAGGCGGACAAAAAGGAATCAAGATCCGGGTGCCTCGACATCAGTCCCGACAGCAGAGGAACACATGATTTAGGACAAAAGTAATGCATAGATGTTTGTGTAATTTAAATCATGTGTAATTGAATATTGTATTAAACTTATGTGCATGAATGTTTATGTATATATTAATGTTTACTGTCTTGATTATTTACTCATGCATGATGTGTTAAATGTTTTAAATCAAGCAGATCCACATTATCAGTGAGATGACTACGATGTTGCTCCCCTTTAGCACATCAAGTCTCAAATCACAATGATACTTGATCTGCAAGGGATTGTCAGAAGGTCAGTAAGCTATACTCCCAAAGAAAGAGAAATTATTCACAGCCTCACTGATGAGCAACTCACATAAATGTTCTGGTTAAACCCAAATGAATTGGTTAAGGATGCCCCTACCGTCGATATTGCTAGTGATGATGAGCTCAACGATGTTGATGAGATAGAGATTGAAGACATCATAGCACAGTACTATCCAGAATATATTGATCGAGAGGGAAATGTGGTTCCAAATTTTGGAGATACACTCGATAGTGATATGCATGTTAAATTGGATATGATGGAAAGGGAAACCGAGAAATCAGAAAGCCAAGCCCAAGCCTTTGACACTGATGTTGAGAACAAAAAGGCTGAATGGGCGGCTTGCTTTGCAGAGATCCGTGCCCAACGCACAACGCCAAAGCCGAGTGCATACACCAAGCTCTACAAAGTCAAGAAGCATCTTAAGGTGTCTGGTAGATTATAGCGTGGGCTTACTATGAGGATCTTAATGTATATGCTATGAACTGGGAGAAGGGAATCGATTACTGCAGATTTCCACATGATCTGAAGACTCTCCTTGGTTTTGAGCTCAACCAGTTGGCACGCCTAAACCTGCTGTATGCTCACCCTAGGAAGATGTCAGGCTGGTTTGAAGCTGTATTGAAGAGAGAATACCGCACTCGATGGTTAATTTCAAGCCTCAACAACCTACGAGGTACATTCAAAGGTCGGAGGTGGACGCAATGACTGGAAAACCCAAAGTGGTGTTGAAGTGGAGTCCTCCGCGCACTATGTCAAATATCCCCATGAGGGAAATGCCACAAGACTTCACTCCCCACTTCAAGTGGTGGTATTATGACTGGCGTACAGGAGAAGCGGTCATAGTATTACAGAAAGAGCGTCAAATGGAGACCATTCGGGTATTTGACCCAATGTGGCTAACCAACCTGTCAGTTAGTGATGTTTATACTTTATACAGGTGGCCAGTATTCTATGATCCGCAGGATATTATACAGACCCTCCAGTTTCAGAACGTGATAAGACTCTACTTTGCATTCGAGATACATGCTGGAGTCACTGTTGAGAAGAGGCATAAGAAGTTTGACGAGCTAATGAAGGATGCCAAAAAATGAAGGAAACTAGGTCCAAGGGGGAGTTTGTTGATCCATATGTACCTATTTTATGGTCTTAATGTAATATGTATGTCATGTCCTAAATTTAATGAAACGAATGAGTTGAATGAAACATATTATGTGGTTGTTGATCTTAATGTCTAATGTTTCAGTGTATGTTTTAATGTTTATTATTATTAACGCATATTGAACCAACTATATAGGTTTGTGGTTGTTTGAATAGATCCTAGTCAAGTAATGATTGGGAAACATATTCAAACTTAGTCGTATGAAGTCTTCATGCGAATAGACCATACGCATGAACACTTTATGCTAATGGATCGGTCGCACGACTGACCAGGAGACTGGATCAGTCGCACGACTGAGACATACGGATGACTCAGTCGCACGACTGAACCTTCAGTCGTGTGATTGACTCAGTCGCATGCTTTAGTCGCACAACTGAACCATGCTAATGGTCCAGTCGTACGATTGACTAACCCTAACCTATAAATACCACTTAATTCGTGAAAAAACATAACACTTTGAAAAATTCGACTCCTACTCATACACTAGCCGTCCAGAACGTCCAAGAAAGCCAGTCCAAGTTCATAGATCGTTCTTGATCGATTCCTATTCGTTCTTAACGTTTAGTTTAATCTTATATCGATCGGGTTAACGTTCTCACTTATTGGATCGTCAATCAAATAGGATTCTGCACTATTTGAGTTGGTATACACGTAAATCAGTTAGTACTCCGTCCAGTACACGGTCCCTAACATATAATTAATTCAAGAAAATGAAAGAAAATAATTAAACAAAAGATCCAAACTTGATAAAATTTGGAAAAACTAGATGATAAACCTTATATTTTAAAGGAATTACTAATTTTGTGACTTAATTCACATGTATGACTGAGTTTTATATTTAGAATACTTTGTAAATAGAAAACTAAAAGAAATAGAAAAACAGTTAAATAAATTATGGAAAATTTGCAAAATTTATAATTTAGAATAGAATAGTATGTAGGAATTCTAAACTTTTAGAGATGTTTAACTATTTCTATCAATAATGTGAAAATTATGAAAATCCTAGTAGTTTGCTTGTTATGAGTTATTAATCTGAATTTTTATGAATCACTTGAGATGTGAGTATGTTTGGTTATGAGTTTGATTGTGTTGGATCATTCAAAATGATTTATGTTGTTAAATAAACCTATGTTCTTACCAACTTTATGTTGACTGTTTTGAGTAATGTTTTTTTAGGTCAGCAAATGTATTATAATCTCGTGTATACCTTCAACATGTATAGTGATCAGCATAACTATTTAGGAAAGCTACGAGTCTGGTTGACTATTGATCTGTTTGACTTTGGCCTTTACATGGACGTTCACGTTCATTACTAGCTGAAGATTACGTGATATGTTGAAGAAGTATTTTTTGAATAGGATTATAAATGTATAAGTCTAAAATGTTACACTAAATTTTGTATCATGTAATCTTGTAAATTATAAAATTGATGAAAGTAATGCTTAGTTTATTGTTGTGATTTGTATGTCAGGAATCAGTGCGTTTTAAACTAAAGAGTCACACCCAAGCATTTCTGCATTTGCCGGGGTATGACAATGAGTGTGTGTACATAATGGTCAAAATAAACCATGTTGTATACAAACAAAGTAACTGTTAGTGTGTTTGAAAAATGTTTGACAAGTTTGACAAATTTGACTTTTTTAAAAAGTTGACTTTTGCTGACCAAGGTTGACCAGTTTGACCCGACGACCCGTTGTTGATTCAAGTAAGTGAAAACAAGGTGACCTGTTAGACCCAATGGCCCGTTGTTGATTCAACCGAGTGAAAACAAGTTTAATCATGCTCAAATAGTTCAAACAATAATTCACATAAAATTTCATACTGCGAAATCTATTTTTGGAAAGTTCTTTGTAAGGCCCCGTTCCCGGGATACTTACAGTTGGATCCTCATCGCACATAAAACATATAATTACATTTTCCTTATGAAAATACTGCAGCAAAAACATTCAAAAATGACATCTCATTTTATTATAAAAACTTTTGCCAAATAATACATCGTCAATCAGTTACAAAATATATTGTTGCATTATATCACAAAAGCATTATATAAATGGATGCCATCCCAAAAGAGCTGAGTAGCCGCCTCGTGCCATCCTCAGTAATCACTACCTGCCAACCGGAAACACATCAAGGTCAGCATTGTTGAGTGAGTTTTAGTTTTTATAAGATAAACATACTTTTTCTTTCGTTAAAAACGTTCTTTACTTTCATGTGATCATACAATCATAAGTACACATAGATAATAGTTATTATTATCTTTTTCGTTCGTTCATTCATGTTTACATCTTTTCTTGCACATCTGATATCTTCCATACCAATACCATGTGCTACACCCCGAACTATATGGCTACTGGGCCGAAGTCTATAAATAGACAGCTAAACTTGTAACCACAGTACCAGGGGTAAGCAGTAGAGGTTCTATACAAATGGTCGATCACAGAGAAGGACCCCGATGTGCATCCTCCCGGGGTAATGAACCCGCACACCGTTGGGCTAACACCTTATAATTGGTGTGTCCCGATATCTAATGCTTGCAAGACTTCATTACTTTTATCATTCATTAATGCACGCATCATCATGTTCCACTTTTCATTATATTCCACTTTACGTTACATAATACTTTCATTTCATTCATTATCACAACACGCAAAGCCACATGAAAGATAAACATATATCATGATAAGGAACATAACATACACAGGCATCAACATCATACAAGGCAACATCATACATACAAAACATGCATAATCATGTAAAATCATCATCATCATGCCCAATATGCTCTCTAAGACCTCAAAAGTCATCTTACATGAACTTACGGGAACCTTTACGTCAAAAACTACATCTGCACTTTCCCCTGAAAGTCAGAAGTTAAACTACACTTTTCCTTGGGTGCAACAGCCCTATTAGGGCGTATACACACCCTTCAGTCGCATGGCCTCCATGCGACTGAACATCATGTGAAGGGACCAAGGCGGATGAACACCTATGCGAATGAACACCCAATCGTGCGAAATGAACCTCATGCGGATGAACACCAATGCGGATGAACACCCAATCGTGCGAATGGACCCAATGCGGATGAGTCCTATGCGAATGGAACTAAAGCGGATGAGCACTTATGCGAATGGGCCCTCAATCGCATGACTCCCCATGCGACCGGCCCTCAGTCGCATGAATGAATACACATTCGTGCGAATGAACCCCAATCGTGTGAATGAATCTCAATCGCACCTCATTCGGCCATATGGCCTCCATTCGGTCGCATAGCCCTAGCTGATGCAGAATGCAGTTCATCCCGAACCCAATCTGCCATTTTCGACCTCCAAGCTCATCCAAACTCATTCTAAGCCCAAATCAACCATCCTAAACCTTAGGAATGCATACCACAACACCATTCAAGCACACACAAGCTCAAAGGCAAGACCCAAACGAATCATACACATACACACACATACACAAACGGGTCAAACATGCACACACTCAAAAACCCGGTTTCAAATGTGTTCCAGCCCCAAATCATTCAAAAATGTGTAAAAGAGGGGTCCTAGAACTCACACAAACGACCACAACGAGAAGAGCTGCGATTTGACTCACTTCACAATGATTTTGGCTCACTTGAACCAACCCGAACCAACTTTTCTCCCTTTTTCTCTTTTTTCTCTCTTCTCCTCTTTCTTTGGCTGAAAATATGGGTGTGGGGAGAGGGTAATGGCTGCCCTCTCCCTTTATATACCCCCACTTACCCAATTTTCTCTCGTTGGCGAGTTTGGTTCTTTGACTTTGGACTTTATTTCTTTTCTTATTTCGTCTACTTCAAAATAAATAAATAACCGGGTATTACATTCTTATTTTTGAAAAGTATAATCTCGTTATACATGTGTAATCCATTTTTTTAAAACCATGAGGCATATCATAATAAGTGTCTCAACTATACATGTAACTCATCCAACAAGTAACATAAACTTTTATGACAATCATCCAACATGCTCCTATATTGTAATATCAATCAAATCATCATACCAAAAACTACACATATTATACTAAACATACATGTCATTCGGTCACAAAAGTTTTCATAAATTGAAAGCCTGTTCATACGAAAAGTTTTTTACAATTTATTTATTCCAAATCCATCCTTAGGTTCTAAACACCATATAATCATCACAATCCATCAAGCATGTATAGAACATCATCTAAGAATCAAAATTATCATAAAGTTTCATTTAAGGGAAAGTACCCAAAACCGAGCCGAATCCAAAAGTTCAAAATATGAATTTTCATCTACTAACATTCTAGAATTATCAATTCGGTTCAATTTAATCAATTTCATACAATTTCTAGTAAATCCTTAAAATAAAGTTTTCTTTATAGGAACTCTCGGTTTTATGACCTAAATGACACAATTTCACAAACTAATCTACACATATTTAAAGTATTACATACTAACACATAATTACTCATCAAGTCTAATCAGTTTAAAGTATTGATTCATTTTTGGATATCTATGGTTCATGTTCATCATGAAAAACTAAATAATATGATGTTAACATACAAACTTACTTGAATCATATAATGGATGATTGGTAACACATTTTTTATGCAAAAATTGTTTTTTATTACTTTCAAATCCAAGAATCAAAACCAAAATGTGTGTATGTGTGGGTTGTATGATGAGAGAGAGAGAGAGAGAAAGAGAGAGACAAAAGAAAGAGGGAAAGGGGGCGGCCATGTTATGGGGATTAGGGTTAGGGGGTTGGGTTTATTCCTTTTTTTACAAAAATATCCCCTTCGTTTTATAAATCATTTTAGTGTTATTGATGAACTATTTTTACACCAAAACCACAAAAGCTTACATATATCAAATCAACATCTGTAATATGAAATTATATCTATTATGATAGTTTAAAGTCCGTTTTACAGTAATTAGGCACGTAAATGCAAGAAAATTTAAAATTTTACAACTAAGCTAAACATCTATTCACAAATCATATGACATATAATTTCACACAAATTATCATTTAAAAGCTGTTTTGACAAATCACCAAATTTGAGGACAAATGCATGTCTTGTTGTATCATATGTCTTGTTGTGTATAATAATTGGTCTTTATATCAGTTAGATATCAATAACGTCGTTTTATATGGAAATATTAGCGTGGTCGTGATGTGAAATTTCCTTACGAATATACTCAAATAACTAAAGGTTTAGGTAACGTTGTTAGACTTTTATATAGACTAAAACAAGTACATAAAAGTGAAATGAAAAACTACTACCATGCTAGTTGAACATGGTTTCGTAAAGGATTTGACAGGATCAGTGATCACAAGTTTGATGTATCAGAATATAAAGCAGCGGAATACAAACACGAATTAGACAAATTGTAGCAAGCCAACGATATTTGTGAGCATTAAGATCGCATACAGTTATAGGGAGAGATATGAATTCTGATTTCTAGGAATGTTTATAGATGTAGAATATTTCTAATCGAATCAATCAATCATTCCATTCATTGCTCATTTCGCTCAATGATTACAATAGGTTGTCACTCCTTATATAGAGTGCAACAGTCCTTCACTGCTGTTATCACGGAAAGTGACAACTGGCAGATCCAATACAGAAATAACTAAATCTTAACAAACTGCTGAAATGTTCACAACTACTGAGAACATATCAGCAAGTTAAGTACAAAATATAAAACTACTGAAACTACAACGACTGAAGAACAAGCTCTTCACGTTTTTACAAAACTACTGAAACAAAGAAAATAACTACTGATATCACAACTACTGAAGAAGTACTCTTCAGCAGTTGTGACAAACTACTGAAGCTTCAGTACTTGATCTTCAGACTTTGACCTTCAGGTGTTTCATCAGCTGATGACTTCAGTAGATATCATCAGCTGATGTCTTCAGTCTTTGTCTTCAGACTTTGTACATCAGTTGTTGATCTTCAGCACTTTGAACTCTTCAGCTGTTTTACTTCAGTACTTTGGTCTTTCAGCTTCAGCACTTGTGTTCTTCAGCTGTTGTACTTCAGCACTTTGGTTCTTCAGCTTAAGGTCTTCAGCACTTGATCTTCAGCTGTTGAGTCTTCAGCACTTGTCAAACTACTGATGAGGCTTTCAGCAGTTGTTGTGAACCGTGTGGGACTTAGAGATTTTCTGATCTTGGCTCATTGGTTCTTTTGGTCCACAAACTCCCCTGAACCAATGCAGCCAAAACCTCTAACTTATTTATGCTCCCACTTATTGATGGCAAAAATGTTGGTCTTTTTCCTTCTTGATCAGTAGAGAAGATGACCCATGTACGCTCCGGCCTGGGAAGAAATCTCAAATATTTGTTTGGCAGAGTATGAATGGGAACTCTGTTTTGGGAACTGGACACAGAGTTGTTATCCCATTCATGAGATTTACTTCCCCATAATGAGTCTGTATGACTCACGACATAGGCCTCAAGGAGAACAATTTGTTCCTCTTGAGAGAGTTCTTCAGCTCCTCCTTCGAAGAAGAACTCTGGACCATAGTACTCTGATAAGTACTTCATGGTCCTGCCATTTTTCAGCTCCACCGTAGTTACCTCCCTATATACAAATTCATCAGGATGGTTGCCTTCAAGGAGTAACTGGAGCTCATTCTTTTGGATGTCTTCAAGCTTCTTGTATAACAACCCCTTCTTAATCATCTTGTTTTCTAGTAAGGCTTGAGGTGTCTTCTTTGCTTGGTGAGCTTTCTTGAATTCATCAATGATTTCCCAAGGTGAGACTACAACGGCCAACATGATGGTAGATTCTATTGTTTTTCGTACTTGGCCGTTGTATCTATGTGGGATAGTTCTTTTATGGATTCTAGAACTCACCGGGGTCTGGCCATACTCTCACTCTCTCCTTCTGATACTGAAAGGTGTGCCTGAGAGTGTACAGCCTTTGAGCATGCCCTTTCATGGCTTGAATAGATGATGACTGAGGAAATCCTTGTCAACCATCTTCAACAGTTGCTCATCGTGCTGTTTCTGCTGTTCTTCTTCTTCTATCTTGACTCTGACCATTTCCCTTTGAGAGTCAGGTGTGATCATGGATTGACTCTGGGGTTTTGGTAGCTTCAGAACAGCAGAGAGTGGCAGACTATCATCTTCATCCTCTTCTTCTTCTTCTTCCATCCTCAGCACCCTTCTCCTCCTTCGGGGTACATCACTGGATGATGGTTGGGTTGGTGAAGGGATTGGTTTTGAAGAGAGAGGATGTTTGGATTTTGGCTTAGAGGTTGGTTGGGAGATTTGAGGGATAGGATCTGTTTGAGTGGGTGGAAGGGAAGGTTGATCTAGCATCCTTGTAGTTAATTTTGCCTTTGTGAGTTTAGCCATCTCTAACCTTTTGCCAGCCCCAGCCTCATCAAGGGCTTCCACAATAATCCCTTTGTTGAATTGCTCAGACAGACAGATTCTGGTGGCTATAGCCAGAATGCTGTCCCTGGACCATGCGCGGATCTCCATTAATGATCTTCCCAAGTATTTTGCAATAAAGCGGATCATTATTTCCAACCTCTCTTTCTCAGAGCATCATACCCTGCCCATCGGGTTTGTATCTCTTGTACCTCTAACCTTCTGATCTCACTATCCAGTGTGGCTGTGTCAAACCCCTGCCTGAATAGTTGTTCAATTATTTTATCCATGGAGCGGCTGTGTGTGGTGTCAGCTTCTTTGACCAGCTCCTCCAAGGATTTTTCTTCAGCAGTGTGATCATCAGCACTTCTCTTTCGCTTGTACGTGAGCAGAGGTTGCTTTTCTTTTTCCTCCTCTTCCTCAGATCTTTTCCTCTTTCTTTCTTTCACTGCAGTACTCTCCCCCTTTTTGGTTGCATTGGAGGAAGGGGTTGGTACCGCAGAAAGAGTCTGTGGACAGCAGCATCAACCAGGGGCTGTAATGTTGAGGAAAGCCTCTCATCAAGGGCTTTGATCACTATATCAGATTATGGGGGTGATGAGAGGGAGGGAATTTCGGAGGATAGCACCTATTTGCTCAGGAGGGTTCTGTTCCTGAGAAGTAGGGCCTGAAGCAGAGGCGGTGGTTGATTTTGGGGTGGCTCTGTTGGGAACCTTCAAGGGAAGGTGCCATCTGTGGGTGTATGATGGTGGCAGATGGACTTGCATCCTGAGACATCTTGGCCAGCAGCTCTTTGAGTCTGCTAACCTCATCCTCTAGAATGGTATTTTGAGCAACTACATCATAGAAGAAGCTCAGGTCATCATCAGTTGATACTGAATCACCTGACCTCCTGCTTAGCGCAGGATTTACATGCACTGGGTGGACCATTGGTGCATGTGCCCCTTGTGCTTGGTACTGGGGACTTCCAGCCTCAGGACAATGTCCATCATTAGCTGTTGCCTCTAGGGAGGTCTTAGCAATGTTACCAGCCTCACTCTGGTCATGTGCTGAGTCAGAGGAGGTGGCAGCCTCACTAGATATTCTAAGCTCCTTGTCTACACCAGGAGATAGAATTGGGAACCCCAGTGCTGTGGGTTCTCAGGTGCACTGTGTTCCTCCCCCTCAATTGTAGAGGAATTCCCAGTAGTAAGTGTTTCTGGGGAGGGGTGAGGAGTGCAATTGAGTCAGCACTTGTGCAACTATTAAAGTTGGGCTGTGAGGGGCGGTTGTTTGGTGTAAGGGGTTAGAAGCAGTGTGCACCTGGGGTGGATGGTGCTCTTCAATGGCAATCTCCTCAAGTGAGGAAGATCCCAGATAAGTAGGTGCCCCTTGGGTTGCTGCAGGCTCCTGTTGAGAGGAAGCCTGAGCGCTGTGGCTGGAGGAGTCATTGTATCCACTAGGGGGTTCGGACTAGTGGATATACCTGCGTTTGTGGTGCAGGAGCATCCTCAGGGGACTCAATTCCCTGAGTAGCCATTTTGGGTTTCTTTTTGGTGGGTTTGGTGGGGACATGGATTTGGAGGTGGTGGCTGTGGGTTCCAGCTGCGTGGGTTTTCGCAGCTTGGCAGCCAGTTTGAGTGTCCGGTCAGAGTTGTGCCGGGAGTACTTCCGGCAGAACAGCCGTAGCAGGGACTCCCAAGCCAACAAGTCCCTCAGCATTAAGCTGGTCTATAATAATGGCCATTATG
Source organism: Flaveria trinervia (assembly GCA_025506515.1). Lineage (NCBI taxonomy): Eukaryota > Viridiplantae > Streptophyta > Magnoliopsida > Asterales > Asteraceae > Flaveria > Flaveria trinervia. The sequence continues at coordinate 22,644,510 of CM046450.1, read as the reverse complement.
AACCGTGGATAGAGTATCCAACGGTTGGCAGTTAGTTTTTGAGCCATATCTTTGAGCTCTGAAAATATAATTCTGAAAAGTTCAGTGGTTGTGCTCAAGGATAGAATACATTACCTGCTGCCATTTGGTGGACATTTGATCCCAAGACGATGTCTTAGGGGCCAAACATACATTGACCATGTGAAAAATCAGGCGCTCAGCGTCATTAAAGTGTTTCTTCATGATGGTGGTGGCACTGAGATCACCTTGATATCCATGCTGAGCAATGATAGATCTATGGTGCCCTTCGGATATCCAGCAGGAGAGGTAGCATCACTCAGTTGAAGAATTTTACGGATTGTTGCAGGAGTAATCACTACTTCTTTGTTGTTGACTACTGACCGGAGGGATCGTGTTTGCTCTCCTCAGTTGTAACAGTAACGTTCATCCAAAATTGGTTCAAGGATTCGGCATGTAAAACGGGGTTCAGAAGGAATGCCTTGTTGTATTGGGACTGAACCATAAGATCGATAGCAGTATCGAACTTAGTCCAGATCGGCGATTTTGTGAGGTAGGCAACACAGTTGTGTCGCGGTTTAATTTGCATAGACGCCATGGAAATTTTTGGAGAGGAACGTTAGGTGTGAAGAAGATGAAGCATGGAGAGCTCAGGTTAAGGGTATTTATAGGGTACGGGTGAGGAAACGACTGAAGGATGTGGTGTTAGTCATCAGTTGTTTTAAACGACCGTTGACATGGTATTATCCTTTCAGACGTTGAAACAGCTGAAGTCGTGGTGTTAGGCATCAGTAGTTTAGAAAACTACTGAAGACCGTGGTTTTGACTTCAGATGATTGAAACAACTGAGGACATGGTGTTTGTCATCAGTAGTTATGAAAACTACTGAAGACAGTGGTTTTGTCATCAGCTGTTGTAAACACTGAAGACTTGGTATTAGTCATCAGTAGTTATAAAAACTACTGAAGACGTGGTTTTGCTTCAGTTGTTTAAAATGAAACAGCAGTTGTAAAACGACTGAAGAGAAAGTTCTCAGCTGTTTTCGTCAATTCTTAGCTTTTCAGCTGTTTCAAACTATCCTCAACACATTCATCAGTTTATGGCTGATTTCAGTTGTTTCATAGGACATCAGTACTTATCTGTTTTTTATCTGATTGCAGTAGTTATGACTGCATCAGTAGTTGTAACTACGTCAGTAGTTTGGAGCAGATGAAGTACTTCAGTACTTGTGAGACATTTAGCCTTCAGTAGTTATAAAAACTACTGAGGTTAAAAGAGCTCATCAGTACTTATATGGGACATGTACTTATGATCATCAGTATGAATTACTGAGATCATCAGTAGTTGTCACCTATTCTAGCTGTAGCATACCAAGCCTTAACACCAGTTTTGGAAAGTTGAACTATCCAAAGGCTTAGTAAAAATGTCTGCAAGCTCATCAGCACTAGGCACAAACTTAGGATCAATCAGACCTTTTTCAAAACAATCCCTTATAAAATGATGTCTGATCTCTATATGTTTGGTCCTAGAGTGCTGGACTGGATTTTTGACAATGCAAAGAGCTGAAGCACTATCCATTAACAATGGAGTCTTAGTCTCTGTAATGCCATAATCCAAAAGTTGGTTTTGAAGCCAGAGTACCTGAGATGTACAGCTTGCAGCAGCAATGTACTCTGCTTCCGCAGTGGATGTAGCAACTGAGGTCTGTTTCTTGCTCTGCCAAGAAATCAAGCAGTTGCCTAGGAATTGACATCCACCAGAAGTTGATTTCCTGGTCAACTTACACCCTGCATAGTCACTGTCAGAAAAGCAACTAATTTACCAGAATGTCTGGTAGAATACCATAAACCTAGAGATGGAGTGCCTTGCAGATATCTAAAGATCCTCTTGACTGCAATCAGATGAGACTCTTTAGGTGCAGCCTGAAATCTAGCACAAACACATGTAGCAACATAATATCTGGTCTAGAAGCTGTTAAATACATCAAGGACCCAATCATACATCTGTAAAGTGTTTCATCAACCACTTTACCTTTCTGATCTGAGTCCAGTGTGTGGTGCTGCTCATGGGAGTAGAACAGGGCTTACAGTTTTGTAAATCAAACTTTTGCAAAAGATCTTTTGTATATTTGGATTGATGAATAAAAATTCCATCAGCCTTTTGTTTGATTTGCAACCCCAGAAAGAACTGTAATTCTCCCATGGCACTCATTTCAAACTTCTGTTGCATCAACTTTGTAAAGGCATCACACAACTTTGGATCAGAGGATGCAAAAATGATATCATCTACATAATTTGAACAAGTAGATTATGCTGCCCAGTTTTCTTAATAAATAAAGTCTTGTCTATGGAGCCTCTAGTGAAATTGTTTTCCAGAAGAAAGTTTGATAATGTCTCATACCAGGCTCTGGGAGCTTGTTTTAACCCATAAAGAGCTTTATCAAGCTTATACACCCAATTAGGATGTTTATTGTCCTCAAAGCCTGGAGGTTGACATACATAAACCTCTTTTTTAACTTTTCCATACAAAAATGCACTTTTGACATCCATTTGAAAGACTTTAAGTTTTTGATAAGCAGCATAAGCTAAAAAACATCGAATTGCTTCCAGTCTGGCTACAGGGGCAAAGGTTTCATCATAATCAATACCTTCTTCTTGTGCAAACCCCTGAACAACCAGTCTGGCCTTGTTCTTAACAATAAGCCCATTTTCATCAGTTTTGTTCCTAAACACCCATTTAGTGCCTATTGCACACTTACCTGGAGGTAGAGGAACCAGTTCCCACACTTGCTGTTTCTTGAACTGAAGAAGCTCAAGCTGCATGGCATCAACCCATCCATTGTCCTTTAAAGCAATGTGATAATTCTTTGGCTCTTGCTGACTGATGAAGAGAGCATAGAGGCAGAAATTTGACAATTGACTTCTTGTTGATACTCCAGCAGTGATATCACCAATGATTTGAGACATAGGGTGATTCTTCAGATCTTGATACACAATGAGATCTGTGCAAGTGGTTGTAGCCGGTTCAGCAGCAACAGATGGTGATGGTGAATCATTTCCTTGAAACCAATCAGTGGATGGTAATTCAAAGGAAGTTGAATTCGAAGAAATCTCATCAGCATTGTTGTGGATGGTGCTACTGGCGCTACAGGAACATCAGGTCTAGTAGAGTCAGGCAGCTGATCACTAAACCTGAAGAGGTGAGTACTGCAATCATCATTATCATCATCAGTACCACCAGGTGGTGAACTGTTGACAGGAGCAACAGCAGGAGTTTGATAAGGAACATATTGCAGTATGTCCAGATCAAATAACTCCACAGGACTTTGTGGAATCTTGTCCTTTGGAGATTCATTAAACTTAACATGTAGAGTTTCTTCAACCATCTTTGTTCTGCAGTTGAAGACTCTGTATGCCTTGCAAGTAGATGAATAACCAACAAAGTCCTGCATCCACCTTAGGATCAAATTTGTGGAGTTGATCCTTTGTGTTGAGAATAAAACAGGGACACCCAAATGCTTTGAAAAATGAAATCAGAGGAGCCAAATGATGGAGAACTTCATATGGAGTCTTCATCAACCTCTGATTTACTAAAACTCTATTTTGCACATAACAAGCTGTGTTGACAGCTTCGGCCCAAAAGGTCAATGGCAAACCTGAGTCAGCCAGCATGGACCTTGCAGCTTCAATGAGAGTCCTGTTCTTTCTCTCCACTACTCTCCATTTTGTTCTGGAGTCCTGGAATGCTAAACTTCCTTTTGATTCCCTTTGAGAGATAGAAGTCATCAAGTGTATAATTTCTGAACTCAGTTCCATTATCACTCCTAATACACTTGACTGGAAGGGAATACTGCTTCTCAATGTACAGCACAAAGTGGATAATCTTCTGAGCAGCCTCATCCTTTGAATGTAGAAAGAAAGTCCATACAAATCTGGAGTAATCATCCACAATTACCAGACAGTATTTCTTCTTTTCCATGCTCATTACTCTCACAGGACCAAATAGATCCATGTGCAGTAATTGCAAGCAGGCAGTGGACTTGGACACTTCAATAGAGGAAATGAGACCTTGTGCTGTTTTCCTTTTAAACAAGCAGTGCAAGTTTCATCACAGTGGAACTCCTTTATTGGTAAGCCTCTGACTAAACTCTTGTGGCTAAGCTGATTCATGTTTTTAAGATTAACATGACCAAGCCTCCTGTGCCACAGTTTAGATTCTTGAGAAGAAGCTTTGGAAAATAGGCAAGGATTGCCTTTGAGATCTATCTTCTTAGAGAGATCTAAGGCATACACTCTTCCTGTCCTGTTGGCTTTCAGGAGAGTGTGATCATCCAACACCTTGTCAATCAAGGGCAAAACTTTGGATGACAGAATCCTACAGTTTTGACTTGTGAAAAGGGCAACATGGCCTTTATCACACATTTGACTGACACTCAAGAGGTTGTACTTGAGATTTTCCACATGATTAACATCATCAAATTTGATTTCTCCATTGGAGACAAAGCCCTTACCGATGATGTAACCCCTAGCATCATTGCCAAAAGAGACAAATCCCTTCTTTCCTTGAGAGTAGTCATGAAGAAGAGAGATGTTCCCAGTCATGTGCATAGATCCCCCACTGTCTACATACCAGATGCTACTTTGGCATGTTGAAGAACCCTGCAATAATAAACAATCAGTTAGTTTTAGAGACCCAAACCTTTTTGGTTTTGGGCCTGGTCTCATCAATAGATGGTAAACTAGCATGTTTATTTGTAACAACAGCCTGAGAAGAAGAAGATGGTGCAGAAGAGGAGTCCTTTGGCTTAGACCTCCTTTTCTGTGGTTTCAACATAGGAGAATCTAGTTGGTTAACTCTACCCAACAGATGTTGTACCATCATCACCAGCTGTGTCTGATTTTGTGATAAAGCTTTCAGCTCATCAGACACATTGCTAGTGAAGTTAGATAAGGTCCTATGTTGCACCTTCTTCTTCTGAGCACCCTCAACTGTCACCTGTTTAACCCCTTCCTTTTTGAATTGCTTTAAGGACTTAAGGGTTACAGGATTTGATGTTGCTGATACAAATGTGGTCTCAAACTCATTTTTCATTTTTACCATTTTCTTATTAATTTCTTCTTTTTGTTTGAGTTTGGACCTCTTTTGTACCAACAATCATCTGTAAGATGATTGAACAAACCACATATTTCACATGGTTTCTTCTTCATCTTAGGTTGATCATCAACTAAAGATGGTGAAGCAACAGAAGACTTGTTCTTCAATGCTTTGGAGGCATTGGTTGCTTTCTTGACATCCTCTTTAGTAGCCTTCAAACTCCTTCTACTGCCAGTTTTCTTCTCTTCAGTGCTGACAGCAGTTGAAGTTTGAACTTCAGGTGTTAAATCCTGCTCTCCAGTCCTTTCAGGACCTTCAGGATTAACTCCTGAGTTGATCAACTTATTGATCATGTGAATGTCAGCATTTTGACCATCAACATCAGCTGATAGGTTCAAGGAGGACTTGATGCTGACTGCTACTTCTGATTGTGCTGTATCAGAAGGTAGATCACATGATTTGATGGATTGGTTATCACTCTCACCATCAGATCTACCTCTGCTCTTGGGGTAAAATCTGTAGGTGGAGCAGTGTGATTGTAACCAATTCCAAACTTCACATTTGAAGCAGATTGCTTACTAAGAAGCATTTCAAAACCTTTGCATGATTGTACCCATCTATCACACTCGACCTGGGTAACTGCAAGGGTTTCTTTGAGATCTTTGTACTTCTCTAGAAGTACATCTTCTCTAGCCTTATCATCAATTATTTTGCAATTCAGTTTACAAACCTCATCATTTTATCTTTGAGCACAAACTCAAACTCAGCTTTGTTTTTGGAAATTATTTGTTCTAGCTCAATGTTCTTATTAATTAAGCTACATTTGCTTCTCTAATGGAAGCAAATGCTGCTATGCATTGTTCAGAACATAATTTGGCTTTTGCCTTAGAGGATACCTGTGATACCTGAGGTGTAGAGGCATTGGAAGATGAAGTATCAGCAGACTCCAAAGCCATAAGAGCTAGATTCCCAAGGGACTGTCACCACCATGTTGACCAGCACCTGAGAACAGTTGATCATGACCAGACAAGTCATCTGGTAAACTGCTCCAGTCAACAACTCCTGGGGTGAAGAAGCTGTGTTGTTGAGATGAAGGTTGTTGATGAGATAGGGAAGGCTGAGGTTCTGGTAATGCATGAGGTTGTGGTGTCATAGGAACTTGAACTTGATTTGACTGAGGCATGTAATAACCAGGGTACTGATATGGCATTTGGCCCTGAGGAACAAAATATGCCGGAGATTGTTGTTGAGGATGATGACTAGATGTGACAGGATGTTGCCCTCTGTTTGTTGACTATTGCTAGGAAAAGTCACAAAGGGTGCAGTAGAGTTTGATCCAGTTGATCTACACTCTCTTGCAAAGTGTCCAAGCCGTTGGCATTTGTGACACCTCAACTTGCTCTTGTCAAAACCAACTTTGGTTTTGCCAGAGAGTCCTGGGAATTTTCTTCCAGTTCTTTTGTAGAACTTCTGAGATCTGATATTTATCAAGGCCATTTGGCTCAAAATATCCATCTCTTCTAAGTCATCATCAGCAATCCCCTTGAGATCATCCATAATGAAACATAAATTGTCATTATTACATCCAGTGAACTGACCATCAACACTTACAAATGCAGAATTAGAAGTGCTCGAAGAGAAATTAATATGCTCATCATACTGGCATTCAGATGAAGCATATTCTGACTCATGACCCACCAAGGCAGTGTTGCCTTGCATAAAGTCTTCAGTGAGCTTTCCAGATGAAGACAGCTTTCTCTTCTGTTCTATCTCTCTCTCAAAAGTGAGCAATTTCCCATGGAGTTGGGTGAGAGATAGTTTGTCCAAACTTGCACTGGAGCGTAGGACAATAGTATATGTGTCCCATCTCTCAGGCAGTGATCTCAGAAATCTGTTATTCATCTGAATATTGGAGTATTCAAGTTTGACCATTTTTAGTTCAGAGATCAAACAAGAAAACCGCTCATATTGTTGAGTCAGTGTCTCGCCCTTTCTATGAGAGAATGTCTCATATTGTTGGGCAAGAATTTCTCTATTATTTGCCAAGACCTCATCTGTTCCTCCAAATTGTTCTTTCAAAGCAATCCAGAGGTCATGGGCAGTTTCATGATGCATTAGCCCAGAATAGATTTCATTGGGCAAAGCCATGGCCAAAATTCCATGGGCTTTTGCATCAATCTCAAGCAACTTTTTATCCTCATCTGAGTATTGCTCCCTCCTCTTCGGAACCATTTGATTGGTTTCCGGATTATTCACCATAGGCTTGTGTGGACCATGTACCACTGATGTCCAACACCCTGCGCTGTTAACAGACAGGTGATGAAGCATACGTCTTTGCCATATGTTATACTCATTCCTAACCAGCATAGGAGGCTTGGTTGAGGAACCAGTATTGTGAGGATCATTGGAGGGAGTGGTCATTTTCAGTTCAAAAACAGTTTAGTTCAAGTTTTTTTTTTTTAAAAAAAGTTTTAGACAAACCACAACAAACTCAATGAGAACCAAGAAAAGATCTCAGGATGAATGAGCAGAAATACAGAAAATTCAATCTCTATAACCGTTTCTTGCAAAAACAAAAGCTAATTCACTCAAACTTGGATCTTGAATAGCAGTTTCAATGATCAATTATTAGATCGATCAATGATTAACCTGCTCTGATACCATTTGACAGGATCAGTGATCACAAGTTTGATGTATCAGAATATAAAGCAGCGGAATACAAACACGAATTAGACAAATTGTAGCAAGCCAACGATATTTGTGAGCATTAAGATCGCATACAGTTATAGGGAGAGAGAATTTCTGATTTCTAGGAATGTTTATAGATGTAGAATATTTCTAATCGAATCAATCAATCATTCCATTCAATGCTCATTTCGCTCAATGATTACAATAGGTTGTCACTCCTTATATAGAGTGCAACAGTCACTGCTGTTATCACGGAAAGTGACAACTGGCAGATCCAATACAGAAATAACTAAATCTTAACAAACTGCTGAAATGTTCACAACTACTGAGAACATATCAGCAAGTTAAGTACAAAATATAAAACTACTGAAACTACAACGACTGAAGAACAAGCTCTTCAGTCGTTTTAACAAACTACTGAAACAAAGAAAATAAAACTACTGATATCACAACTACTGAAGAAGTACTCTTCAGCAGTTGTGACAAACTACTGAAGCTTCAGTACTTGATCTTCAGACTTTGACCTTCAGGTGTTTCATCAGCTGATGACTTCAGTAGATATCATCAGCTGATGTCTTCAGTCTTTGTCTTCAGACTTTGTACATCAGTTGTTGATCTTCAGCACTTGTGAACTCTTCAGCTGTTGTACTTCAGTACTTTGGTCTTTCAGCTTCAGCACTTGTGTTCTTCAGCTGTTGTACTTCAGCACTTTGGTTCTTCAGCTGTTAAGGTCTTCAGCACTTGATCTTCAGCTGTTGAGGTCTTCAGCACTTGTCAAACTACTGATGAGGCTTTCAGCAGTTGTTGTGATACCGTGTGGGACTTAGAGATTTTCTGATCTTGGCTCATTGGTTCTTTTGGTCCAACAGGATTTGTTATCACTTTATATACAAACCGTGAGGGAACCGCTTCATATAGTAGTTATTGTTATAAGAAGGTAATGATTTAATTTTATATATTTGTGTATTATGTATTAGTATTTTTTAATATATAGTATACTTTTTAAAAGCATAATAAAAACAAACTTGAGATGTTTCATGATGCTCATACTAGTAAAGATGAAACATTTCATAGCAAGATAGCAGAGCAACAATATGTAAGTATTTCTAAAAATTATAGTTTTCAACGATATATAAGTATGTATGAATATGTTAATGTATTTTTGTTAATTATTATTGAATTAGTTAAAGGAAATATTTGATAAGCTAAACCAAACCCAAAATAAATAAAGTGGTCCATCAATGCTAAATGAAGTCGATATTTTTGGGTTGGTGTTGGGAGAATGACGTGGACATATTAGGGGGATTGGGCATAAACCATCATCATCTGTAGGGAAAACTTCTTTTGTTCATGATCAGAACAAACTCCTCAATCATTTACACAGGTAATTATCTAAGTTTAGCTTAAACGGGTCAAAATGGGTGAAAACAACATGACTTGAGCTTAATTAGGTCAAAATGGGTGAAAACGACATGATTTGAGATTAAACGAGTCAAAATGGGTGAAAACGACATGAGTTGAGTTTATACGAGTCAAAATAACATAAAACTTAATGTATTAAATGCATCATAGTGAGTTTAGGTTATTATAACTTTTTATTGTTAAAATAGACTTTAATATCTAAGTTTAGCTTAAACGGGTCAAAATGGGTGAAAACGACATGGTTTGAGCTTAAACAGGTCAAAATAACTTAAAGTTAAATGTGTTAAGTATATCATAGTGGGTTTAGTTCAATATAACTTTTTATTGTTAAAATAGACTTTAATTATCTAAGTTTAGCTTAAACGGTCAAAATGTGTGAAAACAACATGATTTGAGTTTATACGTGTCAAAATAACTTAAAATTAGATGTGTTAAGTATATCATAATGGGTTTAGGTTATTATAACTTTTTATTGCTAACATAGACTTTAATTAGCTAAGTTTAGCTTAAACGGGTCAAAATGTGTTTAAATGATATAATTTTAGAATATTTCTAAGTACATTATAAGTGTGTTTGATTAACATGATTAACTGACACTTAATATACTTTGCCAAAATATAAATGTATATTGTGTTTTTGCAGGAGCAAATTTCAAGTCTGTTTTAAAATGCGCAATTTATGTCACAAATTAAGCAATTAATTGCTTTGCAAAAGGCACTAATTCAAGCCGAAGAAGACGAGTCGGACGAGGGGGATGAGTAGTGTATTGTATCATAGGATTACGTTTGTTTTAAAGTAGTTATGTTTAAATTTGAATGTTATTGGGAAATCTATCTAGGTTGATTTGTATAAAATCTATCTACGTTTATTTGGACGAGTAGTATATTATATGACCAGATTTATTTTAATGAAATTTGAATGTTACTAGAAAATCTATCTAAGTTTATTTTGCTTGAAAACTAAAAATCTAAAAAAATTATAAAAAAATATATTTTCTTTACCATTAGTGTCGACATGTCGCGGCTAATGATCATCCAGAATATGCTAATGAACAACATATATCAGCAAATTATTGATCATCAGCGGCAAAGTATTAGAGACGACAAACGGGGCTAATAGCGGCGACACAAGTCGCCACTGATGGTAAAAAATGTTGTCGTGGCATGGCAAATCATCAGCAGTAATGATAAAAAATAAATTATTAATTTAAAATTTTATTTGAGTACAATTTTTCTTCTTAAAATATTTAAGGATTTTAAATAAGATTTTGGGTATTTAAGTGTTGTATGTGAAAAGGATGTATGTTTTTGTCACAGAAATACTATTTGTAACTATTGTCATGGTTATCTTGGAGGCAAACCGGCTTGTACACCAATTTAAGAATGTTTTGTAGTGTCATCTAAAGTGTAAAAGGAAGAGTCAGTTCTTTCAGATGTTTAAGGAAGACTCAATTCTTTCAGATGTTTATGAATTTCAGAAGCTTATTGGCAGACTTATTGCCTATCTTTTACTCAACATGATATCTCTTATATATGTGGTTCCATTCACAAGCTAGTTTATGCATTCATCAACTGATACGCACTTACAATTGGTCTAAAGTTGCTTGGGTATTTTAAAAAGTCTTGTGCTAAGAGACTAATGATTACCAAAATTGATAGTTTAGATCGGTTGAATTTGTTGATTCGACTAGGTTTTTAAGTATAGTGGTTTATGGAGATTTTGATTTTGACCCCGGTTGAATGGTTAAGAGACTCTAAACATGACATGTTTTTTTGGCCACCACGCTGCAACAAGTACAATTAACAAAATTAAAGTACGTTGTTGATTGAGATACTAGTCCCATAAGCCACTATAAATTCATTTCAAACTAGAAATCATCACACAAACTTTAAACCCTTCATAATTTAAATAAGTTGTTCTTTATTGTTTTTAAACTTTTGATTTGTCTTTCAAATTTTAATAAGTAGTTGCTTAAATTTAAAACACATTTCAATTAGAATTTATTCCTAAGTGATATTTGTAGTGGGTAAAAGTCATGAATTTTGAATATCACATGTAATGTTACACTTTAACTATCAAAAGTACGTGAATGGATTGGTACAAAAGGTTCCACTTATAGATTGTGTTTTTATTTCCGGTTCAGTTTAAACCTCTAACTTTGATGAGTAGACCATAAAAAGTTAGGTAAAAAATAAAGGGTGCAAAATCAACACTCCCCATTAATATACTTTTATTATGTCACTTCTCAAGCATCCACCAAAACGAATCGTATACACCAACAAATCATATTGCATTTCAAGGCACCAACATTGTAATAATACTTATTCTATGGAATTTTAAAAAAAAAAAATTTGTTTCCCCTAATTAAATGTTCTCGAGATGTATGCATATAAATACTTCAAACAACTCCTAAGTAGAAAACACACATTCTTTTGGACAAATAGCTAGCCCTTTCTTTAAAGGGTTCCTTCGTTAATTTCCTAAAGATGATTGGGTTAGAGGACGTTTACAAGGTGGTAGCAGCCACAGTGCCACTCTATGTGGCTTTACTTTTAGGTTACGGTTCGGTGAGGTGGTGGCACATTTTTACACAGGAACAGTGTGACGCCATTAACCGGTTTGTATGTTTCTTCACCCTCCCTCTTTTTACCTTCGAGTTCACTGCCCACATCGACCCGTTCAACTTGAACTATCGCTTCCTTTTTGCCGATGTCATCTCTAAAGTTATTATTGTGGTTGTGCTTGCATTTTGGGCTAGGTTTAGTAGCAAAGGAAGCTACTCTTGGTCCATAACAAGCTACTCCTTGTCCACTTTAACCAATTCTCTTGTCGTGGGGATACCCTTGGTTAGGGCTATGTATGGTCAAGAATTTGTGAACCTTGTTGTACAGGGATCAGTGTTCCAAGCAATTGTTTGGCTCACTGGACTCCTTTTCGTGCTAGAGTGTAGAAGATCTGTCTTCACCGATTGCTCGGTCAATGCTACCGAACTAAAAGATTTGGAAGGAAACTTGAAATCAGAAGTTGATCGAGCACCAGCTGCTACCAAATCATCGTTATTGTCGCTAATGAAAGTGGTTTCTTTGAAACTAGCAATGAACCCTAACTCGTATTCGTGTATCATTGGCATCATTTGGGCCACTATATCAAATAGGTATTAACATACATATTTTTATTGTCAATATTTTATCATAAACATAGATATCTTTTAGTATCATTTTATTTACTTGATGTAACGTTCAAAAAACTTTAATATTCATTAAACGTTCAAGATCTAAATGTTAATATATTAGAATCTAAAAATAGAAATTTGGCAACATGGTAATTTACTCTGAGTTCACTCAAGACCCCATCGCATCATTACCGAATACATTTGTTTGTTTTTTTGTAGGTTTAAATGGCCAATGCCAGATGTAATTGAAGGATCTGTACTGATCATGTCTAGGGCTGGTATGGGTACTGCCATGTTTAGCATGGGTAAGTCATATACTTATCCTTATTAAATATAAATTAATTTTATCCATCGCGTGTTGAATTCTTGTCAAATTAGTTTATGGTTTTTTCGTTCCTTTATCCTTTTAGATGATGAATTAAATATGTCTGAACATGATATAACTATTTACTTATTTAACATTATATTTTAAAATTTTGATAAATAAGGGATGTTATTAGGCCATTGAAAAATATATACGATTCTCTTGTTAAATGTTTTAATAAGATAAAAAGATAAATTAATATTAATTAATCTGATTTTTGATTACAGACTCTATATTCTTATGTAATTGAAATAATTTTATATAATAATAATGATGCAATAACATAATATTTTAATGTTTCTTCATATGATCAATGTAACTTTTTATAACTTTTATAACAATTTTATCAAATAGATCTTTTTTCAAAAAACGTATAGAAACAATCCAAAGTTAAATAAAGAAATCAACTACAAAGACAATAGTTGAAATTTAAAACTTTAATAAAAGTGAATAATAAAATTAATGATTATTATATAGCAATACATGAAAACAACTATAAAATACATGAGTTCTATTTGGTAGGTAGAAAATTTTTTTAATTATTATAACATTATTCAGTTATTTAACTCATCTAATACTATTGTTTCCATCTTAATATAGTTATATATATGCCGTTAAAAATATATAGTTGTATATTAGTTTCTGGATATCTTTGTATACAAATTAGTAATGCATTGTTTTATGAAAACTTGATGTGCAGGTTTGTTCATGGCAAAGCAAGATAAACTGATTGCGTGTGGAACAAGTCTTACAGCGCTTGCCATTATTCTCAAGTTTTTTGCTGGACCTGCAGCTATGGCTATCAGTTGCATCGCTGTCGGTCTACATGGGGATATACTACGTGTCGCCATTATTCAGGTAAGCATGATCGCCGGAGAACTGTAGTTGTAACTTTCGATGGCAATGGTTATAACTAATTGAACTGTAGTTGTGACTTTCGATAGCAATAGTTATAACTAATTAATGTCATTTTATATTACAGTCTGCTTTGCCTCAGTCTATAACGTCGTTCATATACGCAAAAGAATATGGATTGCATGCTGATGTTCTTAGTACTGCGTAAGTATTCTTATTTTTTTCAGAAATATAATATGATCGTTACTTTTTCTTGAAGATGTTATTTATTAATAAAATCTCAAGATTATATATTATAAAAATAAAAATAAAACATATCAATATTATTATTATTGGTGACAGTTTTAATTACAAAATAAACGTTCAAAACACAAATAGAAACATATTTAATTTTATTTCACTGATGATTTTACATGAAGACTCTTGTATATTAAAGAGTTTATTCGGATTCTTGTTGTTTTTCTTTGTTTGAACTGATTTTTGGTCGTCAACATCTTGGAACAAATATGTGTAGTCATATTAATAACAAAAGAGAAGTATTTTACCGTATTGTTACCCTCAATAGAGTGGGTTGATTTCTAGACTCTAAACCCTAATTAAGTTCTCATATCTATAATTTCAAAAAATCTAATAGTAAAATCCTGCAGAATATTTAGTTTTATTCTGTAATTTATGTATTTGAATTTTTTCTATAACTATCAATCAGAAAAATATTGTATTTGTATCATCCATTTTCTATATATTTGCACATTTGCATAAGTTATAGAGAGTAATGAAGAATAATGCAAAAGTTTGTTTTATTTGTATTGGAGAAATGCGTCAATGATATTCCTTTATGTTTTTCAGGGTTGTCTTTGGGATGATTGTCACTCTCCCCATTATGGTTGGATTCTATGCTGTCTTGGAATTTTTGCACTAGTTCCTTCCCACACAAGCAATTTGGCACTATGAATTAAAACTATTAACATTTAGAATCAATGTTAATTGTTTTATTTTTAATATTTAAAAATATGACATTGCAGTTTGCTAAATATACACTTCAATTTCCGACTCGACTCTTTTGTTATTTTACAACTTAGTGTTATAACATTTTTTGTAACATGAGTGATCAGTTACATGACGTGAATATTTTTAATTTATCTTTAAACTAAAAGCAAAATGAAAGTTAGTAGTTCAAATATTTTCTTCTTTTAAGATAATTATTGTTTCCGGTAATATTGCACAATTATACATCCGCCTATATCAAGTTAATTGTCTATATATTGGTTTGGTTTGGAACAGCGCATTGTCCTACATAATTAATTGATTGTTTATAACAAATTAATCTTCAAACAACCAACGAACGATTAAATAATAAGCAATTAAATCATACATAAATGTAACATCCACCAGCAAATGTACATGATACAAGAGACTACATCACTCAAGAAACATGTCTTTTAGTGACGGATTAAAGTGATGGTAAAACGAAGAAAAAAATGTTACTAAAGCAGTTTGATGTTTCATGATTCATTTACACTTACACTTTCAATTACTAAATGTCTACAATGGTATAATCTGATTATATCAATCGAGAACAATTCCTATAAAACTAATCAACTATTATAATTGAAAGATTAAGACAAATAATAAAAGTTGGTTGTTTGAAATAAGCCGATCAACCAAGACAACAAGAGACTTAATTAGATACAAGACGTACAGTTTAATACCAAGGTCGTTGATCATACAAGACTAAAGATTGAACCAACAACCTGTTCTTTATAGTTCTAGTGGAGACCAAGGGGGAGCATTATATCAGGCTCTACAAATAAGAAAACACTTGCTTCTTTTAGCCCTCCAAACTGTTTTATTTCATCAACTAGCACCCACACTTTATTCTCCTATTTATAACCTCACAAAACAAAACAAACATAAAATAAATCAAATTATAATAATGAATAAAATGTTTACATGTTTGCATCCTGAAATGAACGTTGTTTTTAACATGCTCTCTCAGTTCAAAGAGCATACATGTATAAATTCATATTTTTATTGAAGCAATCATGGTAAAGAACATCAAATCCTTTTATAAAATATATCAGCTAATTGACAACCAGGATTGATTATTATTGAAATAGCAAATTTAACTATTGTCACCAAAAAGTTCAATCAACAATTTCTTAGCAAGCAAATTTTAAAAACCCATATATTTCACAAGTAGTTGAACACATGCCTCTGTATTCTTCTTGTACAGTTTATTCAGAAATAAGTATTTGTCTCTTAATTTTTAATGAAAGAAAAGAACCACCTAAAAAAACAAAAACCAGTAATTGATCATCTTCTTGTGGTTGGGCACTTACCCCATTTAGTGTCAATATAATCAAACAGATTAAAATTGCATCTTTCACTAAATAAACTTTATCAAAAGATCTTTTAAGATATCTTAATAACAGGAAAGCAACTTAAAGATGAGAATTTGTTTGGCTATGGATAAACTAACTCAAAAATATAATATCATAAGAAATATCAGATCTTATCAATGACAGATAATGAATTTACCTATAAGTTTATGAAGACCAGTTACATGTGTTAAAAACTTCATTTTTATTACAATATGACGAAACAACAAAACTTTGTTCAATAGGAGTATTCACTAGTTTACAACCGAGAAGACATAAAAGTTTATGTTGTTGGAAATTTAGTGAAAAATGAGAGTATTCACTAATTTTGGATACTAATAATTATTAGTATTTGTTATTATATAATTATTATTTACTAGTTTTCTATTCTTTGATATGAGAGATAACAACAAATCACAGTGTCCAAAATATGTCTAAGATTAATGTGATATTGATGCTCAAAATTAGATAGTTGAACGTAAAAATTACAACATTGAGTTTGGTGAAACATGAGTTTTCCCATCTATTGTTAAGCATGCATACTCAGCAGATGCTATTGTCTGCCGAAAGGTAGTTCGACTAATGCCATTGTTTGCTGAAAGACTATTAAACAAATTTTGCTACCGAGTCCATCTTGTATCCGTTCTTGTTATCTTTTAATTTCATTCTATATTGTAATCCATCTAGGTTGATTAATGAAATTTTTGTGCTTATTTTGTGAATGATGTTCCAACAAACTTAAAAAGGTTATTTTAAAAACACCATTTATTTGTGTTTTAAGAAGTATTTCATTTTCTAAGGATTACTTTATTTTGAAAACAAACTAGTTTTTGCACTTTGGGAACTAGCAAAAAAACACTGTTTAAGACGTGTGAATTTTATTGTTCCAAAAATGGCTGCTACAATTCCTTCTTCTTCCATTACTATAAGACCATTAGTTGGTAATGAAGCTGCCCAGGTGGCAGCAAACCATGTAGCAAAAGATGCTCTTCACTTAACAACTCTACGTATCTATGCCAAAACTATATGTTGAATGGTCTCGTGGACATTTGTATATTGTGTATTGCAAGATAATGATAGTCAAAGTATTAAGGGAGTCATTACAACACAAGTACAAAAAGAATATGCTGGCATGAAGGATGAAGAAATTCGTGGTCACTAGTTTTTTTACATATATGATGGTTGATTCTAAAACTGCTATAAACCAAGTTTAGGAATTGCAGCTTGCTTAGTGACATCCACTCTTAAGGAATGATTCTAAGTGAAATATTTTAGGTTGTTACTTTTAAAAGTTACCTTTTAGCTAGGTAGATTTCAAGAATTACCTTAAGCATAAGAGAAAGGAGATGACTATTGAAGACCGTATGGTTTGTCTCCGAATCCAGGATGATAACGCATTGGCTTTTAAAAGGTAGCTTTGTGTAGCCTTTTACAAAGGCAGATATGATTGAACATAGCCAATATTCTCGGGATAACAATGTTTACAAGACTAAAAACAAAAAGCATGGCAAAGTATGTAGTTCTTGGGACTAGAAAACGTGGTGTGAAGAAAAAGTAGCTCTATTTTAAATGGAAGTGTTATAACAATAGTAAATCTAGTCAAGATGTTGATTAATGCAAAGGTCCTAAATGGAATAAGGCGTATATGATTGAGGAAAAAGGTCCATTGCAATTGAGAAAAGAGGTCCATTGGAATAAGGAAAGAGGTCAATTTGGTGTCAAACAACCCTAAAGGGTAGTGGGTTAACACGTGTTTGCCTAGACAAAACCCTCTTTAGTACATTTAAGGAGGTAGTGGGAGATGAAAAGCTTACCTTGTAATGTAGCTATCTCCGAAAACAAAGGTAAAGGAAATATGATCTTGAAGTGGGCTTCCGGGAAAGAGGTCACTTTAAGCAATGTGTGTAACCTTTCGTGTTTTTGCTAAATTAATAGTTAACCCCGTTATGTCCTTGTAATGATCATTTTTGTCATTAATGAAACTATGTGTGTTACTTACGCTTGTTTCTTTGTTTTACATTAATTCTTTAATTTAAAAGTTAATAATTTAACTATTAAATTAAGCATAGTAATAGTAATAATAGTAATAATGATGATGATGATAATAATAATAATAATTCAAATATAATAATAATATAAATAATAAAAATAGAATAAAAGTAATAATAATAAGTTATAAAAGTTAAGTAATTAATAAATTAGAAAAAAATGTTTAAAACTTAAAGTTTAAATAAGTTCAGGGGGCATTTGTGTCAACTTGGAAACTTCAAATAAAAGTTGAATACATAAAATGTTTTGAATCATAGGGACTAAAGTTGTAAATAATTAAAACCCAAACCCCCCTTTTTTTAAACCCCGTTTATTCGGCCGCCGGCCGGCGAAGCCCCGACGCAACGCCGATGAATCCCGAGATAACCCAAACGCTTCATTTTCTTCACCCATTCAACAAAAATTACCTTCTGAAACCGGTTCTAACCTATAAATGCGCGTTAATTCCATTTTAAGGCGGTTTTGGGTGACGTTTGAGCTCGGTAACCATTCGACATAAACCTTCTAACCCTTTGTTAATTAAGACTCAATAATAATCCAATCAATTGAACTTAAACAATCATTTAACTATCCCTAATTCATCATCACTTCCAATTTCACCTAAAACAAACACAAACATTGAACTCGATCCCCACTTCCATCGGGACCTGCAAATAAAGGCTCATCACCAACCGAGCATTCTGAATCTCAATTGATTGAGGGCTTAGAACCAAAAACATCACCCGAAGTTAATTTGATTATCATCATCATTTGCTTATCAATCGTACTCAACCTCGGTCACAGCTTTTTCTTCATCTGTTCTTATCATCGATTCGATTCAAACAGGTAATTAAACACACCTATCTATTCGTTTTTACATGGGAAATAAAAGTTCCATGATTTTAATCGTGAACAAAATCAATTTGGTGTTCAATTTGGATCGAATAATACTAGGGTTCATATGGATTTGGGGGTATCTTTATAGTTGTGTTTTATAATTTAAAAACCATTAATTACCACGGCTGCGGCCCGGGGTCTACTGATTACACGCTCACCTACACACCTTGAGGTCTCGGGTTCGAACCCGAGCACCCTTAACTTATTTTTTTGGCGTTTTCAACCTTTAAAAAAAATATATAAAAATTATAAAAATTATAAAAATTATAAAATTCAGTTTTATAAACATTAATTATTTTTAAAGTTATCCAATTATTTTCTATAGATTTATTACTTTAAATACTTTAACATTTTTTATATTATTAACAAATGTTATACTAAGTTTACTTTTATAAAAATGAACTTTAAATAGTTTAAATCACTAAAGTGTTATTGGTCATTACGTTATCTTTAATTATAGATTGATTATGATTATTATAAAAATTTATTTATATTTTATTATTAAATTCACAAATCATTATAAAGGATTTAATCCTTTAAAATTGCCTAAATATTATTTTTCTTTCATTGGATTAAAATATATATATGATTTCAATAACTAACCTTATGTATTTATAAAAACCCCCAAATTCTTATCAAATCCCTAGTTCGCTTTTAATCATTAATCTTTTTGTTAACCTTAATCTTGTAATATATACGTTTAGTTATCTTGTAAAGAAATTCATTGGAGCATCATTGCTTCTTATTATCATCTTATATATATACGTCATGTGAGTTTTCATGTCCTTTTTTTATTATTTCACACTTTTTTGGGTGAAACATGTTAACATATCAACTTACACTTGTAAACATTTTATATTTGTAAACGCACATGCAATTCATCTTTAATTTTTGTCATGGTTATTTGTATTATTGTGATTTTTATATGATAGACATTATATATTGAGAATAATTAACTATTGCTAGCCTGACGATGTCATAGATCTATGGGCCTGACAAGCCTATTTGGTGTTAAAGCCGAGGTTATTGCTGACTCCTGATGACGTATGCTTATTCTTGGTCAATGTTTGATTGTAGTTATATGTTATTTATAAACTTGTTTTATTCGTAACCATTGACATGAATTGCTACTTGTAAACTTAAATATATATATATATATGTGTGTGTGGTGTGTGTGTGTGTGTGCGCGCGCGCGCGCTTAACCCATGGAAACTCATCAATTTTTAAAGTTGATCCTTTATTTTTACATGTTTCAGGAAATACACAAGATTGATGATTATCTTTGAAGCATGCTTACACCTAGTATTTGGACCTAGGAAAATAAATAAATTATCTTGAAACTTGGATGTTGAACATTTGTTTACTTTGTTTCGTTAAGACATTTGGTTGTAATGTTATTTAAACTTATGATAATCATATTTATATTTAATGGTAGCATTATGTGGCTATGAACAATCTTAACCCTCACACCTCGATATTTCCATCGCTAAGGTTAGGGTGTGATAGATTAGTATCAGAGCCCGTAACTATAAAGATTTAGGTTATTAAAAATGGTGACCTAGATTATAGTGATGCATGAACCTCATAAGAAAAATCTTTATGATCTTGTAAATATATATTGTTGCATGCTACATGATGCTACCTATTTAGGAATGCCTCTTAATGAGCAACTTGATGTCTTTAGTTAGGATTTCCTTGTAATTGAGAACTTGGTTGCCTTGTCTCCCCTAAAACTTATTCTTAATCCTTTATTCTCTTGACGATGAAATTTTTTAAACTTATTCTCAACGACACATGGGATCGTACCTTTATATCGAAGGTTCAAATCTTTAGACTTTTTGTCTAATCTATGAAAATATCATCAAGGTTTTAATTCCATGAACCTAAAGAAATATTATGTGACTCACAGACACCTATATTCTGGATTTCCTAGCAAAAAGCTTTTCGACTAAGGTAGCATTTCACATGAATCCCGTGGGACTAGTTATGCTTACCTGAGAATTTCTGGGATGAGTGATAAACTATGGTCAATATACACAAGTTTCTAAGGCAATTGGAGTTAACTCACCTTGACGTGTTAAATGGTTATCATTCCATGTGTGTTTTACAAGTCTTGAATAATCTTTGTTTGATTTATTATCTTTTACCTCCAAATTCCTGTGACTAACTTACTTTGTATCTAGCATGTCTCGTCATAATGGAAAGCGTGAAAGCTCCGATCGCAAATTAGCCGCCATGATTGCCCGTCAAATGGTTAATGTCATTCCGACTATGGTTGTTGAACTGAATAGCACCTTGATTAACAATTCTAGCAACAACAACAATGGTAATGGGCAAGGGGAAAATAATGCGAATCAAGGACATAACAATCAAACTTGCACGTTCAAGCACTTTAGCTTATGCAAACCCATTAGCTTTAGTAGAAAGGAAGTAGCCATTAGACTTCTCGAGTGGTTCAAAAGCATGGAAAACACTTTCATTAACTGTGAGTGTCCCGAGGCGCTCAATGTCCATTATGTCACGAGTATGCTTTAACAAAGGGCACTTACATGGTGAAATAGTGAGAAAAGGAACCGTGGTGCTAATGTTGTGTTGGCACTAACTTGGGATGAGTTCAAGAACATTTCTATCCAATAGTTTTGACCGAGAAGTGAACTGTAAAAATTGAAGGAAGAATTCTGGAATCTCAAGCAAGATAGTGGAGATCATTTGGCCTACTCAACTAGGCATCACGAGTTGAGCATCTTGTTGCCCCATTTGGTCAACACTATTCCTCGTAACATTAAGAAGTTCATCAAGGGGGTTCCACCTCAAATCCAAGATGCCATGGTGGGAAGTAGACCCATAACTTTGGAAGATGCTATTACCAACACCGCTCAAGTTACTAAAAACCATATCTGAGCGGGCACCTTATCTGTCAAAGGTGCTAAAAAGGTTGAAAAGGCGGTCCTTGAAGCAGCTAAGGATAATAATAATGAATCTTCTTACAACAACAAGAAACACAATTCACACCGGCTTGTAATTTTGTTGTGGCTGCACCCAAGGTACCTCAAAGACAACCCGTTCCTGTGGCACAAGCACCTGTAGCTAGGGCCTATGCTGATCCTATACCATTGTGCAATGTATGTAGGTATCATCATCCGGAAATACCCCGTGCCGCATCTGTACATTATACGGTAAGTATGGACACTTGGTGGCTACTTGTCATTGTGCACCAAACATTGCCGCGATGGTTGTTAATCGTACTTGCTACAATTATGGGGAACCTGGTCAATTTTGCCCACAACGCCCTCGTCTTGCGGGTAATGTTCCACAAACCCGAGGACGTTCATTCAACATAAATGCAAATCAAGCATAATCCAACAATGATGTGGTGAACGGTATGTCAAATCCAACCCCAACTTTATGATCTAACTCCTTTTGATGCTTTACCTATATCGTTAAATATCTTTAAATCTGAACAAGTATGTTTCGTAATAATAATTATTATGCCTACGTTCTGTTTAATTCTGAAGCCGATAAGAGTTTTGTCTTGTTAGAATTTGAGTCTATACTTGCTAAACCACATACGAAATTAGAAGACCTCTTACCATTGAAGTCATCGATGGAGAACCTATCATCGTTGATGTCGTTATTCGTGATTGCATTTTGAGCCTAGACACGCATGATTTCTTTATTGATCTTATTCTTACGAAACTTGAAAGCTTTGACGTTATCATTGGCATGGATTGGTTAGCCAAACATCATGATGAAATTATTTGTTTCGAAAAGTGCATTCGCATTCCTTTACCTTGGGGGAATACATTGAAAGTATTCGATGAAAAATCCTCCAAAGGACTCAAACTCATGTCGTGTACTCAAGCCCAAAAATGCCTAAGCAAGAATTATATGGCTTTCTTGGCCTATTTGGTCAACACAAAAGTCAAAGGGAAAGACCTTAAGGATGTCCCGATTGTACGAGACTTTACCGAAGTGTTTCTAGATGACCTTAGTGGTTTACCTCCCGTGTGTGAAGTCGAGTTTAAGATCGATTTAATTCCGGGAACGAACCCCATGGCTAAGTCACCATATCGACTTGCACCATTGGAAATGCAAGAGCTAGCTAGTCAACTTCAAGAACTGTTCGACAAAGGTTTTATCCGTCCTAGCTCTTCGCCTTGGAGTGCACCTGTTCTCTTCGTGAAGAAGAAATGGATTGTTTCGTATGTGCATCGATTATCTTGAGCTTAACAAACTTACCGTCAAGAAATGACGAATACAATGTTGATAAGTTCAGGGTTAGATTAAGAAATGTGAGGGGAAGCAATCCCATCAACTAATTATCTTTTGAATAAGAGAATTTAAAAATAAGATTTAACTTCTTATGAATTGTGAATGGAAAGAATATGATCCTACAAATAATTAAAAGTGTGGGGTGTCCGGCTAAATAGGTGGTGCCACCATCAAAGGCTCAACAAATAGGACCCGAAGTTGTAGATTGTGTATTCATAGGTTATGCCCATCATATAGTGCATATCGGTTTCTTCTACAAGATTCAAAGAATCCCGAAATACATAAGAATACTATAATGGAATCAAGGAATACTCAATTCTTTGAAGATGTGTTTCCTTGCTTGGAAAAGAAACACATGAGCTTGTCAACACCGGTTGACATTGTTCATGATAAAGAGAAGGAACACTCGGAGATCAAAGATGTTAAACTTAGAAGAATTCAAAGGCGAAGGATTAAAAGTTCTTTTAGACCAAACTTTTTTTACTGATATGGTTGAGGATAAGCTCAAACCTACCAAGACGTGGTTACCTCTTTAGAAGGACACTTGAGAATTAGTAAATCTTCCTCCTGGTTGTAAACCAATCGGATATTGTTGAATATTCAAAGAGAAGATAGAATATAATGGTTACATTGACAAGTACAAGGCAAGGTTGCTAATTAAAGGGTATAAGAGCATTCACATTTTCTCTACTTTTCTCTCTTCTTTTAAATTAAATAATATTTTTATAACTTTTTATTATATTTTCTCTTTGATCCAATCACAACGAGTTTCAAAAATATTAAAAAAATTTATGGGGGTTGTACCATGACTCCCTAAATATGTGAAGTCACGGTACAATCCTCATAAACTTTATTTTTTGTTTACTCATAATCACTCATAACTATCCCCTATAATATAGGTCATTCACTCATATAAAAATAAAAATAGAGATGAAAGTCTAGATTAATTTAAATCTTCCTCTAGTTGTGACCCTCCTTGGCCTCTTGCTAGTTTAATCACTGAAGTGCTGAATTTATTTTCAAAAGGGTGTTGGAGGAAAATTTATTTATTAAAATGGGTGATTTAAAAATTATTTACCATAATGGGTATTTTTAAACATTTTTTCTCTCACTCCTCATTTTATTAAATAAAGAAGTTTGTGTTTAATAAGTTATTATTTATAAAGGTGAAGGAAGAAATTTTTAAAATTAAAAGTAATATTTTTTTGGAGTGTGATATTTTATAAAAAGTTTTTCAAAATGTTTTATAAATCTTTCTTAAACCTTTTTCTTTAACGTTTTTTTCTAGAATTAAAAACGTTTTTGTTCCTTCATATATTATTTTTTGCTTTCATTTTAAAACATTTTTTGTAATGTATTTTGTATTTAATTTTTTACACAGTTTTTTGTATATGTTTTCTGAAATGTTTTTAGTTAATTTAAGAGGTGTAATAAGGAAAACATTTAGTAGAATATAGAAAGTAAGTTTTCTAAACATTTTTGTTATTCGTGTATGCTTTCTTTTATTTCATTTAAAAACATTTTAACCTGGAGAATGGTTTATTAAAATATATAAAATAGGTTAGTTGATTTTCAAAAAATAAATGTTGGAGGGTGTTTCACGATTTGATTTAATTTGATGGTTTAACTTAAACCATGAGTTAAACTGAAATGTTTGTTAGTACATTGAATATATATTTATTATTCATGTTTTTATTAAAAACATAATTGAATATAAAATAGATGCCTTCACTACAACAAATTAGTCTTTTTGCGACTAATTTTTTTCCACTTTTAGCGACGAAATATAGTCTCCAAAACCTATTGCGACAAAATTTAGTCTCCACTGTGTCATCGCCATTTCTCCGTCGTATTAGGCCAAAATTTTCGTCGCTATAAGTTTCGTCGCAATAGTTGGAGCTTTAGCGACGAATTGTCGTGGTAATAATGTTGTCGTTAAACATATTATCCTAAATAAAAAATAATCTTTAAATAAGGAAAAATATTACCTACTGCGACTAAATATGGTCGCTATAGGTCCCAACTATAGCGACGAAATTTAGTCTCAATAGATCTTATTTTATTTTTTAAAGTAATTTTCCAGATTATAAAAATATATAAATCTATAAAATCCGGAAATACAAAAGCCATAACTTGTCAAACAAACTCCATTCAAATGTTAATATAATTAAACGCAAAAACTTAAATATCACCATATCATTCAAATACAATTATCCAAATAAAAACAAACACGCTAATCATATTGATCTTCTTCTTCATTAGGTTGACAAGACGATTCTTGAACCTGCGTTTTGCTTAACAAAAAGTTTAAACGGGTCAAAATGATTCAAACCCACTTTAATACACTAATACATCCAACTTTTAGTTTAAACGGGTCAAAACAACCCAAACCTACTAAAGGTTTAATAAAGTTATTTACTTATCCAAGTTATTAACTTACTCAACTGGTAATTTTTTAAAAGATGTTTAAGATTAAGACATACATTTAACTAAAACAAGTAATTAACTTACACAACACGCAACGTATAGGGATCCTATGAGGATGACCATGAGGTGGATCATTTCCACCGTCTCCACCGTGTGAAGTAGCAACATCTGTCATGTCTTCAACCAAAACAAATAACATACACAATTATCTAGTATTCGTATTAAATTCCTATCTGTAAATGAATATTTGTAAATGTATATTTGAACATGTATTTGTAATATAATTCAAGCTTTTAAGGGTCATTACTTTACATGTTAATCTTTACAGCTAAGATTTGCAGCTACTCAACAATCATCATATAGTATAATTTAATCACCTAATTTAATGTGGGAATCATTTGTTGAGTTCATAAACTATTAAAACAGAAATACATCACATTCAGATATAATTTCTTACATTTTTATAAAAAAAATCTAGACTTTGGGTGACTTTTGACCCCATTAACATTAGAAGGACATTTTAAGTTGAACAGTTACTTACCTGCTATTCGAAAAAAAACAATAACACATTCCATTTTATAGCAATAACACACTTCATTTTATAGCAATAACACACTCAATTTTATAGCAATAACACACTCCATTTTATAGCAATAACACACTCCATTTTATAGCAATAACACACTCCATTTTATAGCAATAACACACTCCATTTTATAGCAATAACACACTCAGAAATGGTTCAAAAGTCTATATAACTGAAAAGCCTTAGAAAGATACGAAAACAGTTACCCATTAACATTAGATCCCTTACCCAACCCTGTCCTATGCAATTTCAACTTGAAAAGTTCTCAAAATGGCTAAATATATCATACCAGATCTGCAACATTTCCAACACATTCTCCCTTGGCATCATAGGGGCTGCAGATTCTCATCGGGGGGCTGCAGATTCTCATCGGGGGGCTGCAGATTCTCATCGGGGGGCTGCAGATTCGCATCATAGGGGCTGCAGGGAGGAAGCGTGAGAAAGCCGGTCGCAAGAGATGGAAGGTCAGGGAGCTATGGAGGATTTGTCAAAGAATGAGATTTGGGTTTTTCATGGAATGATATTCGTAAAAGGCAAAACAATTTTTTTAGCTTTTGTTTTTATTTTTTTGTTTTCATATATCTGAATATTTGCTTTATAAAAAAAGGAAAAAAAATTAATTTTAACCTATTGAGACTAAAAATTGTTGCTATAATTTTTTCACAAGCACCTATTATTCCCTACACTTTGCGAATAATTTCCGTGACTAAACTTAGTCTCTATAGGGTTCTAAAGAACAAAAAAATCTAAAACAACTGTTACGACTACATTTAGTCACAATAGATGAAGCTTTAGAGACGAAATCATTTCGTCTCTAAAGTCTTAGTCGCAATAGATCAATTTTCTTGTAGTGCTTTTAAAATAATTACATATTCTATAGAACAAATAAAATCATACAAAAACAAAATAATATCAATATTTTTAAAAAGTTAAAAAAACCATGCTAAAGTATTATTTAAATATAGAAAATTCCATTAGTGTCGTTTTAATTTTCTCACTAAAATAACAACCTTTTCTATAAAAAAAATAATATTTTTTAGTTTTGACAAAACGTTAAAAGAAAAAGTTTATAAAAGAATTATAAAACATTTTATAAAATATCACACTCCAACAAAATATATTATTTTTTAATTTTAGAGACTTTTTACATCACCTTTTTAAAGAGTAATTTTAAATACAAACTTTTTTATTCAATTAGATTTGAAGTAAGAGAAATAAAAGTTTAAAATACTTATTTTAAAAACTGTTTGGTAACTTCTTAATGATTAAGTGCTGAACCAATAAAATGTCTGAACCATTAATTGCTGAACCATTAAGAGTTAGTATATCGTTAACAATTTAAAAGCAAATGTCTGACCAATTCAGATCATATGTTTTAACCATTCAGCATTAGACCTCTTAACCATTGAGCATCAGTATAGTGTTTAACCATTCATAGGTAAATGTCTTAACCATTCAGACATGTGCTAGCGAAACAAACAGTCTGAACCATTAAATGCTGAACATTCAGACATCTGAATCTTAAAAGGTTGATTAAAAGGCTGTCAAACAGCCCCTTAATAAATAAATTTCAAATCAGATTTTAATAAATAAATTTTCTACCAATACCCATTTGACAAAAAAACTCCTGAATTGCTTGACTTTCCGATAAATTACATTGCTGTTGTAGAATGTAAATTAACTCCTAAAAAGGTTCAAAATGAACATAGAGCTAGCCTCGGAATGGATTGAAAGAACATAATTAAAATGACTAATTATATTTTGACTATGTTTTTATCATATGACAAAAAAATTATATAATATATTTATAAGAGCAGTTAAATAATTAAATTAATAAAATTGAAGGGTTTATAAAACATGACTATTTAGTTAGTTTAAGTAATTTAATATCATATTTTGACTAATCAAATCGTTGAACATTTTTCTAATGTCTCAAGGAGACTTGCTTATTAAACCAAACATAAAAGGTATTGATCTAATAGTACATTAACAATGATTAAATCCTTCAAATACAAGAATACACATACTTCCAACAACATTATACATCAAACAAGTATTCCCAGTATCTATTTTCTTTAAAGAATCAAGTAGTCTCAACAATCTTACAATAATGTAACAGCCATGAAACAAATATCCACTTCCCTTATTAACACAAGAGCATATCTCACATCTCACATAATCTATATACCAATCAACCAATAGTAATTACTATCACAGAAGCACAGGGATGATAAGGATACAACCACCACCTTCACCACTTCTTTACTTCCATGGCCGAATAGAAAGAACAAGAATGGCGATAATAATCAACAACAAAAGCACCCCATAACAAGTCCATTTCCTTGTGTTCAACTGCGTCTTCCTCGCCACCTGCAACTGCTGCGTACCTCCTCTCACGAACGAATTCGCTCGGTTCACATGGCTCTCAATGTCATCCAACTGCTCCCCTTGAGTCTCCACCAACACAGCCATATCCATGAACACCTGATGAAGCTCCTTCAGTTTCTCTCGATCTCCATCACAGCATCATGTCGTTCTTGAATCTCAAGTATGGTTTCCATCACTTGTCCCCTCCCTTGCTCGTGAATCGCCTTTTGCAAAAATGTTTCACTTTGTCCCGTCGAGATTAGGGTGTCTACAGTGGCCTCATCGGCGGTCTCTCCGGTGACGGTGTAGTACCTCCGCTGGACGGTTTCCCGGTGCTCTGACGCCATCTTCTGGCGGAGATCGGTGAAAGATTTCATTGAAGTCTGGAGTTGTTTCCTTAGGCCATTGACGACCGAGACGCGTGTCCGGTCAGTGGAGCTGCCAGGGCCGCAGCCTGGGAGGCTGCGGTTGGCGTCTGTGGAACGGTCTAGGGCTTCTAGACCGTTCTTGACGCGCTTCGCCTTCTTTAGAGACGAAGCGACCTCGTTGTCCATTTTGGTTCGGAGGGCTTTGATGGCGTTTGCGTTGTATAGGGTTTTGCTTTGTTCGTTTGATTGTTGTAGTTGGTTGTGGAGAGTCTCGAGGTCTTTTAGCTCTTTCTTGATCTCCTCTACGTCTTTGAAGAACTTTTCGAGGTTCGTGCCATCCTGTGCGGCCGTGTTGCCCATCTCGATGTCGGCAACTCGGCCGCCTGAAAAAGATCGGGAGAGTAAGTCGTTCATTTTGAATTTTAGGTTTTCCGCTTCGAATTATGGGAGATCAAAGCTAAAAGTATTAATGTAGATCATGCAAGGGCTAACAACTTTGATGAGAATAACAATGGATATGAGTGAAATTGGTGAATGTTTAGGTTTGAAGGTGAGATTTTATAAGTTTAAAAGTGAAAAAACGCGGTGGAGTTCATTGATGGCTGGCCAAAATAAGGAAACAAGAGGACCGAGTCATAAGGTGATGGCGTGACTTATGAGGCCAAATGTCGATTTTTAAAACATATGTTACAATTGTTAGTTAATTAATATCAAAATCCCTAAGTGATTTAGTCAAAGTTTTTTGTCTAGAAGCTTGAATTATTTTATTCAAGGAAGAAGATGCTTAGAAAATCTGTGATTGACACAAAGGAACGATAATGGAAGTTGTCTGCTTTTCCAAACAATCTTAAGGTAGGTTTATTCTATTGTAACAATATTTTCATCCTTGTCAAAATGATGGAAAAGAATTGATAAAACTATTCATTTTTAAGATAAAGATTTATGATGTTGGAAATTAAGACATAAGTGTGCGACTAAACTCGTGTATCCTGTTTGTTACCTCAAATGTATGCTTAATTTTGAAGACTGTCTCATATTTCGTATATCAACAATTAAGTCTTTTTAAACTCTGTGTGAACTGCTCCTCCTGTGTGTATTATTAATTGTTCTTTAATATATTAGATCAAATGCATCTTCTACGCGACTGACTCTTTGGTGTCTCAGGTGTCACCATTGTGATAACACCACAAATCGTTGATCTAAAAGTTCATTTGCTATAAATTTGTGAACTTTATGAAGATTTTTTATTCTAAGTTGAAACTTAATAAAATAACTCATCTATGGAGATTGGACTTCATGCTTGGTGGAAGGTTTGTTAGAGAACTCGTTTATATGATATTGGAAGATAACATGAGGGAAAGTTTAGTAATATTTATTATATCACTCGATCAGATGTTACCCATAGTTGGTTCATAATGTCTGGATCAACTACTCATACGAATGGTGTAAGGGATTTAATCTTGATAAGTATTAATATTAGTTTTATTATATGTTTAGAGGAGTTTATAAAAGTTTGTTTATCTATTTGATTATTTAATAGAGTTTGAGTTTGGTTAGGATCGATATTTATTTAGTATAAATAGAGGTTAAGGAGTGAATATAATGTATGATCATTTGGTATTAATTAAAATGTTTTGGTTTGTTGCTTGATCCACTTTTTCAAATGATAATTGTGTCCGCGTCTTTCTCGCCTTTATTTTCCCTTCACCTACTCATCACACAACAACAAAAAAAATTAAACAGAAGCTGTGGGAGATAGAATAGATGCTATCTAAAAAAGATTTGAAGATCAGTTATTGGTAAAACCGGGAAAAACGTGTTCAAGTGACTAAAATTGGTCAACTTGAGACAAGGTGACTTGAGGAGAAACTAATCAAGTAGGAACTAATTTCTATTAACTGAAAAACTAGTTGATTCAATGTAGGAAGCAATGTAGTGTGTGAATCACCAAAGACCAGATCTATGTGATCCAGATCAATAAAGAAAGAGAAGTAGTTTGTTGTATGAGGTTGAACAGTAAAAAAAGGACAAAGTAAAGGATTTTATCATTTTAGTGATGCAAAGATAGTCAAAAAAAAATCTGATCTAACCTGAAGTAGAAGCTGTGACACCTTTAGAAATTAGAAGAGAAGATATGGCCAAAGAAGAAGATATACATATCATAATTTTCTTCATTGTGATGGTGATGGTTGTTGGTTAATTTTTACGGGTCAATGGGTTTTATTTTACAGGTCAAATCAAGTCATTAGGAGTGTTTTATTTTATTATATGTTTTTAGTTACACAAAAATTTAGTTTGATTAAGTGTTAGTGGGTCAAACAATCATAGGGTGAATGTAGGATTGTTAGGGGTAAGTGGATGGTATGCATGACTACTCTATGTTTGGAGTCTTTATATCATGTATTGTTTTGCAATTGATTAATGAGTAGGTTCACTTCTTTTGATAAAAGGCTCCTAAAAATTCCAGTAGTATTGTTCTTTGTTTACGAGAACTATGAAGTGACCAAAAGAAACAACAAATTTCTTTGATATATTTGGGTTTTGTTGGTATCAGAGCTCTAGGCTCATAGCAGGAAGTGATCGTAAGCAAGTGAAGCGGTGATTCCATGTAATCAAACCGCGAAGAAAAAAACAAGCAGCGAAGGAATCGATTGGTGAAAACCAGTCGATTAGTAGTAAGTTAAAGCAAGACGTAGCAAGGTATACCAAGAGGCACCAAGAGAAAGAAAGAAGTTGAAAGAGTAGATAACAAATAGCAAGATTCAAGCAAGTATTTAGCAAGAAATGGCTAAAAATGCAGGAATCGTACCGTTCGGGAGCAAGGAAACGTGTCTCTTCAATGTCCTAAGTTGACCGAAACAAACTACACGTCATGATAGATTCTAATCAAGACAATACTTAAGGCAAATGGTCTTTGGGAGGCAATAGCCCCGGTCACGGGAGCAACTGTGGAAGAAAAGAAAAACCATACCACAAAGGCTATTATTTTTTCAACATTACCGAAAGATATTCTTTTGCATGTTGCTAAATATTAGGATGCTAAAGATATTTGGGAGTCGATCCGGGTTCGATACTTAGGAGCGGATAGAGTCCAAAAGGCATGATTGCAAACTCTTAGGAGCGAGTTGGAAATGCAAAAGATGAAGGAGAATGAGACGATTAACGATTTCTCGGGAAAGATAGGTGGTATCGTAGCAAAGTTTAAAAGTCTCGGTTCAAATCTTGAAGAGGAGGTTATTGTAAGAAAGCTTCTAAATTCAGCCCCGAAGAAATACTTACATATCGTTGCATCCATCGAACAATACTCGGAGAATGAAAAAATGCATTTTGAAGATGCGGTGGGAAGACTCAAAGCATATGAAGAAAGATTAAAGAGTCATAATGAAAAAGAAGAAGATCAAGGGCAACTTTTGTTGGCCAATTATGAACATGATGACAAGCAATATGGATGGGGAAGAGGTCGTAGAAAAGGGTCCGGTATAGGGGAAATAAGACGTGGAAGGGGCTCAGGTCGAGGAGATAGAAGTGGATTTCGGTGCTATGATTGTAGAGAATTTGGACACTTTGCATATGAGTGTACAAAATGGAAGGACAAGGAGAAAAAAGCCAACTTGATTGAATTAGAGGAACTGGCTCTACTTTAATGAATGCATAGGTCAAGGTCAAGATTAAAGGGTGAATGTTAGTTAATCTTGACGGATCAATGAGTTTTATTTTACGGGTCAAGTCAAGTTATTAGGAGTGTTTTATTTTATTATATGTTTTTAATTATGCAAAAACTTTAGTTTGATTAAGTGTTAGTGGGTTAAAAAATCGTGGGGCGAATGTAAGATTGTTAGGGGTAAGTGGGTGGTAACTCACCCAAGTATGCATTACTACTCCATGTTTGGAGTCTTTATATTATGTATTGTTTTGCAATTGATTCATGAGTAGGTTCACTTCTTTTGATAAAAGGCTCCTAAAATATTCCAGTAGCATTGTTCTTTGTTGACGAGAACTTTGAAGTAACAAAAAAAACAACAATTTTTTTGATATATTTGGATTTTGTACCAAATATGGTAATGATATGGTGTAGGGAGGTGATATCCGACCCTGCATATGAAGATGAATGAAACTTGGGAAAGTTTTTGTAGATTCATGAGATGATGGTATTTAGACAAGAAAATCATCTAAAATTACAGGGAATCAACAACATGTGTCTCTTGGAATTCAAGCAGTGAAGGAGCTTGAACTCTTTCGTAAGGAGCAGAGCGAAAATAATTTATTAAGAGGGGTGAACTAGATATTTATATAAAAATTTACATTAGCATGTCAAAAATTTATATAATCGGACTAAAATTCAACACTACACACTAAAAAATACTCAAGATTGTGGAATTAGTTCTCATGTAGAAATTTTACTCAAGATAGATATTTGGAAAGTATTGAATATTTTGGTTATAAATGGGTTGTCATTCTACCTGTATTTGAGTAATGATTTAATAGTATTTAATGTTATAAGTAGTAAGAAAGAGGTTAATTGTATAGTGTTTAAGGTGTGATCTTTTGTTCTTCATATTAAAAATAATGTAGTTTTCAGAAAATACTAAGTATTATCATTGTTTTTAGAACAATATTCTTAAAATTGGTATCAAAGTGAGGCTAGAAGATCAAGAAAGAAAAAAACCACGGGAGTGTAAATTGTGAGAGACAATTAAAGGAGATAAAAAAGCTACAAAAGCGTGTCAATTGTGTGAAACAATCAAAGATTAATGTGAGTAGCCAAACTAAGGAGATTATGTGACATGATTAAGAGGCTGTGATAGTCGGTTGTGTGAAGCAATCAAGAGGAGATCACAGATTTGTGTGATTCAAGTTGGTATGAAAAGCCTGGAGTGACTCAAGTCAATGTTTAAAACGTATCTGTGAGATACAGAATCGCTATGAAGTGAGGCGAAGCAATCTACGAGAAACAATAGTGCAATGGGAGGTACATTAATTTGTTGGCGACAACAAAGTAAAGATTAATTTGTTGTTTCCTTGGTCACAAGTGCAAAAAAATAAAATGCGTTTGAGGCGACTGTTTCTTTTTTGAACCATAAGTGTTGAAAGAAACATTTGTTTTTACTATTTCGCTCGAAAGAACAAGAACTACTTTGAGAGCAGAAGATTACTAACAAACAAAAAAGCCATCAAAGGTTTTTTTTTGGGATTTTGACTTATCGTTTGTATGTTTGTTTGTTTGATTAAACGGTTTTTGAATTTCATAGTCCATTGATTTCTAATAATTTTTTGTTACCACTAGCAAATAACTGATTTTTTGAGGCGATGGTAAATATTTTTTTAGAGCGGTTGTTATGAAAACATCCTCAAATAATAGCCTTAATAATTAAAATAGCCTCAAAAAATAAAAATCGCCTTCAAAGTTTGGATCCTGTAATCTTTCGAAGTGATTATTACTTTTAGTGTGGTTTTAATTTTGAAATAAATTGACCGGTTTTTTTTCTTATCTTTTTTTCTCTTTAAAGTTTTCATTTTTGTTCCTCTTGCAAACCCTAACTTTTACCTTTAAAGCTTAAAGTTTTCATTTTTGTTCCTCACGGAACCAGAGCTCGGCCAACATATTTCGGCGACCTCACACCCTCTCCGGCGAACTAACACCCCCCTAGCGACACATAATTCAGATTAATGGCAATGGTGAACGGATACAACAGGCAGTAACAACGGCAGTCGGTTATTGGGCTTATGGAGACGGAGATGATGTGGGTGAAATTTCATACTCTGGTGGATGGCCATGGTAGCAACAATGATAGATCTGGTTTGGGTTCCGACGACAGTGGCCGGTGACAAATATGGTTAGAGTTCTGACATAGGTGGTCGGTAAGTGTTCTAACCATGGTGGCTGGTGACAGATCTGGTATTGCAACGATGATAGATTTGGGTTTTGAAGTTTTTCGTGCGTTCATAGATCTAATTGTAACAGAGTAACATACATGCAGTTTATGATTAGATCGATGGAACTAGATTTTTGTTTTTGTCTATTTTTGTAGTTTTTTCTAATTAAGAACATTATTAATTATTAATTCATCTAGTGATCTTCAATGTTGATTTTCACACATTTATTTGCGTAATAGGTTGAATTGTGTATAATATAATTGTCGATAAATAAATACTTCCATCAAGGTTACACCGGAGCTAGGGTTGGTTCGTGATGGTTTTAGTTAGGTGGTGTTTGTTTTTTCTGTAAGAAAACTGCGGACCACGTCTGTAGACATCTGCAGCAGAAAAGGTGGATTAAATGTCGGCAGTCTGTAAAAAAAATACTGTTTGTTTTTTTAACATCTCCAGAATACTGAAATATTCTGTAATTAAACTAAATCTATTTTTAAAATTTTAAAAACAACTAATACATTAATATATAAACAAAAGTCATAGAAAATACATTAAAATATAAATAAAAGTCATACAACACTACAATAATATTCATAAAACCATACGAATACATTTATAAATCATTTATTCGACATTCTGCATTAACTGCTCAGTAATTTCATCTCTTAACAGAGTCATATATTCTCGATCTGATGCAGTACCATGTTCTTCAATATCATTTTCTTCAGCATCAACGTGCATATCACAATTTTCAAAGGACACATTGGGTTGATTGTATTGTGTAAAAAAGTCATCGCTAAGACCCTCTTTCCTTATAAAATTATGTAGCGTGAAACATGCAACGGTAATATTCCTTTGTGTAACCAACGGAAATGGTGCCATCCTATTCAATATAGGGAACCGTGCTTTCAAAACACCAAACGAACGCTTAATAACGTTTCGTAGTTTTGCATGTGCATGGTTAAATTTTTCTTTATCGGTCAATGCATGATTCCTACGAAAATCTCCAAGCCAATACCTTGCATTACGATATGAAGTCATAAATCCTCGTATGTGTGCATAAGCGGCATCACAAAGATAATATTTATCTGTAAAGATATATAAATAATTAGGAAATTAAACTGAAATACTAAACATTTAAAAACAATTTATATACATGATGATGGTAACGGGAATGGAGCATTTGTATCTGATAAGACCTCTGATAATATTCTAGAATCATGTGCTACCCCTTTCTAACCCGCCACAATGAATGTAAAAATCATGTTGAAGTTACAAATTGCTAATACGTTTTGATAACACTCTCTTTTTCTCCTTCCTCTATTTAAATCTTGTTTACTAGCAGGGACAACAACATGTATCAAAGTACCATCAAGTGTACCAACCGCTCCCTTAAAAATTCGCCGAAGTCTTTTGTTATGTCCCGGAATGTTTTGATTTGGATTGAAAGAAGTTGGTACTATCATATCTTTGGCAAAAAACATCATTTTATCTAAAACTTCATAAAAGAATTTATGAATTGTTTGCTTTGAGTGTTGAAATCTACGCTTTATAACTACGTAACGCTGATTATGACCAATTATCATTAAAAACATAGCCATCTTCTCCTCAACCAATACATGTTTACTATCCTTTAACGAATAATTTATTCTAAAATGTACACATAGTCGAACAAAGGATTCACGAGACATACGTAGCAATTCAATGCATTGTTTGGGATTTCCTTACAATAACTCTAACGTGTATTTATGCCCCGTCATGTCTAAATCATTGTCTCGTATTCGTTTCAAACCTCTTCTCCAAAAACACGAACATACAAGTACATAAGAATTACTAGAAGTAATTTCTTATTATAATCCATATGATCCTGTGTTAATAATAAAAAAGGCAACCATTAAACATAAAAATGTCATTATAAATATTAACCATAAAACATAACAAAATGTCATCAACAACCAAATACAACCATAAAACATAGCAATGTCATCACTAACCAAATACAACCATCAAACATAAACAATGTCACGTGTACAATTATATTAGTTTCATACTTTTAATAGTCATTGTAATTCACTCTTTTAATACTTTTGGAATTTCTGGCAGTGTCATCCATGTCTCTCTCATGGATGACGACACTCCAAAGATATGAAAAACAGCTAAAAATAAAGGATCTATCGGGTCTAACCCAACCAATTTTAACCTCTCAGAACATTCAAGTACCGTTGGTCCATCTTTTCCTTTAATCAAAAAACTGAAGAACCTTTTGCATTTCAGATGCTAAATCATCAGATGTGATAGATGATTTCGAGGTTCTGACCCTTTTGTTTGGAATAGGGTCGGGTGTAGGATCCTCGGTAGGCTCGAGGGTATCCTCAGGAATAGGCTCAGAATTGTGTTGTTCAAAATCAAAAGAGTCGGCATCATCTTCTATGTCATGAAGAATTGTATTTGTAATCATAAGTGGTTTGACACGTTGAGCAGAACATGATCCAACAACTAAAGTTGTTCGAGTTGAAGTCCACTTGCAATTTCCAGTGGCAGTATTACCATCAAATAATTCTGCACAAAGTTCTGGAAAAGGCAATGGAGTCGTTTTCAAAGATCCAGCCTTCGGATGCCCCTAAACCCAAAATATAAAATATTATAAGTATATGTTTATATATGAACATACCTTCTTAAATTCTTCCCACTCCTCGTTTTTTAGGGAAAAAGTATTTGTTTGAAGATTATATATATTGCCCGTTTTGTTTTTCAAATACACAAATCTGACGTACTTGACTTTCAGATTGTCATAGGCATTCTTCATTTGTTTTTTATTCAATTCAAGGTCAAGCTTTTCTTTAAGAACTTTTCCTAATCTATTCCAAAAGCCTTTTTGCATACTCAAACCTTTCCTACCCACCTTATTTATTTCTTCAACGCAAGTTTCTAACAAACATTGAATTTGCTCACTTGACCATTGATGTTTCTCGCCCATTTCTATTAAACAATAAAAACATAATCAATAACCTTAAAAAACCAAATACTAAACCAATTCATTCATCATACAAACTATACCAAATCACAAATCACCAAACATACAAACCAATTCATTCATCATATAAACTAATCATACAAACTAAACCAAAAATACCAACCACACAAACCATTCATTCATCATACAAACTAATCATACAAACAAAACCAGAAACACCAACCACACAAACCAATTCATTCTTCATACAAACTAATCATACAAACTAAACCAAAAACACCAACCACACAAACCAATTCATTCATCATACAAACTAATCATACAAACTAATCAAATAAACTATACCAAAACACCAACCACACAAACCAATTCCTTCATCATACAAACTATACCAAATCACAAAATCACCAACCACACAAACCAATTCATTCTTCATACAAAATATACCAACCAACTAAACCAATCATTCCTCATACAAACAATATACAAACTAATCGTACAAACAAACAAAATCACTAACATACAAACTAAAATGAAAAATCTACCTACACAAATCACATATTATCACACAAACAACAATTAATTATAAATTAAACTAAATAAAAAAAACTAACCTGCTTGGGCGGTTGAAGAGGGGCCGAATGGGGTGGGGGCCGAAGGGGGTGGGGGCCGAAGGGGGTGGTGGGCCGAAGGGGGTGGGGGCGAAGGGGGTGGGGGGCCGAAGGGGGTGGGGGCCGAAGGGGGTGGGGGCCGAAGGGGGTGGGGGCCGAAGGGGGTGGGGGCCGAAGGGGGGGGGGCCGAAGGGGGTGGGGGCCGAAGGGGGTGGGGGCCGAAGGGGGGTGGGGCCGAAGGGGGTGGGGGCCGAAGGGGGTGGGGGCCGAAGGGGGTGGGGGACCGAAGGGGGTGGGGGACCGAAGGGGGTGGGGGACCGAAGGGGGTGGGGGACCGAAGGGGGTGGGGGACCGAAGGGGCTGGAGGACGAAGGGGCTGGAGGACCGAAGGGGCTGGAGGACGAAGGGGCTGGAGGACGAAGGGGCTGCAAGAGTGGGGAGGTGGCGGTGGAACACGACGGTGGCGACGGTCTTCGGAGCTGCGGCGGTGGACGGTGGGGTTGCGAGAGTGGGGGCGGTGGGTAGATTGGGGAGGTGGTGTTAGGATTCAAATGAAAGAAGAAAGAGTTAGAAGAGGTTGTGAAGAGTTCAGAAGACCTTGTTCCACATGTTCTCCGTACAAACGTCAGGAAGACGTTTAGAAAACAAACACTCTGTGAAGTAAAAACCTCTTCCTGCGTCTGCGTGCGCGCAGATGAAGAGGTGTGGAAGAGGTTTTTTAAAAAACAAACACCCCTTTAGATTTTTTAAAGCGATTTTATTTTTGGG
Source organism: Flaveria trinervia (assembly GCA_025506515.1). Taxonomy (NCBI): domain Eukaryota; kingdom Viridiplantae; phylum Streptophyta; class Magnoliopsida; order Asterales; family Asteraceae; genus Flaveria; species Flaveria trinervia. The sequence goes on along the minus strand of CM046450.1, from coordinate 22,605,371 downwards.
CGGTTTTGAAAATCGCTTCAAAAAATTAAACTTTTTTGAGACACTATTTTTTAAGGTGATAGAATTTCGCTTTAAAAGATTATTTTCACCGCCCTAAAAAATTGTTTATGTATGATCATTAAAATTGGGGTTATTGTTCTGTGTTTTCTAAATTGGTAATCTTCAAAAGTAGAAACCTAGTTGTGACATTATTTAGTTTGAAACTGTGATCGTCATAACCTGGTAATCCGGCTTTTGGATTATTCATCAATTTAAGAGATTTAACAAATCATGTCTCCTATGTGGTTTCCAATTAGTAACTTAAGTCAAACAGATGGTTTTGCAAACCTGAAACCTTGGTGTGATATTTTTTCCCAGTAATATGTCTAAATCATTCTTAAATTGCTTTTTAATTTTCATAATTGCTAAACTAAATCAAATTCAAAATCGTTTAGTTAACAATATTCCCCATTGATTCTTCGTGATATAACATCCGGCTTACCCTTACTAGTTAAAGGTGATTAGGACTTTATTTTAAATTCATTTTTGGTTGATACTTCAACATCGATCACGTCCCACCTTATAGCATCATGTGCCATAAATGTGCTTTACCACCATTCAAGTATTTGGTCAACTTAGACCAATGGAATTCTAGAAGGTTGTCCATTGGATATCATGCTATCTTGTTTTGATACTTTACCACATTTTTCTCATGTGCTATGATAGTCATACTATCTTGTTTTAATATGTTGGTGCAGGACAGGTGAAAGGGGTCACTTACAACACAACAACACAAAGAGGAGATTAACCAAACTAAAACAAACAGTGAACTGGATTAACCAGAAGAAAGACACTAAGAAAACAAGTAGTGTAAGAGACAGAACACAAGAGCATAAGTATATGGTTTTCAAGATTGCAGTATATAGCTTTCTCTATGTTCTATTACAAGTGTTAAAAAGCATATCATTAAAGTTACAAGAACATGAGATACTTATACTACATCCTACAGCCGACCATACTATGAAAGCCAGCTAGATACAATTGACTAGACTCAAAACAAAATCAATTGTAGAGTCAAAAAGGCAGATTGCCTTTTTGACTTTGTGACTATGACATGCCATAGCTCACATCCTTATCTATTACAAAAAGGATAAAGTACATGAAGTAGAAAGTTACAGACTCAAGACCTCAATGTACAGTTACCAAAAGCATGGACCTTTTCACCAACTTATGTAAGTTGGTGACATTACAAAGATGCAGCGAAAAGGTGTCCAGCTTATGGAAAAGTACATCAGATAAAGCATGTTACTAAAAGTCTTCGGAAGAAATCTGTCTTCAAGTGATGAGGCTTCGGAAGACTTTGTCTCGGAAGCTTCGGAAGACTTCATCTTTGGCTTCGGAAGATATTGGTCTTGGCTTCGGAAGATTTCACACTTAGAATATTTCTATTGCATGTGTGAAATTTCCGAAGCATTCTTCTTCAGTACTTGTGCAGCACGCATGCAGAAGGACTTTGGTTGCTTCAGCCTCTATGTATATTCTCTACAAACTCCCCCTAGGCTGATGCTACCAAAACTCTTCAAGACTTTAGATATCAACAGTCCTAATTAGGATGATAACTAGCCTTTTCTTCATAAGATGATCAGGATCCTTTAGACTATCAAAGTATCTTCTCATGTCAAAGAGATCATGCAGAGGCAACTGAAACATGTCTTGCCAAGAGTAGACATTCTCAATGCCATGATCTCTGATGACATGTCACCTTTCTAGATTTGTAGTTTATGTCCAAGACAAGATGGGTCTTTCTGATGCAAGAGGAGCTATTGGAATGGGAGATGATGGAGCATCCTCTGGCTGCACATCCTCAGGATGTTCTGACTCATCTTGAGGTTTAGAAAAGGATACAGTCTTCTTCTTCTTCTTCTTAGGCTTTCGTTTAGAAGCCATCCTTTTCTTTCTCTTTACAAATTTTAATTGAGAAGACTAGCCTGCAGGTTCAGATTGAGAGTGAGTCTGACACTACTGTGGATCAGAAGATGAAGCTTGCTGAGATTCAACAGGAGGTCCAGGTTGTGATGTCTCTAGTTGTTCAACCTTAACCTCCACTTCAGGTGGGGCTTGACTTGGAGAGGAATGTAAGTCAACCAGCTCTCCACTCTTGATCTTCTGCTTGATCGCCCTGATATGCTCATCCATAGTGGATAGAGAGAAGGGGCCAAGTCTCCTTCCGGAGAATCCATACAGCTTCAAGAAGCTCATCACTCTCTGCCTGTCAGCAGATTTCTTTATGCTTTTGTGGATGATGGCTCTTGACTTAGCAACTTCTTCCCTCGGCTTTCTTTTAGTTGTCTTTCTTTCTCTGACTATCTCCAGTTCAAGTTGTTTGAGATACTCAAACTCAACATAGTCATAAGATAAGGGAAGAAGTGCTTCTGCCTGATAGAGGCCTGTGGCAGTCAGGTAGTTAATCATCTTGATCCTTTCTTCTTCTTTATCTACCTGAGGTTTTTGTTGAACCACATCCTCTTGTGTAGGACTTTCTTGAACTGGGGAGAGGGTAGGCACATGCTTGTAAAATCTTTTCTTTATTCTTTCTTCTTTGATTTGTACTAGAAGCTCTGCATCTTCTGCCTCCTTCTTCTCCATTGACCTTTCCAGGCCAACCAGTTCATTCAACTCATCCAAGGGGAGAGAGATGACACTATCTATGTCATAGTTCCTTGTCTGCAGATAGTTTATCCTGACTGCCCTTAACTTATCATTCTGAGTATCTGGTCTAGGGGCAGCCCTGATTGCAGTCTCCATGAGTCTTACAGACCCAGAAGAGGAACCTTCTCCACTCAGCTTCCTTTTCCTCTCTCTCTTCTCCTCCTCAATCTCCTCAGATGTCATCTTTCTTTTTCCTTTGTCACTCACAGACCTTTGTGACTCAGGGTGGAGAGAGCTTTGGCCTTCATTGCTTGATGAAGCTTTTGAGCTCTGGCCAGAGAAAGGTTGAAAAGCACCTTCACCAGCAGGTGTCTCAAAAAGGGCATTGATCTCTGCAGCAGTTGTTGGTGATAAGACTGGGCTCTCAGGTTCTGTCACTAGGCCTTCAGTCAAGGTTTCCCCTATGAAGCTAATCTTAGGGTCTGCCTCAACATCTAGTTGACTGATGACATTGCCTGATTCCCACAGTCTTCTTCTAAGGCTGAACTTTGTAGTGATCCGATCTTGGATTCTTTGAGCCAACTTATCAGCTTGTCTTGATTGGCTTGGGTTGACAAGTGGCATGTTGACTAAATCTAGACTGTCATAATAGTTCAGGGTCTAAAAATTGAAGATCTCCTGCTGCCCTTGAACTTTCATGATGATTAGGGCTTTTCTGTTGTTGTCATACCTCCACCCAATGATGTGATTGGAGGATGGTGGAGATGACATAGCCCTTGGTATCCCATCCTCAAACAGACTCTGTATGAAGAAGTCTGCATAGTCCACATCAATGTGAATTTGAGGAGGTTGCTGAGAATGCATAATTGCAAGTGAGGATGGTTGCTCCCAGCTTCTGTAGCTGTAATGACTTTCTTCTCCTTTTTGGTAGCATCACCCACTTGCATAGGTGAGCCAGGAGTTAGGGCAATCACATCCAAAGGTTCTTGTGTTCATGGTTGAGCTCTTCTTAATGGTCTCCCAACTAGTTTTTCCTTAAGATATGAAATCTGAAGTTGGTGATCATTGACCCTGTTGTGCAAGGTAGTCACTTGAGATTCAAGGTGACTAACCTTGGAGACAAAATAGGTGCATGTTTTAGATAGTTTTTTCACCTTTAGTCTTAAATTCCCCTCATCTTCATCAGAAGAATCATTGGAGGATGAGATGATTGGACAAAAGTCCTCTCTCTCACCACCAGCATCAAGTTCTTGGCTGTTGGATTTCCTCTACTCACTGATAGTCTCAATTGAGATGTCAATGGGTTGGTTGAGGTCTTAATAATGTAATCACTTTCAAAAGTGAGAGCCTCTTCCATATGAACATCCTGAACATGTTCAGAAGTGTCCACCTCAGTTGTAGGTGACTGATGGAGGCTAGAAGTAGGAGACTCAGGAGCACTCATCTCTCTTTGAGTAGGGGAAAAGAAGAGAGAATCATGGTACTCATTGAAACTTAAATCTTCATCAGTGTAGAAATCAAGGTTGGGGATTGGTTGGTTGAGATCTAAAGGCTGGGGATGGTAACTGTCCCCTAAAGGTTGATCACTTGAGTCTTAAGACTCAGAGTGATGGCTTAAGGCAGTTTGGCTTATGAGCTCATCAGGCTGAGCATGAGGAACCTCAACATTGATCCTTGAAGAGATGGGAGTGGTCTGCTTTAGAGAAGTGTGAGCTCTAGTGTTCACTTCCTCCTGTATTGGTGAGTGTATAGGGGCCTCAGACTGAATAGTCTGAGCAGGGGTTCGTTTGGATTTTCTTTGGTAGGTGATGGTGATTTGTGGTTGTGTAGGTGGTTGGGAAGTAGCAGGTGTGGTTCAACACTAGCTGGTGCTGCTAGGTTGTCACCTTAAGCAATGAGCTCTAACATTTTTAGGACCAGGGCTGTTTCTACCCCTGAGAAGCCAATAGTAGGCTTTCTCAATATTTTAAAGATGCCGGGCTTCATCTGTCCCAATTTAAGAATGTTACCTGTTCCCGTTAACTGTGAGCCCAATTCACAGTTAAGAATGTACTGGACATATCTAGGAAACATGTAATATTCTAAGGAGTCTAAGTTTGCAAGTAAGTTAGTATAAACAAATTGAGAATACCTGAACTTGACCCCCTGAATCATTCCATGGATAATGAAGGAGAGATCCTTAGGAATTTGGTCCCATCCATCATGCTTGTTTGATAAGCTGTGGATAACCACATGGAGCAGGAATCTCCACTAGGATGAGACCTTCCCTTTCCTGAAGGTCTTGACAGAGTAATCTCACTCATACCCCATCTGCTCAAAAGAATGATTGACAACTTCTTTGGGGAAGAACACCTCACCTTCTTCATCATCCAGCTGAATATGCATGTTGATAATGGCCAGAGTGATGAAGACTGTTCCCCCCTGCACTGTGGCAAATAGTGTCTTCTCCCCATCCATTACGACCTCTTAGCAGGTCTTCCAGAATTCAAGGAGATGATCCTCATAAAGTGAAGGATCAATGGTTAGGGAGGTGAAGTAGTTGGACAAAGCAAAGAAACGGCAAACCTCTAAGAAACCTGGTTGTGTTGCTTGTGGAGCTGCATGGTAAAGTTCGGGTCATTTCTGTGAATGGGGTTGGCCATTGTGAGGTAGCTTAAGGATGAAGAAAGAAATAAGAAAGAAATTTCAGAGAGAAATTTAGGGTTTTAGGTTTGGAGGAAGAAGTAGATGATATAAAGAGGGGGAAACCGTTGGGTTTATATGTGAAAAAAATTTCAGATAAAGTTCAATGAAAGAGGATAAACTTTAAAATCCGGATGTCGGTCCCACCTCTAGAAAAGTAGTTTACTTTTGCTCAAAAAGTAGTTTTCTTGAAAGTCAAAAAGCTTCTGAAGGTAAATTATCTTTAGAAGTTTTAATGAAAAAACTTCCGAAGCTAAAATGACTTCGGAAAAATTTCCTGAGAGTTTTTAAAATTTTGCTTCGGAAGAGAAATTAAGACTTGAATGCTTTGTACACAAAAGAACAAAGCTTCTGAGAATTAATTTTGTTTCGAAAGAAAAAGGTCCTTGAAAACATATAGTGTCTTAGACAACCATTTAAGCTTCGGAAGATACTTCAGAAATCTCTTCCAAAGGTAAAATTTCTTAGACATTCATTTGTTTTGAAGGCATAATTTTCTTTCGAAGTTCAAAACATAACTTCCGAAGAATCACAATTTTCATAACTCTAAGGAAAGTCTTCAAAAAGATTTTCATACAAAAAAAGAGCTTATGAAAGTGATGAACTAGACAACTTAGGACACACATGTTTTAAGAAATAATAATAATTAGTTTTAAGAAAAACCTACTCAAAGTTGATCATCCCAATAGCTGATACAAGATATTTAAATCTCTGTTCATCAAAGGCCTTTGTAAACAGATCAGCATATTGTTCATCTGTGTGAACTTTGACTAGTTTAGTTAATCCCTTTTCATAATTATCTCTTATTAAATGATACCTGATGTTGATGTGTTTGGTCCTTGAGTGTTGCACCGGATTCTTTGTGATTGAGATAACACTATTGTTGTCTATGTGAATGGGAGTCTCCTTGAAGTTGAACCCAGAGTCCAGCATCTGCATCTGAATCCAAAGCACTTGAGCATAGCAGCTTGCAGCAGCAATGTATTCAGCTTCAACAGTTGATGCAGAGACACAGGATTGTTTATTGCATTGCCATGAGACAACCCTTCCACCAAAAAACTGACATTCCCCAGATGTGGACTTTGCAGTCATATTGCAACCACCATAATCACTATTTGTATATGCATACAGATTGAAGTCAGAATTCTTAGGATACCACAGACCAAGTGTTGAAGTGCCTTTGAGGTATCTTAGAATCCTCTTGACAATGATAAGGTGAGACATCTTAGGGTTGGCTTGATATTTTTCACAAAGACAAGTGGCAAACATAATATCAGGCCTGGTAGCAGTAAGATACATAAGAGACCCAATCATAGCCCTGTATAAGAGTTCATCTACACACTCCCCCTCAAGATCAGGTCCAAGGGAGTGGTTTCTAGCTATGGGTGTCTTAGCAATCTTACAATCAGTCATGTTGAACCTCTTGAGTATGTCCTGAACATACTTTGACTGAATAATAAAGATTCCATCTTCAACTTGCTTCACTTGAATTCCTAGAAAGAAAGTGACTTCTCCCATGACACTCATTTCAAATCTATCCTTCATCAGCTACTCAAATTCTTTGCAGAGCTTTGGATTAGTTGAACCAAAGATGATGTCATCCACATATACTTGAACTAGCAATATGTCATTTTCCTATCCTTTAATGAAGAGAGTTCCATCTATAGTACCTCTCCTGTATCCATGTTTGCAAAGATACTCAGATAGTGTCTCATACCATAAAGAGCTTTTTCAAGCTTGCAGACATAATCAGGATGATCAGGATCTACAAAACCAGGTAGCTGTTTGACATACACATCCTCATCAATCACTCCATAAAGAAAAACACACTTCACATCAAGTTGAAAGACCTTGAAGTTCTTGGATGCAGCAAATGCCAGGAATATCCTAACAGCTTCTAGTCTTGCTACAGGAGCAAAGACATCTGTATAGTCAATCCCTTCTTCTTGTATGTACCCTTGAACAACTAGTCTAGATTTGTTCTTGATGATAACGCCTCTATCATACTTCTTATTCCTAAACACCCATTTGGTTCCTATGGTAGTCTTCCCATGAGGAAGAGGACAAAGGTTCCAAACTTTCTGCCTTTTTGAATTGAAACAGCTCCTGTTGCATAGCTTCAACCCAACTTCCATCCTTCAGAGCCTCATCAACTTTCTTTGGCACTATCTGGGATAAGAAAGAAGAGTGAAGACAAACATTTGCTTCATGGGTTTGTCCTCTTGTTCTTACCCCTGTGACAACATCTCCAATGATGTTTGTAGTAGGGTGGGACTTGTAGATCCTTAGCTGAGGGATCACAGCAAGTTACAGAGAAAGATCTAAATTGGAGAAATTTAGATCTGGCATAGATGTTTCACCCACCACATCAGCACACCTATCAAGAGAGACTTGATCCAAGGAGTGTATGGCATCATTGATGTTGTCATCTATGGAGTGGTTATTAGCATCAAGAAAGTCTTGATAACTGTCACCACTACCAATATTTTCTTCTGCAACTGAAGCATCTTTATCTGATTGTGGAGCCTCTGAGCTAGAATTTGAAGGCATACCAGATGTATCAGCTGAGTTTGTCATTATGGTGCTGATAGAAACCTCATTTGCAGAAGTAGTTCCAACTGGAGCTGAAGATGTGTTACTTGAAGGTCTTCTCAGTTCAAATCTTGGATTAGGATCACCTTTATTTAAAAATTCTACAGATCCTGAAACAGTCTTATAAGATTTATTAAAACAGTTAGTAACTAAATCAAGATCAAAGATCCAATCAGGACCAGAACTAGCTACACAGGGTGTGTGTTTATTGAAAGTCATATTGGCTGACTCCTCAACAATTCTAGTTCTGAGATTGTATACTCTGTATGCCTTAGCTTGGGAAGAGTATCCAATAAAGTGTCCATCATCTGATTTCTCAGCAAATTTAGCAATTTGATCCTTGGTATTCAAGATGGTGCAAGGACAACCAAATGACCTGAGAAAACCAATGAAAAGTTTCCTCTTGTGCCAAAGTTCATAAGAAGTCTTGCCATGAGTCTTAACTACTAAAACTCTATTCTGCACATAGCAGGCAGTGTTGACTGCCTCTCCCTAGAAGGTGATGGGTAGTTTAGAGTCAGACAGCATGGTTCTTGCAGCTTCAATCAGTGTCCTGTTTCTCCTCTTAGCAACACCATTCTGCTGAGGAGTCTTGGAGCACTGTATTGTCTTGTAATACCTTTTTCATCACAGAATGTATCAAGGATTTGGTTCTTGAATTCAATTCCATGATCACATCTTATGATTTTGACCTTGTGATCAGATTGATTCTCAATCTTCAAGATGAAATTCTTCAGCATCTCAGGAGTCTCATCCTTAGTTTTAAGGAAAAAGACCCAAGTGAATCTTATAAAGTCATCTATGATCTCTAAACAGTAAGAGGTCCTTCCAAGACTCATTACACTGGTGGGACCAAAGAGATCCATATGTAACAAGTGTATGGGTGTAGTGATAGAGTTCATTTCCTTAGGCTTGTGAGATACCTTATGTTGCTTCCCTTTCAGGTATGCAACACAATGGTCATCACTTGTAAACTATTTCTTTGGTATTCCAGTTACCAAATCATTCTTAATAAGTTTATTCATATTTTTAAAGTTTACATGGCACATTCTTTTATGCCATAGGAAAGAATCATCACTATTAGCTTTAGACAGAAAGCATGAAACTTCTCCAGAGGGAGATGTTTCTTGCAAATCCATCTTGTACATGTTCCCTTTCTTGGGGGCTCTAAGTAGAATATGCTCTTAAGGAATGATCACCCTGGGCTTGAGAACAATGCACTCATGCTCAGTAAAGAGCATGTTATGACTCTGATCACAAAATTAAGATACACTCAGAAGATTGTACCCAAGCTCCTAGACAAAGTTTACCTTTTCAATGCTGAGCTTACCATTTGTGACCTTGCCCCTTCCTGAAATGTAACCACGTTCATCTCCTCCAAAGGCAACTAGCCCTCCATCAATCCTTTCAAAGTTCTGGAGTAGTGACCTATTGCATGTCATGTGCCTAGAACAACCACTGTCAATGATCAAGACATTTTTATTTGTCTTCAGCTGTCCCTGCACAAAAAAATGATTAGTTATATTTGGAAACCCAAGCCTTACTTGTCTTGGGCTCATTAAGAGAAACAGAAGATACTACAACAGTAATAGATCTTGTGGTTGTGTTAAGAGGATCTTGAGCTATTGTTGATGGGAAATTTTTAGTCACTTGGTCTTTCTTAGACTTCCATACCACCTTTGGAGTCTTGGACTTGACCTTCAATACTTCGGAAGCTTTTGATACTTCAGAAGTTTTGATGACTGATCCTTCGGAAGATTCTGCAGACACTGCAGTAGACTTCAGTGCTTCGGAAGTATTCCTTCCTTCCGAGACCAACTTTTCTTCCGAAGGCAATTTTTCACTTGCCTTCTTCTTAGATTTGGAGCTTCCAAAGGAAATAGATTTTCCTTCCGAAGCCTGAATCTTCTTGGAACTCTTGGAAGTCTTTGGTTTGATCATGGGAAGAGTACTCTTAGGATTGTATGGACAATCCTTAGCAAGATGAGCAGTACTCTCACACATAACACACTCTATTTTCTTCTTCCCAAGAGCCTTCTGTAGGGGGGTCACTTACAACACAACAACACAAAGAGGAGATTATCCAAACTTAAACAAACAGTGAACTGGATTAACCACAAAAAAGAAACTAAGAATACAAGTAATGTAAGAGACAGAACACAAGAGCACAAGTATATGGTTTTCAAGAATGCAGTATATTGCTTTCTCTATGTTCTATTACAAGTGTTACAAAGCATATCATTAAAGTTACAAGAACATACTTATACAACATCCTACAGCCGACCATACTATGAAAGCCAGCTGGATACAATTGACTAGACTCAAAGAAAATCAATTATAGAGTCAAAAAGATAGATTGCCTTTTTGACTTTGTGACTATGACATGCCATAGCTCACATCCTTATCTATTACAAAAAGGATAAAGTACATGAAGTAGAAAGTTACAGACTCAAGACCTCAATGTACAGTTACCAAAAGCATGGACCTTTTCACCAACTCATGTAAGTTGGTGACTTTACAGAGATGCAGCGGAAAGGTGTCTAGCTTTATGGAAAAGTACATTAGATAAATCATGTTACAAAAAGTTTTCGGAAGAAATCTGTCTTCAAGTGATGAGGCTTCGGAAGACTTTGTCTCGGAAGCTTCGGAAGATATTGGTCTTGGCCTTCAGAAGATTTCATACTTAGAATATATCTATTGCATGTGTGAAATTTCCAAAGCATTATTCTTCAGTACTTGTGCAGCATGCATGCAGAAAGACTTTGATTGCTTCAGCCTCTATGTATATTCTCTATAGTTGGTAATATCATCAAACATATCACTTGGGATCATCATCATAGATAAGAAAAAAGGGACGCATAACAAAGGCACGTAATGATGGTCATACTATCTTGTTTAATATGTTACATATTTAAATGTGTTATGAAAATTGCAAGGGTTGGTCTAAACTTCATACATTAAATAGTAACCACATGAATATACAACGTTAATTGTTGCATGAATAAAATGTCATCATGATACGTGAGAGTTGTTTCTCGCAATTTTAATAAATGAGTTATAAGTAATATATATATATATATATATATATAATATATATATATATATATATATATATATATATATATATATATATATATATATAGGGGGGGATCCAATGCAAACTAGCATTAAGTTGAAAACCATGTAAACCAAAATCTAACCATTGATTACTTAGATCAATGGTTATTATTTTTTAGTAGATTAAAATTGAGAAAAAATAAATAAAAATATGTGAACAAATTAGAAAAGGGTATTTTCGGAATTTTGCATTTCAAATGAAATTGGAACTGGTTTTTATTTTGGAAAAAATTGCACGAGTCATGGGATCCGATTTGGTATTTTCGAAAGCTTAATCTTGATTAGGTTTAACTTGTTTTAGGATTCAAAAATCGGTAGTTTCTCTTAAAATCGAAGTTATTCATAGGAAGACGAAGCCCACACTTCGGAAACCGACATTGAAGGTGCGTAATCTTACCTTTGTGATATGTGTTTTGTGATTAAATATGTTCTAGAAATACATATAATTTGATACGATATTGAGCACTTTGAAGAGATTTCAGTAGCATTCGCGACATTGTATTACTATTAGATTTAGGAAATGTGTGACAGTCGGAAAAAACACTGAAATGAAACCATTAGGTTTAATGTATGTTTGGGTACCTGTGAGTTTTCAGATCGTATGAGGTTTGTGCAAAAGTCCACGCGTTTGTAAGGGAATATTAGGTTTAAGCAGCGGGGAATATTATGTAATTATCATTGAGATGAAAATGGTATGTTAGTTCATATATGTACTAGAAACACATGAGTGTTTTAGTGGATTAGTATTGTAAAACTTATAAGTAAAGCGACATTGTTGATAATATACTTGTTTAATGGGTGTTGAAATGTAGATGGTTAATTAAAAAATATTGATTCATGTATATATGTTTCAAAATTTATGAGAAGGGTAAAGTTGATGAGTTTGATACGTATATGTATCTTTTACCCAATCAAACAAAACCGTGAAGCTATGAAGGATTTTTTTTCATCATTTAGTTTTATTATTTTGAATGTATTTATTTTTAAATATAACATTTTGATTTGACATTCGAAATTGATTGTGTAGGAATTGGAACAGTGTATAATTTTACTCAAATCAGTATGTCAACAGCTATGTGGGATATTAGAATTGTGTTTTGAGTGATATGGTGAAATGTAGTAAAAATATAACAATAACATTTATGTTTGCAGGTAGAATGAAAAATGAAAGAATCGTAAAACGATCAAGTTTTAGTAAGTTCACCAACACTGTGATGAACCCATTGAAATTGACGACACCGAAGAACCATCGTCTAAATTGAAAGGTAACTCAATTTCATTAGTTATGAATGTAAAATTTATTAAAAATGAAGTTGAAGGAATCATTATGTGTTGTTTATTGTTGTTGTGTTAAAATAAAAAAAGTTCATATATGTACTAGGACATTATTCATGATTAGATTTAATGTCTTATCTGATAGTATGTTAAGTGTACATTGAAAAAAGGAAGTGAAATTTGATATTTAAAATTTATTTGAATATTTGGCAGTGGTGAAATGTCGCAAAATTTTAAGTGAAAAAATGAAGATAATAAGTGAAGTGAACGAGAGCTTTCGAAAAATAAATGAAAACCGCAAAAGGAATCAATGTATGTAAACTTATAGTTATATTAAATATGTTCCGCATTTGAAAGATTTTTAAAATTATGATTAATATTTCTACGCAATGTGTAATATGTATTTTACAGTCAATTACTGAAGAAGAAAATATGACAAACATTGTTGATGATAAAGTTACTGAGAGAAACAGTCATATGTATAGAAAAGGTGATGACTTGGTTGGTGGTTAGTGATTTCTTTACCTTTTCATTAGACGTTGTTACTGTTAAATTAAAGTTTATATAAATGGAAGGATATCTTCATGTTATTGTTAGTTAATAATTTAAGTGACACAAAATTTTGCAGCTAGTATAACAGCTGTGTAACACCCGGTTATTTTTAAAAGACAAGAAATGAAGAATAAAAGAAAGAAAAGCAATAAAATCCAAGTGGAGGGACTAAAAGTGTCCAAAAGGACAAAACCTTTGAAAAGTTGGTGTAAAGGTGGGCATGGCCGCCCACCCTCCCCTTCACATCACTTTTCATTCGGATTGAGAGAGAGAGGGAGCAAAAACTCTCGAAAGAAGAAGAAAAAGAAGAAGAAGGTCGAATTTAAGGTAAGAATTCAAGGTTTTTAAGTGTTTATGACGGGTTTTATCCCGGTTATATATTTATGTGCTTACGTGTTTGTGTATGTGCTCGGGTGTGTGTGTTTGGTGGAGTTTTTAGGTGTTTGAACTCAGTTGCAAAAGGGTTAGAAGGAAGATACACCCAAGTTACACCAAGTGAGTTTCTAGACCCCGGTTTATACTTGTTTTAAACATCATTGGGGCTGAAAATGTATCTAAACGATTTTCAAATGTTTATGTATGCATACCCGTATGTATTATGCATGTTGGATGTTGATTCTTGAATGCTTATAGGTTCTTCATGTTTAGAATAGCCATGTTAAGCTTAGAACAAATGGGTTTTATGATTGGGTTCGAAATCATCCTAGAAACATATTACATAGAAGGTCCATGCGCCTACATAAGGCTCATGCGCCTGAAATTTACCTTAGAAATGTTTAAGTATAGTCCATGTGCCTGAACAGTGGTCCATGCGCCTAGAAATATTAGTCGGATGACTATGTGTAGGGCCATGCGCCCCAATAGTGCCCATGCGCCCAAGTGGCCCATGCGCCTAAGTGTCCATGCGTCCAAATAACCCATGCGCTTAAGTGTTCATACGCCCGAATAGTGCCCATGCGCTTGAATTGTTCATGTGCCTAAGAGTTAAAGCAGTTAAGTGTTGACTGATGCACCTACATAGTAATGAAATGCCCAAACAGGGCTCCTGCGCCCAAATAGTGTCTAAGTGCCCAACACTTAGAGTTTGTGCTCCTAGGGTTTTGACCGAGGTTTGACTAAGGCTTATTAATGATGGGTTTCATGCATGATTATGGTATGTGACTTTACGTGGTATTTTTGTTATCGTAACGTAAAGTATATTGTAATAATAAAGAGAAAGAGCAATAAAGAAAAGAAGAGAAACATTAATAAAATGTTAACAAGTCTTGCAAGCTTACAGGAGGTACACGACCGTATTGTCGTTAGCTTAACTATGTTGCGGGTTAGCTACCCTATTATGCACACAGAGCCAGTCTTGGAGATTGGCAGGACCTCTATAGCGTACCCTAGATGTTTGGGTCAGCCTTGTATACAGTAAACATAACCCTCTTGAGGGATATAGATGGCCCATCACCGGTTTTCATCGCGCATACAGTTTAGGGTATTGCTCATTGGTCCATACAGAAAGTGAAAGATAAAGATAAAAGATTACAGAACATACAAGGCATACAGTAAAGAGAACGAACAGTATCTGTTCATATAGTTAATGCGTGCTCGCATATACAGTAAAGAGTTGTATTTCATAGAAAGAGTATTTTCATATACAACATACAGAAAGTATTTTATTACTTTTAAAACTAGAAATCACACAGCAACGCTGACTTTTATACATTTTCATTTGGCAGGTAGTTATTGTTGAGGATGTCATGAGGGTGAAGCTACTCGGTAGGGAAGGACTGACATCCATTCGTATTTTACATTGTTGTTGTTTTGTAATGAAGTAAAACAATTCTTTTGTAATCAGTTAAACGATGATGTATTGCTCAACAACAATGGTTTAAATGAAATGAATGGTTTTTGATAAATTATTTCCGCTGCTTAAGTTTGTATAATTATAATGTTAAATGTTTTAACTGCTATGATTGACCAACTGTAGGGTCTCAGGGAACAGGGCCTTACAAGTTGGTATCAGAGCCAAAGTTTAAGAGAATTAGGTTAAATAAACTTTTAAAACCTAAACTTAAACTGAAAATGGGACAAATAGAGGTATGTCAGCCCGAGTAGCTACGTGTCATCAGGTTTGTCTTTTCTTAATGTTAACTAGTATTATGTGCGCATGCTATTTGATTTATGTGCTCTTAGTAGATTTAGATAATGATTAGGTCCGGATAGGTAATGCTTGGGGTATGAAGAGTAAAGTAAGTGGCTAATCACAACTGGCCACTGTAATTAGGGACTTACTATACTTGACATAAACTGAGTGTTACTTTCAATGACCATGTTAGTGTTTGAATCTTATAGTGTGCGTTTAGAGGATGGCTGGCGGTAGATCTTCGAAAGCCTCTCGTGGTGGAGGTCACGGTGCTGCTCCGCGACCCAAGAGAGGGAGACCCAGAGTCGAGAAAGTGGTTCATGAAGAACCAGAGACCCCTCATCCGGAGGGTGGTGACGAGAGCACCAATCTGAGAGCCTCAGTAAAGGAGGCTGTGGTGGAAGAAGTTCATCAAGTCATGCAGACGATTCTACCGTCTGTGGTGACCGAAGTGATCAAGGCAGTAAGGGAAGGGGAAAGAAAGGAACGAAACAGGCCCTCGGGAGGACGGGAACAACCAAGCCGGAAACGGTTCTCTCTGATGATGAGGAGGAGGAAGGAGAAGAGCCTGCGCCGGAGGCGGCCCGAGGCTGTAACTACGGGGCGTTTATGAGATGCAAGCCCCTTATTTTCGATGGAAACGGCACTGCTGCAGCTGCTCATCGGTGGGTGAGGGATATGGAGGCAGTTCTTGACATCAGTGAGTGCCGTGAAGACCAAAAGGTGAAGTTCACTACCCACTCTTTTGTGGACTCGGCTTTGTGCTAGTGGGACAACATTGTTCGAGCCGAGGGAAGCAGGGCCATGGGAGAATGAGATGGCCTGAACTGAAAAAGTTAGTGATTGAGGAATTCTGTTCTCACAGAGAGATGGACAAGGTAGAAAGAGAGTTCCTGCAAGTGGAGGCGGGAACGATGACACACCAGTAGTACACCACTAAATTTAATGAAATGTCGTGGCTGGTGCCCGATCAAATGACACCACTGTCACGAAAGATTAAGAGATACATCCAAGGGCTGCCGGCGGATATCCGTAGGCATATGATCGCCGCCTGGCCGAGCACTTTTAGGTCGGTGGTTGATTTGGCTAGCAGACTATATGACGAGCGCGAGGTGGTGGCTGAGGTGAACAAGAAGGGTGGTGGTGACCGGAATTAGAATGGGAAACGGTTTGGACGTGGTGGAACCGCTCCAAACAATAAGGTGGCGAAGGTGGATGACCGACGTGTGGTCACATCTGGTGCAGGGTTGAAGAAGTTTGGCAAATGTGGAAGGAGCATACTGGTGAGTGTAGGATGTGAATGAATGTATGCTTATGGTGTGGCCAGCCTGGCCACATCACTAGGGACTGTAAGAAGCCGAGGGCGGAGAGCTCTGGAGTGGAGAAGAAGAAGCCGGAAAAGGGAGGGTAGAGGGCAGGTGCTAGAGCTTACACCATGACCCAGGAGGAAGCCAGAGCTGATCCCGATGTTGTGTCAGGTATGTTTCTAGTAAACCAAATTTATGCCTCTGTATGTTTGATTCCGGTGCTAGCAGAAGTTTTATTTCCACTACTTTCTGTGCTAAGTTGTCTGTTAGTAGTAGAAAGCTCAGTGCTCCATTCGATGTAGAAACTGCTATTAGTAAGTCCACTAGAATTACTGATGTGATAGAGGACTGTGCCATAGAACTAGAAGGTCATAGGTTTGTTGCTAGGTTACATGTGATGCCCCTAGGTGGATTTGATGTAGTACTAGGGATGGACTGGTTAGCAACCTATGAAGCAAACATCGTATGTCGCAAGAAGATGATTCAATTAGTTGCGTCCGATGGGAGTTTGGTTACGATTTATGGAGATCGCGTTACTATGATCCCAAAGATGATTTCGATGGCAGTGGCGGGGAAGTGCATGAGATGTGGATATAGTGCCTACTTGGCATACGTGAAAGATGTGGAGGCGTCGGTGCCGCAATTATTTGAGGTACCAGTGGTGTGCGACTTTCCGGACGTATTCCCGGAAGACTTACCCGGCATGCCACTGGATTGCGAGATTGAGTTCCAAATTGATTTGATACCCGGTGCTCAACCCGTTGCCAAAGCACCATATCGATTAGCTCCAACTGAGATGAGGAACTCATGAGCCAATTGCAGGAATTGATGGATAAGTGATTCATTCAACCGAGTATCTCTCCGTGGGGTGCTCCGGTATTGTTTGTAAAGTAAAAGGACGGAAGTATGCGAATGTGCATTGACTATCGAGAGCTGAACAAGTTGACAGTGAAAAATCGGTACCCCTTACCAAGGATTGATGACTTGTTCGACCAGCGCCAAGGTGCCAGTTGGTTTTCGAGAATAGATCTACGATCTGGCTACCATCAATTGAAGGAGAAGGAACAAGACATTCCTAAGACAGCTTTCCGTATGCGTTATGGACACTACGAGTTCCTCGTTATGTCTTTTGGTCTAACTAACGTGCCAGCTGCCTTTATGAATTGATGAATCGAGTGTGCTGGCCGATGTTGGATATATCAGTGATTGTGTTCATTGATGATATTCTGTTCTACTCGAAGAGCGAAGAAGAGCATGCCGGTCACATTCGGGAGGTGCTGGAGACCTTAAGAAGGGAGAAGTTGTATGCCAAATTCTCTAAGTGCACGTTCTGGTTGCGCGAAGTACAATTCTTAGGTCACGTGGTAAATCCCGAGGGGATTATGGTATATCCCGCAAAGGTGGAGGTAGTGATGCAATGGAAGTCTCCAATGACGCCATCCGAGATTCGTAGTTTCTTGGGGTTGGCGGGATATTATGGAAGGTTCATTCAGGACTTTTCCAAAATCGCTTCTCCACTGACCAAGTCGACCCGAAAGGATGTAAAGTTTATATGGGGTCAAGCTCAAGAGCAGGCTTTCGAGGAGTTAAAGTCAATGTTGACTCAAGCTCATGTTCTGTCATTACCCGAAGGAAGCAAGGATTTGGTGGTTTATTCAGATGCTTCTTACTCGGGGTTAGGGTGTGTGTTAATGCAGAGATGGAAGGTTATAGCCTATGCATCTCGACAGTTGAAGGTTCATGAGGTCAATTACCCTACTCATGACTTGGAGCTAGCAGACGTGGTTTTTGCATTGAAGATTTGGAGGCACTATCTGTACGGGACGAAGTGCACCATTTTCACTGACCACAAGAGCTTGAAGTACTTCTTCGAGTAGAAGGATCTGAACATGAGGCAAAGACGATGGTTGGAGCTTATAAAGGATTACGATTGCGAGATTCATTACCATCCGGCAAAGCCAACGTGGTGGCTGATGCCCTTAGCCGAAAGGAGAGGCCCGAGCCGATTCGGGTGAAAGCATATCAACTGATCATGACCTCTGATGTAATGAAACAAGTCAAAGAGTTTCAAGATGAGGCACTGAAAGAAGATCATCTTAACTCTGAAAGGATGAGAGGTCTGGTTGGGGAATTGGGTGAAAATACACTTGGTGTTAAGACTTGATTTGGACAAGTGTGGATTCCTTGTTTTGTGGATGTACGGGTGAAGATAATGGATGAAGGCCACAAAACTCGATACTCCATCCACCCTAGTGCCACAAAAATGTATCAAGATATGAAGAAGGATTATTGTGGCCGGGTATGAAGCATGATGTGGTGGGGTATGTGAGTAAGTGCCTTACTTGTTTGCAAGTGAAGTCGAGCGTCAAAATCCGTATTGGAAGATCCAACCTTTGGATATACCGGAATGGAAGTGGGAGCACATCACTATGGATTTCATTATGAAGCTGCCACGTACTCCGAAGGGGTGCGATGCCATATGGGTGATTGTTGACCGTTTGACGAAGAGTACCTACTTCCTACCGATCCGCGAGACATATTCATCCGAGAGGTTGGCTGACCTGTTCATTAAGGAGATTGTAACTCGTCATGGTGTGCCGGGGTCCATTGTGTCTGATCGTGACCCCCGGTTTACCTCTAAATTCTGGAAGAAATTCCACGATGCCATGGGTACGAGGTTACATATTAGCATGGCTTATCATCCCCAAACTGATGGTTAGTCAAAAATGATCAATCAGACACTAGAAGACATGCTTCGGGCATGTGTGATTGATTTTGGGGGAAGTTGGGATGACCACTTACCGTTAGCTGAATTCTCGTACAACAACAGCTATCATGCCAGCATTGTATGCCACCATATGAGATGCTATACGGTAGAAGATGCAGAACACCCGTTTGTTGGGGTGATATTGGTCAAAAAGAATTGGGGAGCGTCGAGGTAATTGAGGCTACGACTGAGAAGCGTGAGAAGATTAAAGCCTTCATGAAGGCAGCTAAAGATAGGCAGAAGTCGTATGCCGATAGACGACGCAGACCGATTGAGTTCCAGGTGGGTGACCGGGTTATGTTGAAGGTTTCACCTTGGAAGGGTATTATCTGATTCAGAAAGAGGTGCAAGTTGAGCCCAAGGTATATAGGCCCTTTCCGAATCATTGCTCGAGTAAGAGAGGTGGCCTACAGATTGGAGCTACCAGATGAATTAAGTGGGATTCACCCGACATTCCATGTATCTCATCTGAGAAAGTGCTTAGCTAATGAAGACATGATTGTTCCACTGGAAGACGTCAAAGTAGACGAAAGGCTCAATTATGTAGAGCAACCAGTGGCAATCGTCGATCGTAAAGAGAAGAGACTGAGAAATAAAGTGGTTCCCCTTGTGCATGTACAGTGGAAGCACAGGAAGGGATCCGAATCTACATGGGAAACTGAGGAGGAGATGAGGCACATTATCCTCGTCTGTTTAAGGAATAACAAGTTTCGGGGACGAAACCTATATAAGGGGGGTGGGCTTGTAACACCCGGTTATTTTAAAAAGACAAGAGATGAAGAATAAAAGAAAGAAAAGCAATAAAGTCCAAGTGGTGGACTAAAAGTGTCCAAAGAAAAATCTTTAAAACGTTGGTGTAAAGATGGGCATGGCCGCCCACCCTCCCTTCACATCATTCTTTCACTTTGGTTTTAGAGAGAGAGAAAGGGAAGAGAGCAGAACTTCGGGTTTTGAAGAAGAAGAAAAGAAGAAATCGAATTCAAGGTGTTTGAACTCAGTTGCAAAAGGGTTTGAAGGAAGAAACACCCAAGTTACACCAGGTGAGTTCTAGACCCCGGTTTTTACTTGTTTTAAACTCTCTTTGGGGCTGAAAATGTATTAAAACGATTTTCAATGTTTATGTATGTATACCCGTATGTAATGTGCATTTTGGATGTTGATTCTTGAATGCTTATAGGTTTTCATGTTTAGGATAACCATGTTAAGCTTAGAACAGATGGGTTTGATGATTGGGTTTGAAAACATACTAGAAACATGTTACAGAGAAGGTTCATGCGCCTAGATAAGGCTCATGCGCCTGAAAATGCCATAGAAGGATTTAAATATAACCTATGCGCCTGAACAGTTGCCCATGCGCCTAAAATTGCCTTAGAAATGTTTAAGTATAGCCCATGCGCCTGAACAGTGGTCCATACGCCTAGAAATATTAGTCGGACGACTAAGTGTAGGGCCATGCGCCCCAATAGTGCCCATGCGCCCCAATAGTGCCCATGCGCCCAAGTGGCTCATGCGCCTAAGTGTCCATGTGTCCGAATAACCCATACGCCTAAGTATTCATACGCCTGAATAGTGCCCATGCGCCTAAGAGTTAAAACAGTTAAGTGTTGACTGATACACCTACATAGTGATGAAACGCCCAACTAGGGCTCATGCGCCCAAATAGTGTCTAAGCGCCTAGACACTTAAAAACCTTTACAGAATTTTTGGGAGTTTGTGCTTTTAGGGTTTTGACCGAGGGTTGACTAAGGCTTATTAATGATGATTTTCCATGCATGATTATGATTGTTTCTTATTATTATTATTGCTATTATTATTATTACTTATAGTGTGTGACTTTACGTGGTATGTTTATTATCGTAACGTAAAGTATATTGTAATAATAAAGGGAAAGAGCAATAAAGAAGAAAAGATGAACATTAATAAAATGTTAAAAAGTCTTTCAAGCTTACAGGAGGTACACGACCATGTTGTCGTTAGCTCAACTGTGTTGCAGGTTAGCTACCCTATTATGCACACAGGGCCAGTCAATTGAGATTGGCAGGACCTTTGCAGCATGCCTTGGGTGACTGGGTCGGCATTGTATACAGTACACAGAACCCTTTTGAGGGATATAGTTGACCCTTTCAAGGGATATAGTTGACCCTTTCGAGGAATATAGATGGCCTATAACCCGTTTTCCACCGCGCATACAGTTTGGGCTACTGCTCATTGGTCCATACAGAAAGTGAAAGATAAAGATAAAAGATTTCAGAACATACAAGGCATACAGTAAAGAGAACAAACAGTATCTGTTCATATAGTTAATGCATGCTCGCATATACAGTAAAGAGTTTTATTTTACAGAAAAGAGTATTTTCATATACAACATATAGAAAGTATTTTATTACTTTTAAAACTAGAACCCACTCAGCAACGCTGAATTATATACATTTTCAGTTGGTAGGTAATTATTGCTGAGGATGGCATGAGGGTGAAGCCACTCGGCAAGGAAAGACTGACATCCATTCGTATTTTATTTGCTGTTGTTTTGTAATGCAGTAAACAATTCTTTTGTAAATAGTTAAATGATGATGTATTGCTCAACAACAGTATTTTAAATGAAATGAATGGTTTTTGATAAATTATTTCATATAGTTAATACGTGCTCGCATATACAGTAAAGAGTTGTATTTTACAGAAAAGAGTATTTTCATACACAACTGCTGTGATTGACCAACCGTGAGGTTTCCGAGAACGGGGCCTTACAAATTATGTATGGGTGCTGAGAATATGGTACATATATGAAGTAGAATGTTGCTTAGTATATGGTTTTGTGGATAAAGTGGTACATATATGAACTACATTTATTTTTAATATACAATTGTTAACATATCTAAGGTTTAAGAAAAAATAGGAAAGATAAATGAAATCCAAAATGAAAGGGCAATTTAAATGATTTAGTATTCAACTGTTACATAAAAGAACTGTTATAAAATAAGGTAATAGTTGATATAGCTTATGCATCACATTATTACCCAATGTATAAAATGAACATACTTAACAGTAACAACCCATAATGTGTTCAAATATATATATGTTTTGTTAGGATCTAGTATTTGACCAAACATCAACTAATTAACGTGTTAAACCAAATCAAATACTGCGGAATCCTATTTGATTGGCGATCCAATCAGTGAGAACGCACGTAGACACAATAAGGTATTGAATCTAACATCAAGAATCGATTAGGAATCGATCTACAGCGTTCTATGAACTTGGAGTACGAACTTAGAGGCTTCTGGACGGCTAAGGTACGTCTGGAGTCAAAGTGGAATGAATGCTTACGTTTTTCCATGAATTAGGTGGTATTTATAGGTTAGGGTTGCTCATTCGGGCGACTGAACCATTAGCATGGTTCATTCGTGCGATTGAGCCATGCGGTTGATCCATTCGCACAACTGATTGTTCAGTCGTGCGACTGAGTCAGACGCATGAAGTTGTTCAGGCGTATGAACTATTTAGACGCATGGACGCTTAGTCGCATGGCCATTCGGACGCATGACCACTGTTGGGGTGCATGGTCCAATCGGACGCATGAGAACTTCACTTCACCAAGTTTGAATGTATTCAATATTATAACATTATGCATAACAATTCAAACAATCACAAACCTATATAATCAAGTCAATACGCGTTAAACAACTCATTAATGAAATATTAAACATTATAACACAACCAAACATTTTGTATTTCATTAAGTACCCAATAATTACATAAGTGTAAGACATATTACATTCAGATCAGGATCTAGGTACATATATGTATCAACAAACTCCCCCTTGGACCTAGATCTATCTATTGTCTATCATCTTTCATGATTTCCTCAAACTTCTTGTACTTAGCTTCTTTGGTGACTCCTGTGTTTATTTCAAAAGCAAAATAGAGTCTTATTACTTTCTGGAACTGTAAAGCTTGTACAATATCCTGTGGGTCATAAAACAGTGGCCACTTGTATAAAGTATAAACATCTTGTGCTGACAAGTTGGTGAGCCACATCAGGTCAAACACTCTTATGGTTTCCATTGTGCCATTCCTGTTCAAGACTACAACGGCCTCTCCCGTTCTCCAATCGTAGTACCACCATTTGAAGTGTGGAGTGAAGTCCTATGGCATCTCACATAGTGGGATCTTTGACATTGTACGTGGTGGACTCCACTTTAGCACTACTCTAGGTTTGCCAGTTATGGCATCAACCTCAGATCTTCTGATGTACCTCGTTGGTTGTTGAGGTTTTAAGTTGACCCATCTGGTGTGGTACTCCCTCTTTAGAGCAGCTTCAAACCAGCCTGACATCTTACGAGGGTCAGCATATAGCAAGTTTAGCGTTGCTAACTGGTTGAGCTCAAAACCTGGAAGAGTCTTCAGATCGTGTGGAAATCTGAAGTACTCAATTCCTTTCTCACGTTTAACCACGTAAACGTTGAGGTCTGCAAAATATGCCCACGCTATGATCCTGCCTGCCACCTTTTGATGTTTCTTGACCTTATACAGTTTAGTGTAGACAGTTCACGTTGTAGCACTGCATTGGGCTCTTATCTCTTCAAAACATGCTGCCCATTCAGCCTTTTTGATGTTGACTTCGGCGTCTGAGGCTTGGGCCTTCTCTTTATCCTTTTTCTGACTCTTGCTCCATTTTATCCAGAGTCTCAAAAGTGTCACTGACAAGAGTTTCTCCTAGATTTGAAATGACATTTCCCTCATTGTCAGTGTACTCTGGATAGTATTATGCAGTGACATCTTCAATCTTGATCTCATCGACATCCTGAAGCTCATCGTCACTCTCCTTTTGCATAGTTGGAGCATCTTTCACAATCTCTTCAGGATTGAGTCGTAACATTTCAGCCAGTTGCTCATCGGTGAGATCATGAATTATTTCTCCTTCTTCAGGAGTGTAATTCACCGATCTCCTGACAATCCCCTGCAGATCAAGAATCATTGTGAGTTGAGTCTTGATCTGTTGGAGGGGAGCAACATCATATTCATCTCTTTGAAAATTAGGATTTGCTCAATTTAAAACATGTAACACATCAATCATTAGTCAACAATCAAAGCAGTAAACATCAATAATAACCATAAACATTAATTACATTTACTAGATACAATATTCAAATACACATGGTTTAAATAACATAAATAGCTATGCATTACTCTTGTCTTGAATAGCTGATGTGTCAGTAGGATCAACAGAAGATGATGGGGCTCCTTGGTCTTGAATTTTCTTTGTGCGCCTCTCTTGACCTTGAGTTGATGTAGATACAGCTGTATCTCCTTCTTCATCATCATCATCATGATCGACATTATCACCTGCATCAGTGTCATCCCCTTGATCATCACAGTCATCATCATCATCATCATCACTGTCAGCGTCATCACCATCATCTCCATCTCCTTCTCGGATCTTTAGGGGCTCATCTTTGGATCCCTTCAGTCTCAGCATAAGCTTCTTGTTCTGGGCCTCTAAATCTTGTATCCTCTGTACTGAGGATGTATGCATTTCTCTCAACTCTGTGATCTCTTGGCTCTAAGTCTCTATCCTTTGGGCTTGGGATGCATTAAGCTCCATCAACTGATTAAGTTGAGAGGCTCGCTGTTCATCCGTCGCCAACAGCTTCAGCACTAACCGGTTAAGGTTAGCCAACTGCTCCTCCAACCCGACCGATGGGTAAGAGGATCCAAAAACAGGTGGGACCTGTGAAGAGGTCCCGACTCTATGGCCTGTGGTGGTGGTAGTGGCTGTAGAGAAGATTGGGGGTGGTATAGAGGTAGATGGTTGTGGATGAGCTGTAGTTGTGGTGGATGGGAAGTGTGTATCTGATGGAGTAGGTGTGGAAGTGGTGTATGAGCTGGTGGTAGTGGTGGGTGGAATGGTGGTAGTGGTGTAGTGGATGTAGTGGTAGTGATGGTAGGTGGAATGGTGGTAGCAGTGGTGGTGGTTGTGGTGGTGATAAAGGTGATTCTGCGTTTCTCCTTTTCAAGCCGTGGGGTGAGCCATCCTCTTTTTCCGCGATCCAGTCGAGGAGGATGCACCCCCTAGAGCGCGGCCTGGCAGATCAGAAGTATAAGTAGGATCATCAGTAGTCTCTCCCAATCCGCCTGGGAGTTCACCAACCGCCCGGAGCCCTCGTTTTGTGGGAACGACTTTACTTCCCATAGTCCGAGTCAGAGGCTCCTCATCTGACTCCTCCTCTTCCTCACCAGGCATGAAATCCTGGTGGAACCCAGCAGTCTCTGCTCCATCTCCAGTGGGGGCAGATGCTAGAGATACAGTATCAGCAGTGGGGTCACTTTGTCGAGTGGGCAATGTATCTCCTGCATCCCCGCTATCATCGTCATCAGAGTCATGCTCTGGGAGCTGTAGCTGCTCGTCGTCGGAGTCGCTGTCTGTGTGATGCCACTTACGTCTGCCTGGCGCCACATAACTCTCGTTAGCCAGATGGCCTATCAGTCTCTTCACCTGGGGCTTTACTTGCTTACCCCGGTAGACTCTCATACGACCCAAGGTCGTATTGTCCATGATCTCTAAGACCACATCATCGTGGCTTTTCTTGGGAAGTGATGGCAGCTTCTCATTAAAAATCAGCTGCAAGAATCTGGGATACATGCAAAAACCCTCCTTACCCTTTGCCTCCAGATTCTCCACAAGGTAAAAGAAGATCATGCTCGAGAAGCTGAAGGGGTAGTTCAGCACCAGTGCCACATAGGCATTCTGGATCTGGTCTGAAAGATCGTCAAACCCACCTCTTCTGGAAGCGATGCACTTCAGTATGACGTGTGCCAAGTACTTGTACTGGGGACACATGTTGCTTTTGTTGAGCACACTTGAGTTGATGTCCCTAGCGTACTTAATCCTCAGAAAGCATCCTCTTACTGTCAGTGGGTGTAGCTCGGTGGGATGATCAGTATCGTCACCCAGCCCAAGTACTCTCTGAATATTGGCAGCAGTGATCTCAATAGCCATCCCACAGCTAGAGCTTCGTATGCTATACGGCTCTTGTGATCGATCAACAGAAGCATTTTCCCAAAATGCCTAGTGTAAAGACCTGTAGGGAGTGCATGGAGTAGAAATGGCCTTGTGGATCCTTGATCGCCTAAGAAACGTGATGATCTCTGTAAACTCGGCACCATTCCGAGTAGTATGGTCTAGATGAGCACATATGTTGTGCTTAGGGTTGATAGACCATCTAGCAACCATCAATCTGAAACACAAGACACATAATCATTAGATACTCACATAACACATACCAGTTCTAAGTAACTTGATAACATTCATTCTGATTCATTCATGCGAATGAATTGTGCGACTGAGTTCCGTCGGCCATTCTATCATGCGACTGGACTCATTCGGCTGAATGAACATGTAACTCAGTTCAATCGGGTGGCTGAGCCTACGATTGATTCAGTCGGCTGACTGAGCTCATTCGTATGTCACATTCAGCCGATTGAGCTATTCGGCCGGCTCAATCGTGCGATTGGAGTTCATCCAGACGACCAGTCGCATGACCCACTGTTCGATCGACTGAGGTTCGAATCTTGACCAATTCCTGAAAATTAAACGTGGTTTAATGGTTCTTTAGATTCGCAATCTCTTAACTAATGACCTATTAAACTTAGTTTTAACATTTTACTTAGTTTCAGTAGGTTATTAGGTGACTTAAAGATTCGGTTCTTGTTTCAATCGACCATCACAAATTAGGGCACCATTTCTCCTGATTTCTATGAGATTTCGTCTCAAAATACCTGTATAGATGCAAATACACTTCAGAAGATCAAGAAGGAAGTATAGTCAAGGTCTAAAGAAATTTGGGCAGAGTAACGGTATGATGTGCGATTTAAGGGCGATTGGTAGTGGTGAGAAGAGTGCGATCGACTGTGTCCCTTTATATATTGAATCTGAGTTCAATCGGCCGACTGGACTCATTCGCTCAGTTCATTCGGGCGAATGAAGCTCAGTCGGGCGATTTACTCAGTCGGTCACCTTCAGTCGGCCGACTGAAGCTTAGTCGGTTGACTGACTCATTCGCATGATTGGTCCATACTCATGGTCCAATCGTACAAATGGGTCATACTCTTGAAATTTTTCTCACTTTATTGCCATTTGACTTTTAGACCCTTTTAAACTGTTGATTTAACATGATGAACACTTGATCATCTCAGACATGATCATTTTAACTTAAAACTTTTGATCACCTCAGACGTGATCCTTTTAAGACATTATGTCATCTTGATGTGACCCAATTTTTACTTGAAAGTACATGTGGTCACCTCAGACGTGCCCTTTTAGATGATAAGGTCCCTTATCAACTTCCATGACATAGTCTGATACTAACATACTGAATTTGACAAACTTTGTGCAAAAATAAAATAAATAATACTGAAAATAAAAAAACTAAGACATGTTTTTGTGTTTTTGGTGAGGGTTAACTCCTGAGATGTAATTCTAATAGATAATTTTTCTGAGAGAGCAGCCTCAATCATTTAAACAATTCATGGACCAATTCAAGTTGGAATCATACAGGATATTCAAATCATTCAGGACAAGTTATTTAACAAACTTTGATGCTCTATCCTTGTTTTTCATCTGTAGCCTTTTAGCAAATTTAGGAAATCATACTAGTACTATTAAGTCCCCACACTGATTTGAACTTTCAAGAATTGTAGCCACAGTGATTGTCAGTATACTTGTCCTCTTAAATCCATACATAGACTTTCCACACAGTTTGGTGATCGTTTTAAAGGTTTGTTTATTTCAACAAGCATTTGTGGATCTCACACTTATATGGTAATCAACATTCCTTAGGAGATTTTTGAGCGGTCTTAGGGTAGTATTCAAGAAGAGACTATTCTAGAGTTTTCAAAGAGAAGCCAATCCTCAGGTAAGTGCAATCGCACAGTAGAGAGGTGGCAAACAACAATGAGTTGTAGAATATATAGGTTATGCTTATCCTCAGGTCAGTGCCACCGCACAGCAGAGAGGCACATAATCTATCTTCTTGTTTGAGCAATTTTTCTTCTTTTAGCACAGATCTCACCAACAACCTAGGTTATCAGTTTAATTGTATTTGCATTTTTCATGTGCTTTTACTCATGCTTTGGTCTTATGCACACTTTTATGGCGCTTATTTTGCTCGTCGCCCCTTATTGGAATCTTGTGATTGTGTTAACCAGGGATAAGGTGTTACCCACAGCTAGTCAAATATTTTAGTTTGATCTTGAGATCACCAAACAGGTCTAGTCATATATTGTGTTGAATATACTGACATATCAACTGTGGTCTAGCAACCTCTAGGTCTACTTTCTTTGTGTTACGTTAGTAGTAGCTAGCTTAACTATCATATTTCCTTTTATATTGCTCAGACTACACCGACTTATACTTGAACTTTGCATCTTTTTCAAATT
Organism: Flaveria trinervia; assembly: GCA_025506515.1. NCBI lineage: Eukaryota > Viridiplantae > Streptophyta > Magnoliopsida > Asterales > Asteraceae > Flaveria > Flaveria trinervia. The sequence goes on along the minus strand of CM046450.1, from coordinate 22,576,885 downwards.
TTGATTTTTAAAGTCCCAAATGGTTTGTACCTGTGTACTATCATATTCCAAACATTAAATCGGTATTACACATACGATCTTATTTATTATCGGCTCGCCTCTCCTTTTCCCTCGTTTTTTTCATACCTATTCTCCCCCTAAAATACTAAAACCTCTAAGGATTTGCGTTTTAGGATTTTAATGAGCAAGGAAAGACACTAAGTGTAATTAACGAACTAACATTAAACAAAAACAAGAGAATAAAACTTAAATAACACTAAAATTTAAAAATTAAAAGAAACTAGACGCGATGCATCGAACTATGCATGGTCATCTTCAGGAATGACCTCACTTTTCTTTTTAACGCCATTGACCTCTAACAGATATAGAAAATGTGGTTTGTCAAAAGTGTTTGTATAGAGGTCAGCGCGTTGAAAATCAGTGTTTATTTTTATCACATCGATTAATTTCTTTTCAAAACAGTCACGTATGAAGTGATATATGATTCCGATGTGTTTGGTCTTAGGATGTGGACAAGGTTTTTAGTGACTGCAATCGCAGCAGAGTTATCAACAAAGATAGGAGTGGAAGTGAAATGCAAACCGTAATCCCGCATTTGCTGTTGAATCCATATGATTTGAGAACAACAGCTTGCAGCAGCAACGTATTCGGCTTCACATGTTGACAAAGAAACAGAGGTCTGCTTCTTACACTGCCAGGTTACTAATCTTCTCCCAAAGAACTGACACCCTGCTGATGTAGACTTGTAGTTCATCTTGCATCTGCCATAATCCGAGTCATTATACATTGTAAGTTCAAAGTCATCATCATGAGGATACCACAACCCAAGTGTGGGTGTGCCCTTCAGATAACGAAATATCCTTTTGACCCCAATTAGATGATTCACCTTAGGCTTTGCCTGATATCATGAGCATAAACAAGTAGCATACATGATATCTGGTCTTGAGGCAGTGAGATACATGAGAGATCCAATCATCCCTCGGTACATAGTGGCATCTACCAGATCACCGTTCTCATCGGGTGCTACATCATGGTTTGTAGCCAGTGGAGTGCCAGTTGTGGAAGCATTCTCCATGTCAAACCGACTGAGAATATCTCCTACGTACTTGATCTGATATAAGAAGATTCCTTTTGATGTCTGATCCACCTGTAACCCGAGAAAGAACTTCATCTCCCCCATGGCACTCATTTCAAACTCCGCCTTCATTACTGCTTCAAGTTCTTTGCATAATTCTTCGTTCTTTGAACCGAAGATTATGTCATCTACATAGATCTGTACTAGCAGTAAGTCTCCATCTTTTTCTTTGATAAACAGTGTGCAGTCAATGACTCTCCTGCGAAATCCATGTTTTACAAGATGGGTTGAAAGTTTCTCATACCAAGCCCGTGGAGCTTGATGAAACCCGTATAGAGCCTTTTCGAGTTTGTAGACTCTATTCCGATGATATGGATCCTCAAATCCCTCGGGTTGACTGAGATACACTATTTCTCTGATCTCACCATGAAGGAATGCACTCTTCACATCAAGTTGATTAACTTTGATTTTCATATAAGATGCATAGGCAAGGAAGATGCGGATGGCTTCCATCCTTGCCACTGGTGTAATACTTCATTGTAGTCAATACCTTCAACTTGTCGAAAACCCTGAACAACAAGCCGAGCCTTGTTTCTAATGATCACCCCTTGATCATCTTTCTTGCATTTCAAGACCCATTTGGTGCCAATGACTTTAGCACCTTTAGGTCTATCAACTAGTGTCCATACACCTAACTTCTTAAACTGAAGAAGTTCTTCCTGCATGGCAGTAACCCAAGCCTCATCATTTAGTGCTTCACTAACATACTTTGGCTCAAACTGAGACACAAAGCAGCGGTATGCACCGTCGTGAAGGTATCCATTTTCCATCATAGAGGCATAATCAGCTGAGTATAGTTGATTTCTAGTCTGAACCCCTGATCTCACATCTCCTATAATATTATCCAATGGATGATAGATGTTTAGACGTGATCGAGGAGTTGTTGGAACAACCACCTCAGAGTCAAGATTATGAGCATTTGGTTCTAGGTTGGAGGAAGTCGGAGTCTGAGGTTCTGATGATTCTGAAGTATCACTAGCTGATGCTGGTGAACTTGTGGTAGTCGGAACCTGTATATCTTGGTTGATCTGATCATTTTCTTCATTGTCTTCATCAGAGGAAGAATCACTCACATCAACTGCTCCCCCTGGGTTGGTAGTATCATGACTTGTTGAATCTTGAGATGGTGTGTTCAAGACATCGTACATCATCTTGTTTGCCAACTCGTCTTCTAAGGTGGGAATAGGTATGTTGAAGGTCTTGAAGAATCCATCATAGTCGAAGAAGTAGGCAGACCCTTTTCCAGCAGGTGGTGTGAGATATCTCTGAACATCAACATTACACCACACCTCTACTTGGCTGTGAGTTATTGTAAACCCTCTTGTTGGTAATTGTATCCTAGAAAGATACCTTTATCAATCTTCTCACTGAATTTTCCCTCCTGAGTCTTCTTCAGCAGGGTGCACGAAGCGCCAAACGGCTCAAGATATTCAAAGTTAGGTTTACGTCGCTATAATAACTCGTAGCACGTTTTTCCATGGCGTTTTACTATTAGAACTCGATTAAGAGTATAACATGCATTTGCCACTGCTTCATTCCAAAATTGGATAGGCCGTTTCGAGTCTGCCAGCATTGTCTGTGCCGTCTCTATCAAGCTGAGGTTCTTTCGTTCAGCAACGTTGTTCATCTGAGGGGTATAAGCTGAGGTAAATTAATGCACAATTCCTTTTTCCTTGCAATAGGCCTCCATCCTCTGATTCTTAAACTCGGTTCCATTGTCTGAGCGCACCTGTCGTACCTTCAGCTTGTATAGGGATTCCAGCGTAGTTACCAATTCCTTGAAGGTTTCAAATGTTTCTGATTTGGATTTCAGAAACATTACCCAAGAGAACCTTGAGTAGTCATCAGTAACTACATAGCAATACAAGTCGCCAGCGATGCTACTTGTACTGATGGACCAAACAGATCCATGTGAAGAAGCTCAAGAGGAAGTTCAATAGAATGAACTTTCTTTTTCTTATGAGACTTCTTCGTCTGTTTACCCTTTTTGCATGCAACACAGAAATCCGGGAGTTGGAATTTTTGACATTTACTCCCTCACAAGATCATCCTGAATCAAGTGATTCATTTTTCTAGGATTTATGTGTCCCATTCTTCTCAGTAGCTTTGGACAAGAAGCATTGGACTTCACGATCTGTTGTGGAGGCCTTTGAGAGATCCAAGACATCAAGATCATTATATCTTGAAGCTGACACTAGGATCTGATCCTCCAGGATCATGTATTCTTTCTTTAGAACGTAACACTTCTGGTTGTCAAAACTACCTTGAATCCTTTATCACAAATTTGAGAGACTGAAAGCAAGTTATTTTGTAATTGTTGGACATAGTTTACCTTATCAAACTTAACCTTCTTATTTCCCACTTCTCCTTGGGCTGTGATATACCCACCTTTGTTTCCAGCAAATGAAACATGCACTCCTTTAATTTGTCTAACATTTGACAAGAGAGCTCTGTTCCCTGTCATGTGCCTGGATGCTCCGCTATCTACAATCCATGTGTTAGTCTCAGCACTATAACGAACACCCTGCACATTTAATGAAAAAATTAGTTCATGTTAGGAACCCAAGCCTTAACTGGCTTGGGTTTCCCTAAGGCATCATATATCATAAACTCAACCCACTAACCCTTTGAGGTTAAGGATTGATCAGAATTCTATTTGTTCTCATTTTCAGGCATTGAGGAGGTTTTTTCTTTCCATAATCCAGATTTGTGTAAGGTCTGTTTGTGATAAACAGGCGACTGGCTGATGGTTGAACTTTGGGTTCACTATCCCTTTTAGGAGGCGTCATTGAGTTCCTCTTAAAAGATCTAGATGTAGATGCAGAAAGTTCAACTTTCTTCCTCGGTGTCTGGTAATAAGGACAATGAGACGCTATGTGACCATACTCTCCACAATTATAGCAGGATATGCTTTCAACTTTACGGTTTATTTGTTTTGGTGGAGATGTAGATGTCACACGGTCAACCTTATTGTGTTTGGACTGAGACACTACTTTGTTAGATGTATGAGTTGGTTTTGCAAACTTAATTGCTTTACCTGGTTTTACATCTTTAATCTCTTGTTTCCCTGGACTGTGACATGATGCACATGATTGATTAGATTTTATAGTCTTTTTAGGTTCTTGTTTGACTTTATTTGACCCTGACTTTAAACTAAATTTTTCAAAATCTTTTTCCAGGTTAACACAAGACATCTTTCCTATTGCCTTTGAAGTGGCCTCCTTTTGTTTAGAGTCGGATTCACTTGATTTACTTATGGAATCGGATCATTAACAAGAGGAGTAGACTCCATGTGATCCTTGATGGGGTTATTGTTAATTGGTTTACGTTTAGTGTTCATCAAGGTCTCAGGTGGTGGTGGAACCACTTTGTATCCCAGCCCCTCCCCATTATTTCTCTCTCTCACTAAGTGTTGGACAATGTGTGATGAGCTTGTCCAACTATGCAGTTTTTGTTTTAATGAATTGACTTCTACTTCTAAAACTGCTTTCTGCTTCTTAGTGTCCTCAAGAGAGTTCAGATAGTACCTAATGTCATTTGCTTGGTTAAAGGCAACTACCTCAGTTTCCCTAAGCTGTTTATTTAATAGGTCTATCTTTTCCTTGTAACTGTGCTCGTTTTGTTTTAACACTCTATTCGCTTCTGTGCACAGTTCCAGATCCTTTACTAAGCTATCATTATGATCTAATAGCCTCGCAAATTTTGAATCTATGACTTCTATGAGTTTATTACATTCTAAGCAAGCATGATTATTAAACAGTTAGTCAGTAGTACTTACCTGAGATGTTGAAGAAGAATCAGCCATGAGTGCTGACTCGGTTGTCTCTGGTTCTGGTGATTCAGATGATGATGTAGATTTTTCTTCTTCAGGAAGGTAGTTGATCACATTTGTAATATCTTCAGAATTTGACATCGCGAGCTCTACTACTATATCTCCCTCACTTGCATAATCGTCATCAAAATCCTCCACACTAGCTGTATTGGACTATCCTGGTGAGACGAACCGAAAGCTCCAGTCCTATCCTCCATCCTCATTAGCAGTTGAGGCTTTTGGATCTTTACTTGATGAGTCAGAATTACTAGCTGTGGCCTTGTCTTGATGATTAAATGATGAGAAGGGATTGCCATTACCTGTCTTCTATGGTTTTATACACTCCCTCTTGAAGTGTCCCTTCTCACCACAGTTGAAACATGTAACCTTTGACTTATCAAACCCAAAGGTTGTGTCTTTTGTGGCAACCAGATTCTGTCCGGTCTTTTTGAAAAACTTTTTAGCTCGTCGGACAGCACTTGCCAGAGCCCACATTATGTCCATACGTTCCAACTTCATTTCATTCACCTGCTCATAATCTTCATCTGCCAGGTGGCAGTTACCTATCTTTCCAGCAATTAATCCATCGTAGGATTGAACCACCGCAGCTAAAAGGTCCATATGTTCTCTGGCCACCTCCACAGTTACATTCTCGAGGTTGTCGATTTTAAGCGTTGTTGCATTAGCTTCAGGTATCATATATTGGGTGCTGGATGACCCTGACATTTCGGATCCTGAAGTTGAGGGTTGTGCTAGAACTGTTGCGCTTGAGATGAAGGCGGTTTGTAGTGGGGCTCCAGATGTCTTGACTGAAGGAGTAGCATTGTAGAGTGCAGGATTCTGATCGTAATTAGCCTTTTGGGCTCGATACTTCATCCTAAGCTCCTCTTCTCTCAGTTTCAGAATAAAGTCATTTATATCTAACTTCGAGAGCATTTCATTCTGTCTGAGATTTGAAACAAACGAAGCCTATTTTTCTGGTAATCCATCAACAAAGTTGGATACCTTATCTTCCATCGAAGTAACCACTCCATGAGTGTGCATCTCACTCATCAAGTGGTAGAATATATCGATCATATCATCAAGGCCTTCTTTTCCCATAGAAGAGAAGTTGTCAAACTCCTTCTTCAAAGCTTTTGCCTTGATAGCCTTTAGAGAGGCATTTCCGTTATACCTCTTCTCCAACACATCCCAAAGTTTCTTTGCTTGAGTATACTCTGAATACTGATGGAAAATATCCTTCGTAATAGACTGAGTAAGCAAAGCGTAGACTTTCTTCTCAGCATTGTGTTTTACCTTCTGTGCATCCGACATGCCACTTAGAGTAAGTTTTACTCCGTCAGCTCCTACTGGCATGCTGTATCCCGACTCTATTGCCTCCCACAAATTTGTATCCACTCCATTTAAGTAGATTTCGAACCGTTGCTTCCATTGTGGGTAGTCGTCTAACGTAATAAGTTTTGGGGGTTTATTGTGAATTCCCACTTCGTTCTCCAACAACAGTAGATTCTGAATACGTGTGTCTCTACTTGCTGTGTATGCTGAAAACTGATCCTCCAATTCATTTAACTTTACTGTTTAACAAACTGCTGATGGATGCGAATGATGGTATGCGATTGGGCTTATTCGGGCGATTGAACAAGTGCGGATGGTTCAATCGTGCGACTGAACAAATGCGGATGAGTCGGTCGTCTGAATGAACTAATGTGATTGAACAGTCCGAATGAAAATCTCAGTCTTATGAATGAAGGTACGAATGAGTCCAATCGTGCGGTTCGAGAATGCGAATGAACTCAGTCGTGCGATTGAGTCAATCGTGCGACTGAACCTGCTGAAGTTTGATAATTCATAGGTTAAACTTGTTTTGGCCGTAAAAACTCGAATTTTACCAACCCTAATAGCCGTATGCCGGAAAAACTACACTTTTCGATCAGGAAACGTCTAATACTCCGTTAGACACAAAACGATTGTGTTTTTGATGCAAAAACTATTGAATCAACACGTAATCAAGAGCCAAAGCTCTGATACCACTTGTTAGGATCTGGTATTTGACCAAACACAATTGATTAACGTGTTAAACCAAACTAAATAGTGCAGAATCCTATTTGATTGGCGATTCAATCAGTGAGAACGCACATAGACACAATAATGTATTGAATCTAACGTCAAGAATCGATTAAGAATCGATCTACGGCGTTCTATGAACTTGGAGTACGAACTTAGAGGCTTCTGGACGGCTAGGGTACGTCTGGAGTCGAAGTGGAATAAATGCTTACGTTTTTCCACGAATTAGGTGGTATTTATAGGTTAGGGTTGCTCATTCGGGCGACTGAACCATTAGCATGGTTCATTCGTGCGATTGAGCCATGCGGTTGATCCATTCGCACAACTGATTGTTCAGTCGTGCGACTGAGTCAGACGCATGAAGTTGTTCAGCGTATGAACTATTTAGACGCATGGACACTTAGTCGCATGGCCATTCGGAAGCATGACCACTGTTGGGGCGTATGGTCCAGTCGGACGTATGAGAACTTCACTTCACCAAGTTTGAATGTATTCAATATTATAACATTATGCATAACAATTCAAACAATCACAAACCTATATAATCAAGTCAATATGCGTTAAACAACTCATTAATGAAATATTAAACATTATAAACACAACCAAACATTTTGTATTTCATTAATACCCAATAATTACATTAGTGTAAGACATATTACATTCAGATCAGGATCTAGGTACATATATGTATCAACATGTTTACATAAAAAGAATGACCAAAATTTTAATTAAAAATAATATTACTCGTAATTTAAAGTCTATATTACAACACAATTTAAAAAATTAATATTTCTAACATAAAAATTAAAGAAATGGAACTTCATATAACAAACATAAGTCATACAGATAATACGTGAACACAAGGAACATTCAAATTAACATAATAATTAATAAATTAATCATAGTGCAAACAACTGAAGAATTAATACAAAAATATAACCATTATGCTCGTATGTATACGTAATGAACCACAAAAACAAAGTCAATACAAAAAAATAGAATGAATTTTCATGGGTACATATATGTAAATAACTGTAAGAATCATATAATACATACCTTCATCTTCAGCTTCTGCATCAACATGCATAATATCCTTATGTTTATCAGGACAAATTAACGATTCATCGAAAGTCGAAATTTGAATCGAACAATTACCATGTTCAATAATCGAAGAATCAATGGAATTAACTATTTCCTTGCTGAATTCGAAAAATCCCCATCAAAAGACAGAAATACCGAATTCATCACTTTTGATTACAAAAAAATGCGAAATGAACAATCCGATGTAAAAAGTAATAACTTCGTATGATTACGGTAAACAAATAAAAAATACATACGAATCTTACATAAAATGGAAAAGAATCTTAAAGGAATAACTCATATAGAAACTAAAATTTTTTTTGAGAGAAATCAGGGATTAGTTATTATTAATAAATATCTAATAAATCTTGTGAATAAGAAATTACTATTTTACCCTTTTAGCTAATTAATTTAAAACTAGTATTTGTGACCCGCGCTTTGTGGCGGGGACACTTATCGGCAGGTTATCTCATGAGTCAAGTATACTTAAAATGGGTCGGTTTAGAATGGCGATAACTTTTATTAATTGTCATTAAAGTTACCATAGTATTGACATAATGTTGAGGCTGTATCAAAAACACTTTTGACAGTTTTGGTAACTTTAGCAAATACAAACAAATTTAATTGTGCATTAATAGTGCTCAATGACATGAAATAAATATAACTTACTTTTGTTAAGGTGTTAAATATAATTTTGTTGTAATCTTACTCATTCATAAAGCTAAAGTGAAAGGGGAGAAGATTAGTGCTGAATTAGAAACTGAATTGAATTCTTGACACAGAATACCTTTGATTCCCAGCTTCAATATTGCCTGTTGGCTGTTCTTCTCACTCCTGCATTGCTTTGAACTTTCACTCCCACCTGAATTTCATCTAAAGAATATATTAGAAACAAACAGTTTGTATAAATATAACGAACACAAACATTTTCATTTAAATGCAAAGAATCTGGAACACCGAATCAAACCCTTAAGCTTTCAACATGCATTCCAATACCCTATTTAAAGATAAAAACAGGCTAATATAACACCAACTATAAATACATAATTAAAGGATTTACCCAAGACTCTTTGCATCTAAAAGATTAGTCAACAACCAAGAACTGTCTACATTAATTTAGTAGTTGTCGATAGCATGCTTCATCATAGTATAAGGGAAGAAAGCAGATGAGTTCTTCATTCGACTAACCTGGTTGGTAACCTCTACCTTCATATATACCCAACCTTGAGTTCTTCATTCCACTCTCGTATTAAAGAAAACTTTACCTGAAAGCCTAAGGAGAAGAAAGTTGACTTCACAAACAGATTAATATTCAGTTTTAATCTAACACATTATGTACCTTACATATATATGTGCATACACATATACTACATTGTTAGATAAAACTTTTTTAAAACGTTTACATGGTAAAACACTAAAGGGAGGAGATGGAGTGACACACAAAAACAAATTTGCTCGACCTAGAAATAATTTTCTTAACCGATGACAATAGGCAAAAAAAGTATCAGGTTATCCGGAAGGCAATTTTCTATAAGCAAGCATACTAAAGAGTAGAAATAGATCTATGGAATGGTTACGAATATGTGATAAAAAATATTTAACGTATGATGTTAAAAATTAATTCTTGAGAAATGTGTAATCATAAGGCAAAGAAATAAATGATTTTTGGCTGAATTATGTTTATTTAAACTCACTTTAAAAAAGATGAAATTTAATCAGAGTTTCAACACTACTTGAAGACCAAGCATTTACCGAACAAATCAATGGTTTAACACATGGCTAAGTACGAACATGGCATACCACAACAGGGCGTTTTTTGACCTTCAATTTTAGTGCTTTAGTATCACGTTTGAGAGCAGACCATAATTGTTTACTTTACTCTTCGATTTTGGTCCTATAAGCATTTTTACAATGAAAAGTTAGTGTTCCTTGTACTTGGTCCTTCAAGCAGGGTATTTTGTCCACACATAGGAGGATGAAGCTATTCTAAAGGGATGAGTGAATTTTACCCTAAATCCATCTCTTTTTACACCCTACTAATTGCAAACAAAAGCCTTAAAAATACGTGTAAACACTGAAATATATAACAATGAAAAAACCAAAGAAATCAAATGCCTTCAAAAGGTCAAAGGAAGTGATGCAGCTTTACACTTATTCATCTGATGGAAGCAATAATACAAACGAACAGAGGTATGAAACTATCGTAGAAGTGACAAATTACGAATCTACAAACCTAATTTTTTAGGTGAAAAAAATCAAGGAAACAAAAAAGTATAGAAAGTAAGAAGATTACCTTAGCTTTAGCTTGTTGGTGAAATTAGTAGCCCTCAACCTATAAACAGTGGCCATGGAAGAAAACTAATGTAAACTGGCGAAGGAGAGGCAGTAGAACGAAACCCTTTATCTTAAATGTTATTTTAGAAACATGGTCATCTTCATCTTCATCTTCATCTTCATCTTCATCTTCCTCTTCCTCTTCCTCATTGATCATCTGAACAAAAACAAATATTATATAAACAAAATCGGTGGTAAAATTAGGGTTAAGTTTATTTTGAGACAGACAAAAAGAAAGATAGAAAGAAGCATTTAATCTTCCTCACCATAATTGTCTGGTGTTATGATACTACCAATCACCACCACAGAACCGGTAGAAACCTAAAAACATCTGCCTGTCGATGTTCTTTTCTCTATTATCTCTTGTATGTATAAGGTTTGAAGCGATGAACGTTGAATTCCAGAGGATCATCGCAAATTTTAGAGGCCACCAACGAATTGAAGCAAGTCTAAAGCATATGATACAACAAAGTTTTGCACAAAAAACATTTAAAGCATACTGTACAATACCATAATGCAGAAAAAACTTAGTAATTAGTATTATTTAAATTATATTAAAAAAATATGATTGGTGGATTATAATTTTTATAATTTTCAATTATAATCTTAGTTTTCATTTGATCCCTCCTATATATATATGTATATATATATATATATTATGTATATATATGTTATATATATATATGTATATATGTATATTATATGTATATATGTATATATGTATATATGTATATATATATGTGTATATGCATATATGTATATATATATGTATATATATATGTATATTATATGTATATATATGTTATATATATATATATGTATATGTATATATATATATATATATATATGTATATATACGTATATGTATATATATATGTATATATGTATATATGTATATATATATGTATATATATGTATATATACGTATATGTATATATATATGTATATATATGTATATATGTATATTATATGTATATATACGTATATGTATATATATATGTTATATATATATATATGTATATATGTATATATATATATGTATAATATATGTATATATATGTATATATATGTATATATGTATATGAGGGTGCAAATGAGAACCATCTTTTTTGTCAGAACTCTAGGAACCAATTTTAGCCACTCATTTTTTATCGCATGCAAATCACATGTCATTTCTCCCATTTTTTAAAACATTCATAACTTTTTTCACGTAATCATTTTTTCAAAAAATATCACTATAAAATTCAGTATTTTTTATTTTTCCAACGCCTACCATATTAATATACTTTTCTAAAAAAATAGTACATCCGTTGTTTACATATGTGTAAATCTAGTTATGCGCATGTATAGGACTGGATTTACACATGTGTAAATCCGATATTACACATGTATAAAACGAATTTCCTTAAAAAAACGTGATTTTTTTTAATAATTTTTCTTTATTTTTTTATGAAAGAGAGAGAGTAGGGGAATATTTTTGTGTTTTTATTATTTTTAATTATTCTAATTTTTATGGTATTTTTTTTATTTATTTTTTAAATATATTTTTATTAAGTATAATTTTTTTATTAAAACTTGGTGATTAAGATTGGTTCCTAGAATTTTCACAAAAAAATTAGTTCTTATTTGATCCATTTCCTATATATGATAGAATTCAAATAAAAATAACTAAATCATGTGAGAACAAAAAGAACAACCACCAACAATCGTATTTTTCTTTCTATTTTCTAATTAGTTTTATTAGAAGGTTGTAATTGTAATTTTCATTACAAATTAATTAATTAATTAATTTTGTAACTCTTCTATTTTAGGAAATAATATACCTATCTTTTAATTTTAATAATTTACTATTTCTTGAATTCAAATATCATTAGATCTTATTTTATGTTATAAAGTCAAAGCAAATTATTCAACAAATTAACAATTTAACCATATTATTTCTGTAAGTATTTTCATATGTTTCAAATATCATATAATTTTTTTAATGTAAAATAAAATCATAAAAGAAAGAGAACATTTAACGAGGATCTTAGTTGAATTTAATAATATTATCTACGACCTTCTTTATTCCATATATTATCCGAATATTATATGTTTTGTTTTGATACTATTAAACTTAATTATGCATCTCTAACATATTTTCGTCCTTATCACATAAAATCATTTTGGAGTACTTTTTATATGCTTATAACATTACTTTTCCCGATCATGCTTTAAATTATTCATCTCTTATTGTTTTTGTGTTTCGATATTCACTGGAGTTTCACATGATGCAACCTGTTAGAAAATCAAATGGTCAATCTAATAACATCAAAGAAGGTAAGTTTATTATTTTATATGATAAAATTCAGTACCAAGATTGAAACTATATAGAAAAGTACTTAATCATACATATGGATTCGTGTTCGTAATTGTTGAAACATATTTATATATTTATTTTTTTGTACGTGTAGGAAAATTTTTATTCTCAAACGTATATTTTGTTTCAAAATTTACAATTCTCATACATGACTTATATGCGTATATGCTTGTACTTTTACATAATAACACATGTTAGTAACACATGTAACGTTAATTAGCATCCCTACACATTGGTTTATGTTGTATGTGTAGGACAATTTGACAAAATAATGTAGGTATTATTTTAATAAAAAAATCCTATTTTTTATTATTTGTTTTCTCGTTTTCAATCCCTCAGGATATTAGATCACATTCATTGCAGAGTCAAGTTCTGAACTTAATACTAGCGAACAAGGTAAGTTTGTCCTAGTTGTTAACTTAAAAATGAAAATTTTATTGCATCATTTATTTCCGTCCACATTATTGAAATTTGACCATAATCACAACCTACACATTTTATGTTACATGTGTAGTACTTTGTTAACTTCTGTATCATAAATGAATTCAAAATGATGATATATATTATTCAAAAATTTAACCATAATCACAACCTACACATTTTAAGACTTACACGCAGGACATTGTTAATTGTTGCTTGTTGCTCCTAAACAATTTTCATCACTCACGTATTCTTTTCCCTCAGTTTTCCTTTATTTATTTATGCGTATTTACAGTTATTAAGGATCTTGAGATGTCAGTTATCGAAAGTGTTCAGCCTATCACTAGCAAACAAGGTAAGATTATCACATAATCAATCTTTTTAGTTTTTATTTTTAATTCAATTGACATTGCAAGATTTAATATAAACTATGTTAAGTAAAAAACTTAGTATTAACTCAATAATTTATCAACATACTACGAAGTACTTTAATTATTCAGTACATACTACCATGTGGATTCAACCTTTTAAAATTCCTACATTATATAATGTGACGTATATAAAACTTCTTTCTACACATTTCTCATACCCACCTTACATTTAGAACAACCTACACATGTATCTTAATATGTAATACGTAAAATTATTTATTTAATACGTAAAATTTTTTGGGTGACTATATGAATTGATTTGGAGGGAAAATCTTGGACAAAATCTTACAATAGTTCTAGAAACACGTACATAAAAAACGAATTAAGTTCTATTTTACTTTTTGAGGTTTGTTAAAAATAATAAATTTCCTTCAAAAAGTTAAAAACATTAATTTACCTCCAAAAATTTTATAATTTTTTTAATTTCAGTACAAAGTTATATCAGTTGTTTCAATTTAATCCAAAATAATAAAACTTTTGAAGTGAAATTAAAACAAAATAAAAAACTTTTGAAGGTATATTGATGTTATTAATTTTTTGAAGGAAAATAATTATTTGTGTTAAACCTTAAGCAACAAAATTGAAATTAACTTTAAAAAAAACCAACTTAATAAGCAACAAAGTTTGACATCAAGAAATGTGATACACCTCATATATAACTAATTTTTACTTTTGTAAATGTAATATATGCTACTAAAAGTATATTTTCCTACACAAGTTGTCTATCCTACACTATTTTTAATACAAAAACTCTAAAATAAAATCAAATATAAAATTATTCAACCTGCACTACATACAAAAAGAACAATAGACAGGAGATTCTCACTTAAACCAACCCATGTAACACTATCCTATATAAATTTACAAGACTCCTACACATAAGCAATCGCTTAAAATATTTAAATATATATATTTAAATTAAATAACATCAAAATAAAATTCAAGATAACTTATTAGAATAACTACATGCTATGCAAAGGAGAAATAACAATAACTTTTTTATCACATATAACTTTATCCTACACAAACTATTTACATTTCTTACACATGTCATTCCAGTGATAGGGGTAGAAGCTATAAGGAAGAAGACTAATATTTAAATCCTAGTAAACGGTATATAAGAATTGGAGTGGTTTAGTAATAGGTGTAGATGAATGTTTGTTAGTTATTATGAAAAAATAGAATTCTTACACATGAAAAGAAATCACCTACACAACAAAATAATTCCATTCACTTGACTAAAAGAATGCCTACACTTGAGAACATCACATCAACTTTAGTGATACATATAACAAAGTAAAAAATCACACGCACTGAAAAATATAGCCTGCGCTACTGCTACTTGCACCATCCAATAAAAAATAAAAAATAATATATATATGTGGCATGCTTGAGTTTGACATCAAATAATTAATTGATTCTTACACTCCTTAAAAATAGATGAAGTTAAATAAGGAAACATGATAAACGTATATTTGCATTAAAACTTGTAATAATATATTGACTAATTTGCCCTTAGGTTATATTTTTTTCATTAATTTGCTATAGTATCATTATTTGATCTAGCCATCGATTACATTTAATCATGGTTGTAATTAGTTACTTTTGTTCTCGCAATAAAATCTTATTCTGTCATGAACCCTCCCATATATATTGTAGGTACATGTGTCCTTAGTTTCTGAACTTAATGTAATATGTTTTAATGTCTTACACTTATGTAATACTTGGGTACTTAATGAAATGTAAATGTTTGTTGTGATTATAATGTTTAATATTTCATTAATGAGTTGTGTAACGCATATTAAATTGATTATATAGGTTTGTGATTGTTTGAACTAGTATAAATAATGTAATAATATTGAATACGTTCAAACTTAATAAGATGAAGTTGTCATGCGTCCAAATGGACCATGCACCCCAACAGTGGTCATGCGTCTGAATGGCCATGCGACTAAGTGTCCATGCGCCTAAATAGTCCATACGCCTGAACAACTTCATGCGAATGACTCAATCGCACGACTGAATACTCAGTCGTGCAAATAGATCAACCGCATGGCTCAATCGCACGACAAAACCATGCTAATGGTTCAGTCGCACGAATGAGAAACCTAAATCTATAAATACCACCTAATTCGTGAAAAAAAACATTGAACACACTTCGACTCCAGACGTACCCTAGCCGTCCAGAGACCTCTAAGATCATACTCCAAGTTCATAGATCGCAGTAGATCGATTCCTAATCGATTCTTAACGTTAGATTCAATTACTTAATTGTTTCTATGTGCGTTCTCACTGATTGGATCGCCAATCAAATAGGATTCCGTGCTATTTGATTCGGTTTACACGTTAATCAGTTAGTACATCATCCCGTACACGATCCCTAACAAGTGGTATCAGAGCTTTGGCTCTTGATTGTGTGTGATTCAATCATTTTTGTTACAAAAATTGTGTTTTTTCACTAAAAATGCAATATTTTTGTGTCAAACGGGGTCTTAGACGTCTCCTGGTCATAAAGTTTGGTTTTTCCGGCATACGACAATTAGGGTTAGTGAAAATTCGA
Source organism: Flaveria trinervia (assembly GCA_025506515.1). Classification (NCBI taxonomy): domain Eukaryota; kingdom Viridiplantae; phylum Streptophyta; class Magnoliopsida; order Asterales; family Asteraceae; genus Flaveria; species Flaveria trinervia. Next base: position 22,560,691 of record CM046450.1, on the reverse strand, counting down.
GGTTTTGGGGCCAAACCACGTTAAACCTAGAAATTTTCGAATTCTAGCAGCCTCAATCGCACGACTGAACTCATTCGCATAACCCATACGCATGATTGGACTCATTCGTACTTCTATTCGTACGACTGAGAACTCTATTCAGACTGTTTAACCGCATTAGTTCATTCGGCCGACTGACTCATCTGCATTAGTTCAATCGCACGATTGAACCATCAACATAGTTCAATCGCCCGAATAGTTAAATCTACTTCCTTCATACACAGCAGGTAGAGACACACGTATACAGAACCTACTGCTATTGGAGAATGAAGTGGGTAATCATAATAAACCCCCAAAGCTTATCACGTTAGACGAGTACCCACAGTGGAAGCAACGTTTTGAAATCTACTTAAATGGAGTAGATACAAATCTATGGGAGGCTATAGAGTTGGGGTACAGCATGCTAGTAGGAGCTGATGGTGTCAAACTTACTTTAAGTGGCATGACTGATGCACAAAAGGTAAAACACAATGCTAAGAAGAAAGTCTACGCTTTGCTTACCCAGTCTATTCCGAAGGATATCTTCCATCAATACTCGGAATATACGCAAGCAAAGAAATCATGGGATGCATTGGAAAAGAGGTATGATGGAAATGCCTCACTCAAGGCTATTAAGGCCAAAGCATTGAAGAAAGAGTTTGACAACTTCTCTTCAATGGGAAAGGAAAGCCTGGACGACGTAATCGGCAGATTCTACCACTTGATGAGTGAGATGCACACTCATGGAGTAACAACGTCGATGGATGATAAAGTATCCAACTTTGCTGATGGATTACCAGAGAAATGGGCTTCCTTTGTTTCAGATCTTAGACAAAATAGGATGCTCTCGAAGTTAGATATAAATGACTTCATTCTGAAACTAAGAGAGGAGGAACTAAGGATGAAGTATAGAGCCCAAAAGGCCAACTATGATCAGAATCCAACACTTTACAACGCGACTCCTCAAGCCAAGACATCTGGAGCACCACTACAGACTACCTTCGTGTCAAGCTCCTCTGGTCCAGCACAGGCATCTACTTCAGGTACCGAGACATTAGGGTCATCTGCTACCGAGTATATTATACCTGAAGCCAATGCAGGAAAATTAAAGACCGATAACTTCGGTAATGTGACTGTTGAGGTGGCCAGAGAACACATGGATCTTTTAGCTGCTGTAGTCCACTCTTATGATGGACTAATTGCTAGAAAGATAGGGAACTGCCACGTGGCTGATGAAGATTACGAACAGGTGGACGAGACTGAGTTGAAACGGATGGACATTATGTGGGCCTTAGCGAGCGCTGTCCGACGAGCTAAGAAGTTTGTTAAGAAGACCGGACAGAACTTGGTTGCAACTAAGGACACAACCTTTGGCTTTGATAAATCAAAGGTGACCTGTTTCAACTGTGGTGAGAAAGGGCACTTCGAAAGGGAGTGCGTGAAGCCAAAGAAGACTGGCAATGGGAATCCTTTCTCCACGTTCGATCGTCAGGAGAAACCACTAGCAGTCCTACTTCATCAAGCAAGGATCCTAAAAGCCTTGACTGCTAACGAGGATGAAGGACAGGACTGGAGCTTTCGGTTTGTCTCATCGGGAGAGACCAACATAGTTAGTGTTGAGGATATAGATGACGATTCCGCCAGTGAGGGAGATATAGCAGTAGAGCTCGCGATGTCCAATCCTGAAGACACTATACCAGTGGTCAACCACTTACCTGAAGAAGTAAAATCTGCAAAAATGTTAGAATCACCAAAACCCGAGACAACAGACTCGGCACTCATGGCTGACTCATCACCACCATCTCAGGTAAGTACTACTGACCAGTTGTTTAATAATCATGCTTGTTCTGACTGTAATAAATTTAGGGAAAGCATTGATTCTAAATTTGCTAGGTTATTAGATCATAATGATAACTTAGTAAAGGACCTAGAACTATGCACTAAGGCAAACAGAGTTTTAAAACAAAATGAGCATACTTATAAAGAAAAGATAGACCTTTTGAACAAACAGCTTAGGGAAACAGAAGTTGTAGCCTTTAACCAAGCTAATGACATTAGGTACTATCTTAACTCCCTAGAGGACACTAAGAAGGCAAAAGCAGTTTTAGAAGCAGAAGTTAATTCATTAAAGCAAAAACTACATAGTTGGACAAGTTCATCTCATATTGTCGAACACTTAGTGAGAGAGAGAAATAACGGAGAGGGATTGAGATACAAAGTGGTTCCACCACCACCTGAGACCTTGATGAACACCAAAAATAAACCAATTAATAATAACCCCATCAAGGATCATGTGATGTCCACTCCTCTTGTTAGTGACCCAGATTCAACAAGTACATCACTAAATCTGGCACGAAACAAAAGGAGGCCACTTCAAAGGCAAAAGGAAAGATGCCTTGTGTTAACCTGAAGAAAGAGTTTGAAAAGGTTCATTTAAAGTCAGGTTCAAACAAAGTCAAATCTGAACCTAAAAGGACTATTAAATCTAATCAATCATGTGAATCATGTCAAAGTCCAGGAAAACAAAATGTAAAGGATGTAAAACCAGGTAAAGCAATTAAATTTGTAAAACCAGACTATACATCTAATCAGGAAATGTCTAAGTCAAAACAGGATAAGGTCACCCGTGTGTCACGTACATCTCCACAAAAACAAATAAATCGTAAAGTTAAAAATAGATCCTGCTACAACTGTGGAGAGTACGGACACATTGCGTCTCATTGTCCTTATTATCAGACACCGAGGAAGACAGTTGAACTTTCTGAACCAAAACCTAACTCTTTGAAGAGGAACTTAGTGACGCCTCCTAAAAGAGATAGAGAACACACAAAGTTCAACCCATCAGCCAGTCGTCTGTTTATCACAAACAGGCCTTACACAATCTGGCTTATGGAAGGAAAAATCCTACTCAGTATCTGAAAATAAGAACAAACAGACATCTGAGCTTCCCTCACCCTCAAAAGGTCAATGGGTTGAGTTTATGATGTTTGATGCCTCGGGGAGACCCAAGCCAGTAAAGGCTTGGGTTCCTAACCTGAACTAACGTTTTCATTGAATGTGCAGGGTGTTCGCTATAGTGCTGAAACTAACACGTGGATTGTAGATAGCGGAGCATCCAGGTACATGACGGGGAACAAGGCTCTCTTATCAAACGTCAAACAAATCAAAGGAGGGCATGTTTCATTCGCTGGAAACAAAGGTGGGTACATCACAGCTCAAGGGGAAGTAGGAAATCAGAAAGTGAAGTTTGACAAGGTGAACTATGCTTACTGCAAGGAAAAGGGAATTGTGCATCAATTTACCTCTGTCTACACTCCTCAGATGAACGGTGTTGCTGAACGGAAGAATCACAGCTTGATAGAGACTGCACGGACTATGCTAGTAACTCGAAACTGCCTATTCAATTCTGGAATGTGGCAGTTGCAAATGCATGTTATACACTAAATAGAGTTCTGGTAGTAAAACGCCATGGAAAGACTTGCTACGAGTTACTACAATGACGTAAACCTAACTTAGAGTATCTCGAGACGTTTGGCGCTCCATGCACCCTGCTGAAGAAGACTCAGGAGGGAAAATTCAGCGAGAAGGCTGATGAAGGGTGTTGGACCAAAAGAACCATGAGCCTGATCAGAGAAACCTCTAAGTCCCACAGGACATCACAACAGCTGAAGAAGACCTGATCAGCTGTTCTACAAAGTCTGAAGAATACAACTGCTGAAGTACGTCTGAAGTACTGAAGACAAAGACTGAGACAACAGCTGAAGATCTAAAGTCTGAAGACTTCAACAAGTACTGAAGACAAAGACTGAAGATCAACAGCTGAAAGACAAAGTCTGATGTACAAGTACTGAAGACATCAGCTGATGTTAACAGCTGATGACAACAGCTGAAGAGGGCTTCTTCAGTTGTTGTGATGGTTTTTCTCATCATCATGTTTTTCTTTACTTTCAGTAGTTTGTTTACTTTTTCAGTACTTGTAAACAACTGAAGAGGTTGTTCTTCAGTTGTTGTAGTATCAGTAGTTTTATGTTTTTCAGTAGTTGTAAATAAGATGTTTTACACTTAGGAACATTTGTAAGAAGATGTCAGTGTTGATATCTTCAGTAGTTGTTAAACATCAGTAGTTATAAAACGGTTACATGTCACTTTCAGGTGACATCAGCCTACGTCATTCTTTCCTTTATAAGGAAAGATGACTCACCTGTAATCGTGCCATAGAGGCCGACAATCTTAATGCAATATTCCTTTTGTCTGATATTTCTCTCTCTATAACAAAATTCTTTTATCGCTTTATATCGAATGTTCTTGCTTGATTTGTCTAATTCTGAGCTATTCTGCTGCTATATTTGTTCAATCGATTAAACCAGAGGCTGAGATCCTAACAAATGGTATCAGAGTAGGTTAATCATTGATCGATCTAACATTGATCATTGAAACTGTTCAATCGCTCTAAGTTAATCGAATTAGCAAATTCGCAAGGATCTGTTATAGAGATTGAGAGTGTATCGCTTCTGGCCGTTTTATTTGAGGTTCTGTGTGGTTTTGAGCTAAATTTATTGTGATTTTACTTGAATCTGTCTGATTTTCCACAATGACTACTTCTTCGAATGATCCTTTCAATACTGGATCCTCTACCAAGCCTCCGATCTTGGTGAGGAATGAGTATAACATTTGGCAGAGAAGATTGCTCCATCACCTGTCTGTCAATAGCTCAGGTGTTTTGACATCTGTGGTACATGGACCACATAAGCCAATGGTGAATGATCCGAAACAAACCAGTTGGTTCCAAAGAAGAAGGAGCAATACTCCGATGAGGACAAGAAGTTGTTTGAAATCGATGCAAAAGCCCATGGAATTTTGGCTATGGCTATTCCTAATGAGATTTACTCTGGGCTTCTGCATTGTGAGTCTGCTCATGACCTCTGGAATGCCATCAAAGAACAATTTGGTGGTACTGATGAGGTTTTAGCAAACAACAGGAAATCCTCGCCCAACAATATGAGACTTTCTCTCATAGAAAGGGTGAGACTCTGACTCAACAATTTGAGCGGTTTTCATGTTTAATCTCTGAATTGAAAATGGTTAAACATGAATATACCAGGAGTCAGATGAACCATAGATTCCTAAGATCACTGCCTGAGAGATGGAACACATATACCATTGTTCTAACGCTCAAATGCTGATGTGATCGCCTATCTCTCACCCAACTTCATGGGAAACTGCTTACATTTGAGAGAGAGATAGAGCAGAAAAGGAAATTGGTTTCATCTGGCAAGCTTACTGAGGATTTTGTCCAGGGGAACACTGCCCTGATGGACATCAAGAGTCAGAATATGCGTCATCTGAAAGCCAGTATGATGAGCATATTGATTTCTCTACAAACACTTCTGAGCCTGTCTTTGTGAGTGTTGATAGTCATTCTGTTGGTAGTAATAGTGACAATCTATGTTTCATCATGGATGATCTCAAGGGGATGCTGATGATGACTTAGAAGAGATGGATATTTTGAGCCAAATGGTCTTGATAAATCAGATCTCAGAAGTTCTACAAAAGAACTGGAAGGAAATTCCCAGGACTCTCTGGCAAAACCAAAGTTGGTTTTGACAAGAGTAAGTTGAAGTGCCATAAATGCCACAGGCTTGGGCACTTTGCAAGAGAATGTGGATCATCTGGATCTAACTCTCCTGCACCTTTTGTGACTTTCCCTGGCAATAGTCAACAAAACAGAGGGCAACAACCTGTCAATTCTGGTTATCATCATCAACCACAATCTCCTGCATATTTTGTTCCACAGGGGCCAATGCCATATCCATACCCCTGCTATTACATGCCACAACCAGGCCAGGTTCAAGCACCCACTGCTCAGCAACCACATGCACTCCCTGAGCCTCAACCATCCCAATCTCATCAACCTAATCAACTTCAACAACACAGCTTCTTCACACCAGGAGTTGTTGACTGGAGCAGTTTACCAGATGATGTGTTTGGTAATGAACAACTGTTCTCAGGTGCTGGTCAACATGGTGTGAGCATCCTTTTGGAAATCTAGCTCTCATGGCTTTGGAATCCTCTGATGGATCATCTTCAAGTACTCTTCAACAAAGGTATCACAGGTATCCTCTGAGGCTAAGGCCAAATTATGTTCTGAAACTTGCATAGCAGCATTTGCCTCTATTAGAGAAGCAAATGTGGCTTTAATCAATAAAAATGTAGAGCTAGAACAAACAATTTTCAAAAATAAAGCTGAGTTTGAGTCTGTGCTAAAAGAGAAAACTGATGAGATTTACAAATTAAAATGCCAAATTTCTGATGATAAGGCTAGGGAGGATGTACTCTTAGAGAAGTACAAAGACCTCAAAGATACTCTTGCTGTCACCCAGGTAGAGTGTGATCGATGGGTACAATCTTGCAAGGGCTTTGAAATGCTTCTTAGTAAGCAAACAACTTCCAATGTGAAGTTCGGAATTGGTTATAATCACACTGCTCCTCCTACATTTTTTGCTTCAAGAGCAGGAGCAGAATCTGATGGAGAAAGTAATGACCAATCCACCTCATCATGTGATTCACTACTTGATAAAGCACCATCAGTAGTTGAAGTCAGTAGTAATCCCTCTGTGAACCTATCAGCTGATATTGATGGTTCAACTGCTGACACTCACATGATCAATGAGTTGATCAACCCAAGTGTTATCCCTAGAAGTACTAAGGGTACTGGAGAGCAGGGGATAACATCTGGAGTTCAAATCCTAATGCTGACAGCACTGAAGAGAAGAAGACTGTCAGTAGGAAGGATTTGAAGCCTACTAAGGAAGTTGACAAGAAGGCAAAAAGTGCTTCTAAACTGCTGAAGAGCAAGTCTTCAGTAGTTTCATCTTCTTCAGTTGATGATCAACAGAAGATGAAGAAGAAACCATGTGAATATGTGGTCTATTCAATCATCTCACAGATGATTGTTGGTACAAAAAGGGATCCAAACTCAACAAAAGGAGAAAATTAAAGAAAACTTGGCTAAAATGAAAACTGAGTTTGAGTCCAAGTTTGTACCAGCAGCATCAAATCCTGTTACTCTTATGTCCAAAAGAAATCTAAAAAGGAAGGAGTGCAACAGGCAATAGCTAAGGTTGCTCAAAAGAAGATGGTGCAACACAAGAACTCATCATCAAACACCAATACCAATGTGTCTGAAGAGCTGAAAGCTCTTTCCCAGAATCAGACACAGCTGGTAATGATGGTTCAACATCTTGGGAAGAATTAACCAACTTGATGGCCCTGTGTTGAAACCCCAAAAAGGAGATCCAAGCCAAAGGATTCCTCTTACACCATCTCCTTCACCTCAAGTTATTGTGCCCAATAAACCTGTTAGTTTACCATCTGTTGATGAGACCAGGCCCAAAACCAAAAAGGTTTGGGTCTCCAAAACTAACTGATTGTTTATTTATGCAGGTCTCTTCAACATGCCAAAGTAGCATCTGGTATGTAGACAGTGGGGGATCTATGCATATGACTGGGAACAACTCACTTCTTAATGACTACTCTCCAGGAAGGAAGGGATTTGTTTCCTTTGGCAATGATGCAAGAGGTTACATCATCGGGAAGGGCTTTGTTTCCAATGGGGAATAAGGTTTTGATGTCAACCATGTGGAAAATCTCAAGTATAACCTCTTGAGTGTCAGTCAATTGTGTGACAAAGGCCATGTTGCCCTTTTCACAAGCCAGAACTGCAGGATTCTGTCATCCAAAGTTCTGAGTTTGATTGACAAGGTATTGGATGCTCACACTCCTGAAGGCCAACAGGACAGGAAGAGTGTATGCCTTAGATCTTTCCAAGAAAATAGATCTCAAGGCATCCTTGCCTATTTTCCAAGGCCTCTCCTCAAGAATCTAATCTATGGCATAGAAGGCTGGGACATGTTAACTTCAAGAACATGAATCAACTGATACACCATAGTTTAGTAAGGGGACTGCCTATGAAGGAGTTCAAGTGTGAAAACAACTGCACTGCTTGTTTGAAAGGAAAACAGCACAAGGTTTCATTTCCACCTATTGAAGAACCAAAGTCCACTGCCTGCTTACAACTTCTTCACATGGATCTCTTTGGTCCTGTGAGAGTGATGAGCATGGCAAGAAGAAATACTGTCTGGTAATTGTGGATGATTACTCCAGATTTGTATGGACTTTCTTTCTACATTCAAAGGATGAAGCTGCACAGAAGATCATAAACTTGTGTTGTATGCTGAGAAGCAGTATTCCCTCTCAGTCAAGTGTATTAGAAGTGATAATGGAACAGAATTCAGGAACAATACACTTGATGAGTTCTACCTTTCCAAGGAATAAAGAGACAGTTTAGTATTCCAAGACTCTGAACATAATGGGTTGTGGAGAGAAGAACAGGACCCTCATTGAAGCTGCAAGGTCTATGTTGGCTGATTCTGGACTGCCATTGACCTTTTGGGCTGAAGCTGTCAACACAGCATGCTATGTGCAGAATAGAGTGCTAATAAATCAGAGGTTGATGAGACTCCATATGAAGTTCTACATCATTTGGCCCCTCTAATTTCATTCTTTAGAGCATTTGGGTGTCCTGTTTCATTCTCAACACAAAGGATCAGCTCCAGAAATTTGATCCTAAGGTGGATGCAGGGTACTTTGTTGGTTATTCATCAACTTGCAAGGCATACAGAGTCTTCAACTGTAGAACAAGATGGTTGAAGAGACTCTACATGTCAAGTTCAATGAATCTCCTAAGGACAAGATTTCACAAAGCCCTGTGGAGCTCTTTGATTTGGACATACTGCAATATGTTCCTTATCAATCTCCTGTGTTGCTCCTGTCAACAGTTCACCACCTGGTGTTACTACTGAAGATGATGATGATAGTAGTAATCACCTCTTCAGGTTTAGTGACCAACTGCCTGAGTCCTCTAAACCTGATGCTCCTGTAGCTCCAGCAGAACCATCCACAACAAATGCTGATGAGATTTCTGCATCCTCAACTTCATTTGAGTTGCCACCATCTTCATGGTTTCAAGAATCTGCATCAACATCTGCTGCTGCTGAAGACCTACAAACACTTGCACAGATTTGATTGTTTACCAAGAGCTGAAAATCACCTAATGTCTCAAATCCTTGGTGATATCATGCTGGTGTTTCACCAGAAGCAGTTGTCCAATTTCTGCTTCTATGCTCTCTTCATCAGTCAGCTAGAGCCGAAGAACTATCATGTAGCTTTGAGAGACAATGGATGGGTTGACGCCATGCAGCTTGAGCTTCTTCAGTTCAAGAAACAGCAAGTGTGGGAGCTTGTTCCTCTACCCCCAGGTAAGTGTGCAATAGGCACTAAATGGGTGTTTAGGAATAAAACTGATGAAAATGGGCTAATTGTTAAGAACAAGGCCAGACTGGTTGTGCAGGGGTTTGCACAAGAAGAAGGTATTGATTATGATGAAACCTTTGCCCCTGTAGCCAGACTGGAGGCAATTAGATTGTTTTTAGCCTATGCTGCACTCCACAATCTTAAAGTTTTTCAAATGGATGTCAAAAGTGCTTTTCTATATGGTACAATAAAAGAAGAAGTTTATGTGTGTCAACCACCAGCTTTGAGGATAATAAGCACCCAGAATGGGTATATAAGCTTGATAAAGCTCTTTATGGGTTGAAACAAGCACCTAGAGCCTGGTATGAGACCTTATCAAACTTTCTCTACAAATAATTTCACTAGAGGCTCCATAGATAAAACTTTATTTATTAAGAAGGTGGATCAGCATAAGCTACTTGTTCAAATTTATGTTGATGATATTATGCATCCTTGATCCCCAATTGTGTGAGGACTTCCAACCTTAATGCAACAGAAATTTGAAATGAGTGCAATGGGAGAATTACAGTTCTTTCTAGGTTTGCAAATCAAACAAAAAGCTGATGGAATTTCATTCATCAGTCTAAATACACAAAAGATCTTTTGAATAAGTTTGATTTACAAAACTGTAACCCTGTTCTACTCCCATGTGCAACACCACACAATTGGATGTTGATCAGAAAGGTAAAGGTTGATGAAACCTTTACAGATGTATGATTGGTTCCTTGATGTATTTAACAGCTTCTAGACCAGATATTATGTTTGCTACATGTGTTTGTGCTAGATTTCAGGCTGCACCTAAGGAGTCTCATCTGATTGCAGTCAAGAGGATCTTTAGATATCTGCAAGGTACACAATCTCTAGGCTTATGGTATTCCACTGGACATTCTTGCAAATTAGTTGCTTTCTCTGATAGTGACTATGCAGGGTGTAAGTTGACCAGGAAATCAACTTCTGGTGTGTCCATTCCTAGGCAATGTTTGATTTCTTGGCAGAGTAAGAACAAACATCTGTTGCTACATCCACTGCTGAAGCCGAGTACATTGCTGCTGCAAGTTGTACATCCAAATACTCTGGCTTCAGAATCAACTTTTGGATTATGGCATTTCAGAGACTAAGACTCCATTATTAATGGATAGTGCTTCAGCTCTTTGCATTGTCAAAAATCCAGTCCAGCACTCTAGGACCAAACATATAGAAATTAGACATCATTTTATAAGAGATTGTTTTGAAAAGGGTCTAATTAATCCTATGTTTGTGCCTAGTGCTGATGAGCTTGCAGACATTTTTACTAAGCCTTTGGATAGTTCAACTTTCCACAACCTGGTGTTAAGGCTTGGTATGCTGAAGCTAGAATAAGTGACAACTACTGATGATCTCAGTAATTACTAATGATCATTGGTAACCATATCACATATTAGTACTGATGAGTTATTTTACCCTCAGTAGTTTTTATAACTACTGAAGGCTAAATGCTTTAAGTACTGTACTTTATCTGTTCTAACACTGATGTAGTTACAACTACTGAAATCAGTAGAAACAGATAAGTACTGATGTCCTATGAAACAACTGAAAACAGCAAAAAGGCTGATGAGTAAGTGTTGAGGACAGTATGAACAGCTGAAAGGCTTGAATGACGACAACTACTGATGAGTACTCTCTCTTCAGTAGTTCACAAACTGCTGTTTCTTCATAAACAACTGAAGCAATACCATGTCTTCAGTAGTTTCACAACTACTGATGACTAACACCAAGTCTTCAGTTGTTTACAACAACTGATGGCAAAACCCGGTCTTCAGTAGTTTCACAACTACTGATGACTAATACCAAGTCCTCAGTTGTTTCAACATCTGAAGTCCACTTGTTTCAGTAGTTTTTAAAACTACTGATGCCTAAATCAGAGACTTCAGTTGTTTCAACGTCTGATTGTAAACACCATGTCTTCAGTTGTTTTATAACTGCTGACCACACCAATACCATCATCGTTTCAAACCTCTGAAAGTAATACCACTTCATCAGTTGTTTCAATACTGATGACTAACACCAAAACCTTCAGTCGTTTCATAACCCGACCCTATATATATCTGATTTCTCTTTCAGATTTTTCATTCTCTCACGACCTAAAATTTCAAAAGCTCTGAAAACCTTTCACCTTCATTAATGGCGACCATGCACTCACCTCGACACAACTGTGTCGCGTACCTCACAAAATCGCCCTTCTGGACCAATTTGATAATGCTATAGATCTTATGTCCAATCCCCACTGAAAACGGCTTTCCTCTTAAATCCAATCATTTATGCCGATTCGCTACATCAGTTTGGACGAATGCACTGTTAATGGAGACTCTATCCATTCGTCCATCAACTCTCATAAGGTGGTCATCTCTACTGCTACCATCCGTCATATACGTTTCGATGATGCTGCCTACCCTGTGGATATCCTAAGCGCCAACTTGATCTTTCATTTGGACAACATGATATCAGGGTGACTTAGTGCTTCAACATCCTGAAGAAACATTTTCCAGATGCTGAACGCTTGATATTTCATATGGTAAATGTTTGCCTGGCCCCGAAGACTTCCTCTTGGGATCAACTGTCTTCCAGATGGCAACAGTACTGTCTCTATCCTTGAACAAGACCACTAAACTTTTCTGAAATAATTTTTCTTGAACTCAGGATATGGCCACAAAACCCTTTCTAACCGTTGGATCATATCCTCGGTTTATAATGGCCATAATAGAGAATCAGCTTTCTGCGAGGGACTAGTTGGTCTGGGAGTCCCTGCTTTGGCTGTATTGCCGAGGTATACTCCCCCACAACACTGACCAAACTCTCAAACAGGCTGCCAAGCTGCGCAAACCCCGCAGCTGGAACCCACAGCCTCCACTTCCACATCCAAAGTCCCCTCCAAACCCACTAGAAGAAGCCAAGAAGCTACTCAAGGAGTTGAGTCCCCTGTGGATGCTCCTGCTGCACAAGGCGGTTATCTCTGCTGGAAATAACCCCATAGGACCGAAATGACTCCACCACCCCAGCCGCTCATGTTTCCTCTCAAAAGGAACCTGAAGCAACCACCAAAGGGAAACCACTTGCTGGGATCCTCCTCCTGAGGGATTACCTTGAAGAGCACCACTTGTCCCTGGTGCACACTGCTTCCACCCCCTCTCCCTGATGCAACCGCCCCTCAAAGCCTACAATAATCTGTTGCAAAGGTGCTGACACAGTTGCATTCCTCCCCACCCACCCAGACACAATCACTCCTGGATAACCTCAACACTGAGGGGATGATCACCAATGCTTCTGTCAACCCAACAGCACAGGTGCAGGATCGTTCAAGGGCTTGAACACAATTACAACACAACAACACAATGAGGAGATTAACTAAACTTAATCAAACAGTGAACTAGGTACCAAGGTGATGCAGAGACACAAGTAAAGCAAGAGACAGAACAAGAGAGTATAGTTTTCAAGGAGCAGTATATTGCTTTCTCAAGTTCTTTTACAAGTGTTACAAAGCATATTGAAAGATACAAGAACTTGGAATACTTATACTACAACCTACAGCCGGCTATACTATGAAAGCCAGCTGGATACAATTGACTAGACACTAACAAAATCAATTGTAGGATCAAAAGGCATATCTGCCTTTTGACCTTGTGACTATGACATGCCATAGCTCACATCCTTATACATTACAAAAAGGATAAAGTACATAAAGTGGAAAGTTTCAGACTCAAGACCTCAATGTACAGTTACCAAAAGCATGGACCTTTTCACCAACTCTTGTAAGTTGGTGACTTATCAGAGACGCAGCGGAAAAGGTGCTTTATGGAACAGTACATCAGATAAAGCATGTGTACTAAAAGTCTTCGGAAGAAATCTGTCTTCATAGGTTGAAGCTTCGGAAGACTTTGTCTCTTCAAGCTTCGGAAGACTTCATGTTAGGCTTCGGAAGATATTGGTCTTGGCTTCGGAAGATATTACACTTAGAGTATTTTCTAATGCTTTGTGTAATTCTTCCGAAGCTTCTTCACTTCAGTACTTAGTGCATGTTGCTGAAACACTTAGGCAGTTTTGGGTTGCATCAGACTTCAGGAATCCTTACAAACTCCCCCTAGGCTGATGCTACCAAAACACTAGAAGATCTTTAAATGTTTGTAGTCTTCAGAATAATCAAGACCATTCCTTTCTTCATTTGATGGTCAGGATCATCAAGACTCTCATAGTATCTTCTCATTTCAAAGAGATCATGCAGAGGTAAGTTGATTATGTCTTGCCATGAGTAGACATTTTCAACACCTTGATCTCTGATAACATTCCATCTTTCTGGATTGGTAGAGTAAGTCCAGGATAAGATGGGTGTCTCGGTTGCTAGAGGAGCCACTTGCATAGGAGTTGATTGGGCTGCCTCATCATGCACTTCCTCAGGTTGATCTGATTCAGCCTGGGGTGTAGAGGTAGATGACTTTGGCTTCTTCTTTTAGTCTTTGGTTTAGAGGCCATTTTCTTCTTCCTCTTTAATGTCTTTAACTGAGAAGACTGGTCTGCAGCACCATGTTGATCATCAGTGTCTTTCTCAGTTGGGTGTTCCTCCCTCACAGGTTCAGAAAGAGGGAGTTTGACCCTGTCTTGGATCAGAAGATGAAGTTTGCTGAGGCTCAGCTGGAGGTTCTGGTTCAGGTGTCTCTGGTTGTTCAAACTTGACCTCCACTTCAGGTGGGACTTGACTTGGAAGAGAGTGCAAGTCAATGAGTTCACCACTTTTAATCTTCTGCTTGATTACCCTTATATGCTCATCCATTGTAGATAGAGACATGGGACCAAGTCTCCTTCCGGAGAATCCATATGACTTCAAGAAGCTCATCATTCTTTGTCTGTCAGCAGACTTCTTTGCATTCTTTTGAATGATGGTTCTTGACTTTGCAGCTTCTTCCCTTAGCTTCTTTTGGTTGTTTTTCTTTCTTTGACTAACTCAAGCTCAAGTTGCTTTAAGTACTCGAACTCAATGAAGTCATAGGACAGGGGAAGAAGTGTATTTGCCTGATAGAAGCCTGTGGCACTCAGGTAGTTTATCATTTTGATTCTATCCTCTTCTTTATCTACCTGAGGTTCTTGTGGAGCCACATCTTCCTGTGCAGGACTTTCTTGAACTGGAGAGAGAGTGGGAGTATGCTTGTGAAGTCTTTTCTGTCTCCTCTCCTCTTTGAATTGGAGAAGTAACCTTGCATCCTCTTTCTCCTTAATCTCTCTTGACACTTCCATGTCAGCCAGTTCATTCAACTCTTCTAAGGGGAGGGAGATGATTTCATCAACATCATAGTTCCTGGTCTGTAAATAATTAATCCTGACTGCCCTTTGTTCATCATTTTGAGTATTTGGTCTGGGGGCAGCCCTGATTGCAGCTTGCATGAATTTTGATGACCCAGAAGAACTTTCTCCCCTAGCCTCCTTTTCCTCTCTCTCTCCTCTCCTCAATTTCCTCAGGAGTCATTATCCTTTTCCCTTTGTCACCAACAGACCTTTGTGACTCAGGGGATTGAGGCTTGGCCTTCATTGCTTGGTGTAGCTTCCATGCTCTGGCCAGAGAGAGGCTGAGAAACACCTTCACCAGCAGGTGTCTCAGATGGAGTTTGGACCTCTGCAGCAGTTGTTGATGGTGAGACAAGGGTCTCAGGTTCTGCCACTGGGCCTTCAGCCAAGGTTTCCCCTATGAAACTAATCTTAGGGTCCACCTCAACATCCAGTTGACCGATGACATTGCCTGATTGCCTAAGTCTCCTTCTTAGAGAGAACTCTGCAAGGATCCTGTCTTGGATTCTTTGAGCCAGCCTGTCAGCTTGTCTAGATTTGCTTGGATTGACAAGTGGCATGTTGACTAAATCCAGTCCTTCATAGAAGCTCAGGCTTTGGAACTGAAAGACTTCTTGTTGACCTTGAACTCTGTGAAGTATGAGGGCTCTTCTGTCATCATCATACCTCCATCTGATGATGTAGTTGCCAGTTCCATGTGGTGGAGATGAGACAGCCCTTGGTATACCTTCCTCAAAGAGACTCCTGATGAGAGAGTCTATAGAGTCCACATTAATGTGAACTTGAGGAAGTTGCTGAGAATGCACAACAGCAAGTGAGGATGGTGAGTCCTCTATGTCCATTCTCTTTGAAGAACTCCCAGGTTCTGTGGTTGTGATAACCTCTCCCCTTTTTGGTAGCATCACCCACTTGCATAGGTGAGCTGGAGGATAAATCAATCACTTCCACAGGTTCTTGTGTTCCTGGTTGAGCTCTCCTTAAAGGTCTCCCAGCTAGTTTTTCCTGCAGATATGAAATCTGGAGTTGCTGATCATTGACCCTGTTTTGCAGGGTAGTCACCTGAGATTCCAAGTGACTAACCTTAGAGACTAGATAGGTGCATGTTTGTGACAATTTTTGTACCTTTAGTCTCAAATTCCCCTCATCTTCATCAGAAGAATCACTGGGGGATGAGAGGATTGGACCAAAGTCCCTTCTCTCACCACCAGCTTGAGTTTCTTGGCTGCTGGTTTTCCTCTGCTCACTGGCAACCTCAGTTAAGATGCCAATGGGCTGAGTTGCCATGGTTGAGGTCTTAATGATGTAATCACTTTCAAAAGTGAGAGCCTCTTCCATATGGACATCCTGAACAGGTTCAGATGTGTCCACCTCAGTAATAGGTGACTGATGAGGGATAGACTGAGGAGAGTCAGAGGTACTCATCTCTCTTTGAGTAGGGGAGGAGAAGAGAGACTCATGGTACTCACTGAATCCTAAGTCTTCATCAGTGTAAAAGGATAGGTTGGAATTGGTTGGTTAGATCCAAAGGCTGGGGATGGTAGCTATCCCCTGAAGGTTGTTCACTTGAGTGTTGAGACTCAGAGTGAAGGCTTACAGTTGTTGGGCTAATGAGCTCATCAGGTTGAGCTTGAGGAACCTCAGCCCTGATAGGTAAAGTAATGGGAGTGGTTTGCTCCTCAGGAGAAGTGGGAGCTCTGGAGTCCACTTCTTCCTGTAAGTTGAGTATTTGGGGGCCTGCACAGACTCAATAGCCTGAGCAGGGTTCGTTGGGATTTTCTTTTGTAGGTGATGAATATTGGAGGTTGTGAAGAGGGTAGGAGAGCAGTAGGTGTGGGTTCAACACTAGCTTGGACTGCTATGTTGTCACCTTGAGCAATGAGCTCTAACATTTTTGGGACTAAGGCTGTTTCTACCCCTGAGAAGCCTACAGTTGGCTTCTTCATAATTTTAAAGATGCCGGGCTTCATCTGTCCCAGTTTAAGAATATTGCCTGTTTCCCTCAACTGTGAGCCCAGTTCACAGTTAAGAATGTGTTGAACATATCTAGGAAACATGTAATATTCTAAGGAGTCTAAGTTTGCAAGTAAATTAGTATAAACAAATTGTGAATACCTGAACTTGACCCCCTGAACCATCCCATGAACTATAAAGGAGAGATCCTCAGGAATCTGGTCCCATCCACCATGCTTGTTTGATAAGCTGTGGATAACCACATGGAGCAGGTATTTCCACTGGGATGAGACCTTCCCTTTCCTGAAGGTCTTTACAGAGAAATCTCCTTCATAGCCCATCTGCTCGAAGGAATGATTAACCGCTTCTTTTGGAAAGAACACTTCACCTGCTTCATCATCCAGCTGAAGATGTCGATTGATGATGGCCGGAGTGATGAAAATTGTTCTCCCCTGCACTGTGGCAGACAGTGCCTTCTCCCCATCCATAATGACCTCTTGGCAGGTCTTCCAGAATTCAAGCAAATGATCCTCATATAGAGGAGGATCAATGGTTAGGGAGGTGAAGTAGTGAGACAAAGACAAGAAACGGCAAACCTCTGAGAAATGAGGATCTTTTTCAGAGCATAACAGAGCAACCTGATTGTGTTGTCTGTGTAGCTGCATGGCAAAGTGAGGATCATTTCTGTGTGTAAGGTCAGCCATTGTGAGGTAGCTCAGAGATGAAGAGAAAAGAATGGGAAGAAATTTCAGAGAGAAAGCTTTGGGTTTTAGGTATGGAAGAAAAGCAGATGATAGAAGAAGGGGAAACCGTTGGGTTTATATGAGAGAGAAGGATTTCAGATAAAGTTTAATGAAAGAGGATAAACTTTGAAATCCGTATGTCGGTCCCACCTCTGAAAAAGTAGTTTACCTTTTTGCTCAAAAAGTAGTTTTCTTGGAGTTCGAAAAGCTTCCGAAAGTAATTTGTCTTCGGAAGTTTGATTGAAAAAGCTTCCGAAGCTAAAGTGACTTCGGAAGAATTTTCCTGAGAGTCTTAAAGATTTATGCTTCGGAAGAGAAATAAACTTTGGATGCTTTGTATAAGAATGAACAAAGCTTCCGAAAGTAATTTTTGCTTCGGAAGGAAAAAGTCCTTAAAAATAAATATGTCTAAGTTGAGAATTTTAAGCTTCGGAAGATAAATTTTGACTTCTTCCGAAGGTAAAATTTCTTAGACAGCATTTATTTTGAAGACATATTTTCTTCCGAAGGTAAAATGTTATCTTCCGAAGTATCAGAAATTTTCAAGAATCCAAGGAAAGTCTTCAAAAAGAGTTTTTCATTCAAAGAAAACATGAGCTTATGAAAGTGATGAACTAGACAACTTAGGACACATTTTTAAGAAGAAATAATTAGAATTAGTTTTAAGAAAATCTACTCAAAGTTAATCATCCCAATAGCTGATATCAGATACTTAAATCTCTGTTCATCAAAAGCTTTTGTGAACAGATCAGCATATTGTTCATCTGTGTGAACTTTGACTAGTTTAATTACCCCTTTTCATAGTTATCTCTTATTAAATGATACCTGATGTTGATGTGTTTGGTCCTTGAGTGCTGCACAGGTTCTCAGTGATAGAGATAGCACTGTTGTTGTCTATGTGGATAGGAGTCTCTTTGAAGTTAAATCCGTAGTCTAGCATCTGATTTTGAATCCAAAGCACTTGAGCACAGCAGCTTGCAGCAGCAATGTATTCAGCCTCAGCAGTTGATGCAGACACACAGGTTTGTTTCTTGCATTGCCATGAGACAACCCTTCCACCAAGAATTGACATCCCCCAGATGTAGACTTTGCAGTCATGTTGCAACCACCATAATCACTGTCTGTATAGGCATACAGATTGAAATTAGAATTCTTTGGATACCATAAACCAAGTGTTGAGGCACCTTTGAGGTATCTTAAAATCCTTTTCACAGTGATTAAGTGAGACATCTTAGGATTAGCTTGATATCTTGCACAAATACATGTAGCAAACATGATATCAGGCCTGCTAGCTGTAAGATACATAAGAGACCCAATCATAGCCCTGTATAAGTGCTCATCTACACACTCCCCCTCAAGATCTGGACCAAGGGAGTGGTTTCTGGCTATGGGTGTCTTAGCAGTTTTACAATCAGTCATGTTGAACCTCTTGAGTATATCTTGAACATACTTTGACTGACTTATGAAAATGCCATCTTCAACCTGCTTCACTTGAATTCCTAGAAAGAAATTAAGTTCTCCCATTGAACTCATTTCAAATCTATCTTTCATCAGCTTTTCAAAGTCTTTGCAGAGCCTTGAATTGGTTGAGCCAAAGATGATGTCATCCACATATACTTGAACTAGCAGAATGTCGTTTCCTTGTCCTTTGATGAAGAGAGTTCCATCTATAGTACCTCTCCTGTAACCATGTTTACAGAGATACTCAGACAGTGTCTCATACCACTTCCTGGGTGCCTGATGCAGCCCATAGAGAGCTTTGTCAAGCTTGCAGACATAATCAGGATGATCAGGATCTACAAAACCAGGTGGTTGTTTGACATAAACCTCCTCATCAATCACTCCATATAAGAAGGCACACTTTACATCAAGTTGGTAGACCTTGAAGTTCTTGGATGCAGCAAATGCCAGGAATATCCTAACAGCTTCTAGTCTAGCTACAGGAGCAAAGACATCAGTGTAGTCAATCCCTTCTTCTTGTGTGTATCCTTGAACAACTAGTCTAGCCTTGTTCTTGATATGATTCCTCTATCATCCTTTTTATTCCTAAAAACCCATTTGGTTCCAATGGTAGTCTTCCCATGAGGAAGAGGACAAAGGTTCCAAACTTTCTGTCTTTTGAATTGAAGCAGCTCTTGTTGCATAGCTTCAACCCAACTTCCATCCTTTAGAGCCTCCTCAACTTTCTTTGGCTCTAACTGGGATAGAAAACAAGAGTGAAGACAAACATTTGCTTCATGGGTTTGCCCTCTTGTCTTTACCCCGGAGATAACATCTCCAATGATGTTTGTAGTAGGATGAGACTTGTGGATCCTTAGCTGAGGGATCACAGCAAGTTGCTGAGATAGATCCAAATTTGAGAAATTTAGATCTGGTCTTGAAGATTGATCCTCCACATTATCACACTTATCAAGATTAACTTGATCCAATGAGTGTGTGACATCATTGATGTTATCATCTATGGTATGGTTATTAGCATCAAGAGATTCTTGATCACTTTCACCATCACCATTGTTATCTTCTGCAATTGAGATGTCTTTATCTGGTTGAGAGGCCTCTGAACTGGAATTTGAAGGCATGCAGATGTATCACTGATTTGTCATGGTGTTGTGCTGATAGAAACCTCATTTGCTGAAGTAGTTCCAACTGGAGCTGAAGGTCTTCCAAGCTCAAATCTTGGATCAGGATCACCTGTATTTAAATTTTCTGCAGATCCTGAAACATGCTCACAAGATTTATTAAAACAGTTGGTAACTAAATCAAGATCAAATAGCCAATCCGGACCAGAACCAGCCACACTGGGAGTGTGCTCATTGAAAGTCACATTGGCTGACTCCTCAATGATTCTAGTTCTGAGATTGTATACTCTATAAGCTTTAGCTTGAGAAGAGTATCCAATGAAGTGTCCATCGTCTGATTTCTCAGCAAACTTGGCAACTTGATCTTTGGTATTCAAGATGGTGCAGGGACATCCAAATGACCTGAGAAAACCAATGAAAGGTTTCCTCTTGTGCCAAAGTTCATAAGGAGTCTTACCATGTGTCTTAACTACTAAGACTCTGTTTTGCACATAGCAGGCAGTATTAACTGCCTCTGCCCAGAAGGTGATAGGCAGTTTAGAGTCAGACAACATAGTTCTTGCAGCTTCAATAAGTGTCCTGTTTCTCCTCTCAGCAACTCCGTTTTGCTGAGGAGTCCTGGGAGCACTGTATTGTCTTGTAATACCCTTTTCATCACAAAATGTATCAAGGATTTGGTTCTTGAATTCAGTTCCTTGATCACATCTTATGGTTTTGACCTTGTGATCACATTGATTCTCAATCTTTAAGATGAAATTCTTTAGAATCTCAGGAGTCTCATCTTTAGTTCTAAGAAAGAAAACCCAAGTGAATCTTGTAAAATCATCTGTGATCACTAGACAGTATAAGGTCCTTCCTAAACTCATTACACTGGTGGGGCCAAAGAGATCCATATGTAATAAGTGTAGGGGAGTAGTGATGGAGTTCTTTTCCTTAGGCTTGTGAGATACCTTGTGTTGCTTCCCTTTCAGGCATGCAACACAATGATCATCACTTGTAAACTCTTTCTTTGGCATTCCAGTTACCAGATCATGTTTGATTAATTTATTCATATTCTTAAAGTTTACATGGCACATTCTTTTATGCCATAGGAAAGACTCATCACTATTTGCTTTAGATAGAAAGCATGAAACTTCTCCAGAGGGAGATGTTTCTTGCAAATCCATCTTGTACATGTTCCCTTTCCTGGGGGCTCTGAGCAGAATATGCTCATGAGGAATGACCACTCCAGGTTTGAGAACAATGCACTCATGCTCAGTGAAGAGCATGTTATGACTCTGATCACAAAATTGAGATACACTCAGAAGATTGTACCCAAGCTCCTTAACAAAATTTACCTTCTCAATGCTGAGCTTACCATTTGTGACCTTGCCCCTTCCATAAATGTAACCACCTTCATTTCCTCCAAAAGCAACTGGTCCTCCATCAATTCTCTCAAAATTATGAAGTAAAGACCTATCGCCTGTCATGTGCCTGGAACAGCCACTGTCAATTATCCAGACATTCTTGTTTGTCTTGAGCTGTTCCTGCACAAAGAAAATGATTAGTTACATTTGGAAACCCAAGCCTTACTTGTCTTGGGTTCAGTAAGTGTAATAGAAGGTAATGCAACAGTAATAGATCCTATGGTTGTACAGAGGGGATCTTCGGCTGTTGTTGATGGAGAAACCTCAGTCATTTGGTCTTTCTTAGACTTCCACACCACCTTTGGAGTCTTGGACTTGACCTTCAAAACCTTAGAAGCTTTTGGAGCTTCACAAGTTTTAATGACTGATACTTCGAAGAATCTACAGTCACTGCAGTAGACTTTAGTACTTCGGAAGAACTCCTTTCTTCCGAGACCAACTTTGCTTCCGAAGGTGATTTTCCATTTACCTTCTTCTTTGATTTGGAGCTTCCGAGGAAACAGACTTTCCTTCCGAAGCTTGAGACTTCTTGAGATTCTTTGAAGTCTTTGTATTGGTCATGTGGATAGTACTTTTAGGATTGTATGGACAATCCTTGGCAATATGAGAAGTACTTTCACACATAACACACAACATTTCTTCTTCAAAGAAATCTCCTTTTGAGAGCAAGACTGGCCTTGGTCACATCCCTTTTTCACCTTCATCTTGGTAGATTCAGATACAGTTCCCTTGGGCTGTGAACTGTTCTTGGATTTGATGGTCCAGGCTGTGCAGCAGTGGTACACAGCAGCTCAGTCTTCTTCTTTGTACTGAGATGATTTGAACATGAACCAGAACTCTTAGATAAGAGGCTTTGGTGGATGTCTTCAGTCCTTATTGCTTTGAACCTGCAGAGATAAACACTTGTTTCTGCTTAGCATCAAAGTAGCCTTGATTTCTTGAGCCTTCTTTGCTTTCCTTTTGCTCTTCCTGATCAAGTTCTTTCTCTTGGACTTGGTCATCACAGTTAATTTCTTCTCCTCAGAAGGATAGTGGCCCTTGGAGGAATCCTCTTCTTCACTCTTCTCAGAGGGATTCCTCACTATCACTTCTTCATCATCCTCACTTACTGGATCTATGAGAGGAAGCTCATCTTCACAAGTTCCACACCTAGGAGATCTTACAGACAAGATTGTGTGTGGAGGAGCTATCTCATTTGATCCCAGTCCCTGTCTATTTTGATAACAAACCTTATTGTGTAGGGATGAGGATATCATGTTCTTGAAGGTCTCTTCTTCAAGAACACTTTTCTCTGCCAGGGCTTTGCTGATCACAAGCTCAGCCTGGCACTTAGTCAACTTAGTGATGAGATCTTGGATCTGAGTTCTAAAATCTGTATGTTCATGTTTTAGTACTGAAATAGTTTTCTCCAAGTCTTCTATCTTTAACTTGTAATCATTTTCAGACTTTCTAAAGTCAGATTTTAATATGTTTAATGACTCAAGATCAGATCTCATCTCTAGGTTGTAGGACCTGTATCTATTTACTTTAGCAATGCATTCAGGGGAGCAAAGATGTTCTAATACCTTGGCTTCATCATGATCAGCCATCAATGCTTGGTTTGGAGAAGCATCCTCCACCTGAAAACTCCAGTCAAATCCTCCCTCTTCAACAGCAACCGCAGCATGTTGCTTTGTCTTCTCAGCCTGAGGGGTATTGTTGGTGAAGTTTGGTCTGAGTTGTGTTTGACCCCCATTTGCTCTGGGTGCCTTACACTCCCTGGCGAAGTGACCCATAAGGTTACAATTGTAACACTTAACTTTGCTTTTATCCAGGCCAAACTTACCACTGGTAGCATTGCTTGGAAATTTTCTTCCTGTCCTCTTGTAGAACTTCTTGGCTCTGTGAGTGAGAAGAGCCATCTGCTGAACTATCTCCATGTATTCCAGGTCATCTGGATGGATACAGTCTAGATCTTCAAGAGTGAAGAGATAATTTCCACAGCTTTCATCTGCAGACACAAAGGCTTGAGAAGAACTTGTCTCTTGGAATGGACTTCCTTGAGTAAAGTTCTCCCTTGGTGTCTCCGGAAGGTGATGAAAGGACCCTTTTGTGAGTTGTCAGGGTAGCATAGAGATGATGTTGGGGTTCTATGCTGCTGTCCTTTTCACCACATGAAGGGCTGAACCCATTTGATTGTTAGAGTTGCCAGATGAACCTTGTAAGTTCATCTCCATCTGGTATCCACTGAGAATCCCATATAACTCTGTCAGAGTAAGAGTTTTAAGGTTCTCAGTCCTCTTGATTACCACACAATAGTGTGTCCATTGCCTAGGAAGTGAGGACATGAACTTCCTTACAATGTCTCTGTTCTCAAGAGGAACTCCTCCATCCACAAGGGTATCCACAATCTCAACATACCTGAAGTATTGTTGGGTCATGGTTTCACCTGTTTTAAAGGTGAAATTTTCAAACTGCTGCTTCAGAAGATCTTTCTTGTTCTCCTTGGCTTCAGAGGAGCCTTCATACATCAGCTTCAGTGCATCCCACAGCTGTTTAGCTGTCTTGCACTTCTTAAAACCTCTGTACACAGAGTTTGGGATAGCAGTCTGAAGAGCAGTCATGGCCTTCCTGTCAATCTCTACTCTTTTCCTATCTTCATCTGAGTAGTTGGCCACATCTTTAGGAATCATACCAGCACCGGTAGCAGAGGGGGTGCTGGGTATGAAAGGTCCATATTCAACAGATTCCCACATTCTTGAGTCAAGAGACCTGATGAAGCCTTCCATCCTCATGCACCAGGTGTCGAAGTCATCAAGAGTGATCAATGGGGATTTGTTCATGGTTCCAGTCTCCATATCAGTCTTTGAGATGGAAGCCATTTGAAAAGGTTTAGTTTTTTGTGTGTGTGAGGGATCTTAAGATGGTTAGATCTTATATCACGAGCCTGAAGCTCTGATACCAATTGCAGGATCGTTCAAGGGCTTGAACACAATTACAACACAACAACACAATGAGGAGATTAACTAAACTTAATCAAACAGTGAACTAGGTAACCAAGGTGATGCAGAGAACAAGTAAAGCAAGAGACAGAACAAGAGAGTATAGTTTTCAAGGGAGCAGTATATTGCTTTCTCAAGTTCTTTTACAAGTGTTACAAAGCATATTGAAAGATACAAGAACTTGGAATACTTATACTACAACCTACACCGGCTATACTATGAAAGCCAGCTGGATACAATTGACTAGACACTAACAAAATCAATTGTAGGATCAAAAGGCATATCTGCCTTTTGACCTTGTGACTATGACATGCCATAGCTCACATCCTTATACATTACAAAAAGGATAAAGTACATAAAGTGGAAATTTCAGACTCAAGACCTCAATGTACAGTTACCAAAAGCATGGACCTTTTCACCAACTCTTGTAAGTTGGTGACTTATCAGAGACGCAGCGGAAAAGGTGCTTTATGGAACAGTACATCAGATAAAGCATGTGTACTAAAAGTCTTCGGAAGAAATCTGTCTTCATAGGTTGAAGCTTCGGAAGACTTTGTCTCTTCAAGCTTCGGAAGACTTCATGTTAGGCTTCGGAAGATATTGGTCTTGGCTTCGGAAGATATTACACTTAGAGTATTTTCTAATGCTTTGTGTAATTCTTCCGAAGCATTCTTCACTTCAGTACTTAGTGCATGTTGCTGAAACACTTAGGCAGTTTTGGGTTGCATCAGACTTCAGGAATCCTTACAACAGGGGTTTCATGTTCCATCTTCTAGTTAGATAAGGAGGTTGCGAACTTCTGGTGAGGCTGCCACTGCCCTGACTCAGCCAATGACCATGATGCAGTTTGGTAACATCTCTAAGACCTCACCAGCGTCAACATCTGTGAAGGACATAGCCTGGCTGAAGTCCCCAACAAGAACAAGGGCACATGCTATAATTGATCACACTCAGGCATGTTCAGTTCTTACTCTGGCAGTAGGTCAGGTGGAATTCAGTATCACTGATGATGACCGAGCTTCTTCTATGATGTATTTGCTCAAACACCATTCTAGAGGATGAGGTTAGCAGACTCAAAGAGCTGTGCTGGCCAAGATGTCTCAGGATGCATCCATCTGCACCACAATACACCACAGATGGCACCTTCTTCTGAAAGTCCCCTACACACTGAGCCAATATATACTTCCAAGCCACCCTTTGCTTTCGGCACTGATTCTCAGGAACAGACCATCCTGATCAATCAGTTGCTAACCTTCAAAAATCCCTACCTCTCATCACTCCCATGATCACAATATAGTGATAAAGCCATTGATGAGAGGCTTCCTACATAATACACCCTTGGTGGAGGAGTTGGTGACTAAATCCCTTTCTACTAACTGCTCAACCCTTGCCCCCAATGCAACCAAAAGGGGGAGAGTCAGCAGTTTAAAGGAAAAAGGAAGAGGATAGATGGGGAGAAGGAGAAAGAACAGAGAAGAAGTAACTGAGAAGGAGAAGGAAAGTGAGAAGGGAGCTGAAGTGAATGAAGTCAAGACTTTCATGTCACATATCAAAAGCGAAAGGAGAGTCTGAGAAGGAGAAGGAGCTGAATGATATGGTGAAAGAAGCTGACCCAACCATAACCATTCAATGGATAAAATCATTGAGCAGTTATATAGGCAGGGTTTTGACATCAAACAACTAGACCCGAGATCAGAAGGTTGGAAACAGAGGAGATCAACTCAAGATTGGCCAGCTATGATGCTTAGAGAGAAAGGCTGAGATAATGATCAGATTTATAGCCAAATATTTGGGAGATCTCTGATTGAATAAGGGCCTGGACCAGGGACAACATCTTGGCAATAACCACCAAGATTTGTTCGTCTGAAGCATACTCCAAAGGTTTAGTGATTGAGGCATTGAATGAAGCTGGGGTTGGGAACCGAAAAGAACTGACAAAATTACCAAAGCCTCCCTACAGCCAAAATGCTAACAGTCTGAAACCTCTATCCTCAAACACTACCTCCACAACCCACTAAAACAACCCCTTTACCCTCTAAACCCCATCCAACCCACAAAACCAATCCTTTACCCCCAACCCTGCATGTGTACCTAGACAAAAAAAGAAAGGTACTGAGGCCTGATGAAGATGAAGGGAGGATGAAGACAGACTGCCACTCTCTGCAGTTATTATTTGCCTAAGGCTAAACCATGTCCATCACTCCTGCTTCTCAAATGCATGATGTGATGATAAGATTGAAGAGAACAGATGCAAAGAATGATGAGGAAATGCTGAAAGCATTGAAAAGCATATGCCACATCTTCTTCCATCTTAGCATGAAGAAAGAAGTATTAAGATTGTACACCCTTGCTAATACCTTTCAATACCAAGGGAAAAAGTAAGGATATGGCCTGATCCTAGGGTGGCACACCGGATTGTCAAGAAAGAAATTCCTTCAAAATACAAGGGCAAGTGAAGAGGGTTGTCGACGAAGACATCACTGTGGTTCTTGTAGTGTCCACCTTGGGAAATTGTTGAAGAGTTCAAGAAAGCCTATGAAGCCAAACACACCCTCAAAAGATGTTGGAGAACAAAATCATAAAGAAGGGATTGGTTTACAAAAGATTGAAAACTTCAAACAAGAAGAGCTCACCTGCTCTTAGAAGGGACTCATCCAGATGAGTTTGCTTATGACAAATAACCACGGTTGAGCTCAAGAATGGAAACAGGCCAAGTACATATCTGAGTGTATGGCCGAGAAGGATTATTTGATGGTGTGCCCGAGGTGCTGACAATGGATGAGCAGATCATGTTTCTAAGGGCTTACACCAGGGAATCATTAGGCTGATACACGAAGTAGATCTCATGGTTGGGATAACAGCTCGGTGTCCAAGTCCCCAATACAGAGCTCCCAACCATATCCTGCCAAACAGATCATCAGAGACTTCTTCCCAGGCCGTGCTGAAAAAGGTCACTTCTCATCTGATCAAGAGGATAAAAAGACCAATCTATCTGCCAAAATAAGTGGGACTCGTCAATAACTTAGAGGTTTTGGCTGCATTGGTTCAGGGGGAGTTTGTTGGACCAAAAGAACCAATGAGCCTGATCAGAGAAACCTCTAAGTCCCACAGGACATCACAACAGCTGAAGAAGACCTGATCAGCTATTCTACAAGTCTGAAGAATACAACTGCTGAAGTACGTCTGAAGTACTGAAGACAAAGACTGAGACAACAGCTGAAGATCTAAAGTCTGAAGACTTCAACAAGACTGAAGACAAAGACTGAAGATCAACAGCTGAAAGACAAAGTCTGATGTACAAGTACTGAAGACATCAGCTGATGTTAACAGCTGATGACAACAGCTGAAGAGGGCTTCTTCAGTTGTTGTGATGGTTTTTCTTCATCAGTAGTTTTCTTTTACTTTTAGTAGTTTGTTACTTTTCAGTACTTGTAAACAACTGAAGAGGTTGTTCTTCAGTTGTTGTAGTATCAGTAGTTTTATGTTTTTCAGTAGTTGTAAATAAGATGTTTAACACTTAGGAACATTTGTAAGAAGATGTCAGTTGTTGATATCTTCAGTAGTTGTTAAACATCAGTAGTTATAAAACGGTTACATGTCACTTTCAGGTGACATCAGCCTACGTCATTCTTTCCTTTATAAGGAAAGATGACTCACCTGTAATCGTGCCATAGAGGCCGACAATCTTAATGCAATATTCTTTTGTCTGATATTTCCTCTCTATAACAAAATCTTTTATCGCTTTATATCGAATGTTCTTGCTTGAATTTGTCTATTCTGAGCTATTCCGTTGCTATATTTGTTCAATCGATTAACCTAGAGGCTGAGATCCTAACAAAGGGATCTTTTAGCATACCACTCGAACAAGAGAGTTTACAACAACTCAACGGGTCTAGTAGAAGTGTGGTGTAACGTTGATGTTTAGAGATACACCACACCACCTGCTGGAAAAGGCCTGCTTACTTTTTGAATCTGATGGATTCTTCAGGTCTTCAACATACCTCTTCCACTTCTGAAGACGAGTTGGCAACAAGATGATGTATGATGTCTTGAACACACCGTTCAAGAGTCAACACCATCTGTTCACAGGTCAATCACCTAACAACTCAGGGGGAGCACTTGATGATAGTAACTCCTCCTCTGATTGAGAAGCTATGGAGACTGAT
Organism: Flaveria trinervia; assembly: GCA_025506515.1. Taxonomy (NCBI): domain Eukaryota; kingdom Viridiplantae; phylum Streptophyta; class Magnoliopsida; order Asterales; family Asteraceae; genus Flaveria; species Flaveria trinervia. The sequence continues at coordinate 22,532,187 of CM046450.1, read as the reverse complement.
CAGAACAACTAGGAAGAACAGGTTCCTATTCCTGCAAGTCCCAAGCATCTGACGTGATGCTTCTGAATCCTCGAAACCTTAGACTCCTACTGCCTCAAATACTGAACCAAATGTTCATAATCTGGATTCTGAGGTAGTTGTTCCAACAACTCCTAGATCACGCCTAAATGTCTATCATCCCTTGGATAATGTCATTGGAGATGTGAGGTCAAGAGTTCAGACCAGAAATCAGTTGTACTTAGCTGACTATGCCTCGGTAATGGAAAAGGGATACCTTCACGATGGCGCATATCGTTGCTTTGTGTCTCAGTTTGAACCAAAGTATGTTAGTGAAGCCCTAAATGATGAGGCATGGGTAAGTGCCATGTAAGAAGAACTTCTTCAGTTCAAGAAGTTAGGTGTATGGACTCTGGTGGATAGACCTAAAGGAGCAAAGGTAATTGGCACTAAATGGGTCTTGAAATACAAGAAAGATGATCAAGTGTGATCATCCGAAACAAGGCTCGACTTGTGTCCCAGGATTTCGACAAGTTGAGGGCATTGACTACAATGAAGTTTTGCACCCGTGGCAAGAATGGAAGCAATCCGCACTCTTCCTTGCTATGCATCTTATATGAAGATTAAAGTTTATCAACTTGATGTGAGGAGTGCTTCCCTCATTGTGAAATTAGAGAGACAGTGTACGACAGTCAACCCGAGGGATTTGAGGATCATATCATCGGAACAGAGTTCATAAACTCGACAAGGCGTTATACGGGTTCATCAAGCTCCGAGGGCCTGGTATGAGAAACTCTCGACTCATCTTGTGAAACACGGTTTTCGCAGAGGAGTCATTGACTGCACATTGTTTATCAAGGAGAATGTGGACCAAAAGAACCAATGAGCCTGATCAGAGAAACCTCTAAGTCCCACAAGACATCACAACAGCTGAAGAAGACCTGATCAGCTGTTCTACAAAGTCTGAAGATACAACTGCTGAAGTACGTCTGAAGTACTGAGACAAAGACTGAGACAACAGCTGAAGATCTAAAGTCTGAAGACTTCAACAAGTACTGAAGACAAAGACTGAAGATCAACAGCTGAAAGACAAAGTCTGATGTTCAAGTACTGAAGACATCAGCTGATGTCAACAGCTGATGACAACAGCTGAAGAGGGCTTCTTCAGTTGTTGTGATGGTTTTTTCTTCTTCAGTAGTTTTCTTTTCCTTTCAGTAGTTTGTTTATTTTTCTTTTCAGTACTTGTAAACAACTGAAGAGGTTGTTTCAGTTGTTGTAATTTCAGTAGTTTTATTTTTTCAGTAGTTGTAAATAAGATGTTTAACACTTAGGAACATTTTAAGAAGAGTCAGTTGTTGACATCTTCAGTAGTTGTTAAACATCAGTAGTTATAAAACGGTTACATGTCACTTTCAGGTGACATCAGCCTACGTCATTCTTTCCTTTATAAGGAAAGATGACTCACTTGTAATCGGGCCTTTGAGGCCGACAATCTTAATGCAATATTCCTTTTGTCGGATATTTTCTCTCTATAACAAAATTCTTTTATCATTTTATATCAATTGTTCTTGTTTGAATTTGTCTAATTCTGAGCTATTCCGCTGCTATATCTGTTCAATCGATAAATCAAGGGCTGAGATCATAACAATGGTATCAGAGCTGGTTAATCATTGATCGATCTAACAATTGATCATTGAAACTGTTCAATCGCTCTAAGTTTAATCGAATTGCAAAATTCGCAAGGATCTGTTATAGAGATTGAGAGTGTATCGCTTCTGGCCGTTTTATTTGAGGTTCTGTGTGGTTTTGAGCTAAATTTATTGTGTTTTTACTTGAATCTGTCTGATTTTCAACAATGACTACTTCTTCGAATGATCCTTTCAATACTGGATCCTCTACCAAGCCTCCGATCTTGGTGAGGAATGAGTATAACATTGGCAGAGAAGATTGCTCCATCACCTGTCTGTCAATAGCTCAGGTTGTTGGACATCTGTGGTACATGGACCACATAAGCCAATGGTGAATGATTCGGAAACAAACCAGTTGGTTCCAAAGAAGAAGGAGCATACTCCGATGAGGACAAGAAGTTGTTTGAAATCGATGCAAAAGCTCATGGAATTTTGGCTATGGCTATTCCTAATGAGATTTACTCTGGGCTTCTGCATTGTGAGTCTGCTCATGACCTCTGGAATGCCATCAAAGAACAATTTGGTGGTACTGATGAGGTTTTAGCAAACAACAGGGAAATCCTCGCCCAACAATATGAAACTTTCTCTCATAGAAAGGGTGAGACTCTGACTCAACAATTTGAGCGTTTTCATGTTTAATCTCTGAATTGAAAATGGTTAAACATGAATATACAGGAGTCAGATGAACCATAGATTCTTAAGATCACTGCCTGAGAGATGGAACACATATACCATTGTTCTACGCTCAAATGCTGATGTTGATCGCCTATCTCTCACCCAACTTCATGGGAAACTGCTTACATTCGAGAGAGAGATAGAGCAGAAAAGGAAATTGGTTTCATCTGGCAAGCTCACTGAGGATTTTGTCCAAGGGAACACTGCCCTGATTGGACATCAAGAGTCAGAATATGCGTCATCTGAAAGCCAGTATGATGAGCATATTGATTCTCTACAAACACTTCTGAGCCTGCCTTTGTGAGTGTTGATAGTTATTCTGCTGGTAGTAATAGTGACAATCTATGTTTCATCATGGATGATCTCAAGGGGATTGCTGATGATGACTTAGAAGAGATGGATATTTTGAGCCAAATGGCCTTGATAAATATCAGATCTCAGAAGTTCTACAAAAGAACTGGAAGGAAATTCCCAGGACTCTCTAGCAAAACCAAAGTTGGTTTTGACAAGATAAGTTGAAGTGCCATAAATGCCACAGGCTTGGGCACTTTGCAAGAGAGTGTGTAGATCATCTGGATCTAACTCTCCTGCACCTTTTGTGACTTTCCCTGGCAATAGTCAACAAAACAAAGGGCAACAACCTGTCAATTCTGGTTATCATCATCAACCACAATCTCCTGCATATTTTGTTCCACAGGGGCCAATGCCATATCCATACCCCTGCTATTACATGCCACAACCAGGCCAGGTTCAAGCACCCACTGCTCAGCAACCACATGCACTCCCTGAGCCTCAACCATCCCTATCTCATCAACCTAATCAACTTCAACAACACAGCTTCTTCACACCAGGAGTTGTTGACTGGAGCAGTTTACCAGATGATGTGTCTGGTAATGAACAACTGTTCTCAGGTGCTGGTCAACATGGTGGTGAGCATCCTTTTGGAAATCTAGCTCTCATGGCTTTGGAATCCTCTGATGGATCATCTTCAAGTACCTCTTCAACAAAGGTATCACAGGTATCCTCTGAGGCTAAGGCCAAATTATGTTCTGAAACTTGCATAGCAGCATATGCCTCTATTAGAGAAGCAAATGTGGCTTTAATCAATAAAAATGTAGAGCTAGAACAAATAATTTCCAAAAATAAAGCTGAGTTTGAGATCTGTGCTAAAAGAGAAAACTGATGAGATTTACAAATTAAAATGTCAAATTTCTGATGATAAGGCTAGGGAGGATGTACTCTTAGAGAAGTACAAAGACCTCAAAGATACTCTTGCTGTCACCCAGGTAGAGTGTGATCGATGGGTAATCTTGCAAGGGCTTTGAAATGCTTCTTAGTAAGCAAACAGCTTCCAATGTGAAGTTTGGAATTGGTTATAATCACACTGCTCCTCCTACAGTTTTTGCTTCAAGAGAGCAGGAGCGAATCTGATGGAGAAAGTAATGACCAATCCACCTCATCATGTGATTCACTACTTGATAAAGCACCATCAGTAGTTGAAGTCAGTAGTAATCCCTCTGTGAACCTATCAGCTGATATTGATGGTTCAACTGCTGACACTCACATGATCAATGAGTTGATCAACCCAAGTGTTATCCCTAGAAGTACTGAGGGTACTGGAGAGCAGGGGATAACATCTGGAGTTCAAATCTCAATGACTGACAGCACTGAAGAGAAGAAAACTGTCAGTAGGAAGGATTTGAAGCCTACTAAGAAGTTGACAAGAAGGCAAAAAGTGCTTCTAAACTGCTGAAGAGCAAGTCTTCAGTAGTTTCATCTTTTTTAGTTGATGATCAACAGAAGATGAAGAAGAAACCATGTGAAATATGTGGTCTATTCAATCATCTCACAGATGTTTGTTGGTACAAAAAGGGATCCAAACTCAAACAAAAAGAGAAAATTAAAGAAAATTTGGCTAAAATGAAAACTGAGTTTGAGTCCAAGTTTGTACCAGCAGCATCAAATCCTGTTACTCCTATGACCAAAAAGAAATCTAAAAAGGAAGGAGTGCAACAGGCAATAGCTGAGGTTGCTCAAAAGAAGATGGTGCAACACAAGAACTCATCATCAAACACCAATACCAATGTGTCTGAAGAGCTGAAAGCTCTCTCCCAGAATCAGACACAGCTGGTAATGATGGTTCAACATCTGTTGGGAAGAGTTAACCAACTTGATGGCCCTGTGTGAAACCCCAGAAAAGGAGATCCAAGCCGAAGGATTCCTCTTCTACACCATCTCCTTCACCTCAAGCTATTGTGTCCAATAAACCTGTTAGTTTACCATCTTTGATGAGACCAGGCCCAAAACCAAAAAGGTTTGGGTCTCCAAAACTAACTGATTGTTTATTTATGCAGGTTTCTTCAACATGCCAAAGTAGCATCTGGTATGTAGACAGTGGTGGATCTATGCATATGACTGGGAACAACTCACTTCTTAATGACTACTCTCAGGAGGAAGAAGGGATTTGTTTCCTTTGGCAATGATGCAAGAGGTTACATCATCGGGAAGGGCTTTGTTTCCAATGGGGAGGGGAAATAAGTTTGATGATGTCAACCATGTGGAAAATCTCAAGTATAATCTTTTGAGTGTCAGTCAATTGTGTGACAAAGGACATGTTGCCCTTTTCACAAGCCAGAACTGCAGGATTCTGTCATCCAAAGTTCTGAGTTTGATTGACAAGGTATTGGATGCTCACACTCTCCTGAAGGCCAACAGGACAGGAAGAGTGTATGCCTTAGATCTTTCCAAGAAAATTGATCTCAAAGGCCATCCTTGCCTATTTTCCAAGGCCTCTCCTCAAGAATCTAATCTATGGCATAGAAGGCTGGGACATGTTAATTTCAAGACATGAATCAGCTGATACACCATAGTTTAGTAAGGGGATGCCTATGAAGGAGTTCAAGTGTGAAAACACTGCACTGCTTGTTTGAAAGGAAAACAACACAAGGTTTCATTTCCACCTATTGAAGAACCAAAGTCCACTGCCTGCTTACAACTTCTTCACATGGATCTCTTTGGTCCTGTGAGAGTGATGAGCATGGCATAGAAAAAATACTGTCCGGTAATTGTGGATGATTACTCCAGATTTGTATGGACTTTCTTTCTACATTCAAAGGATGAAGCTGCACAGAAGATCATAAACTTTGTGTTGTATGCTGAGAAGCAGTATTCCCTCTCAGTCAAGTGTATTAGGAGTGATAATGGAACAGAGTTCAGGAACAATACACTTGATGAATTCTACCTTTCCAAGGGAATAAAGAGACAGTTTAGTATTCCAAGAACTCCTGAACAGAATGGAGTTGTGGAGAGAAAGAACAGGACACTCATTGAAGCTGCAAGGTCTATGTTGGCTGATTCTGGACTGCCATTGACCTTTTGGGCTGAAGCTGTCAACACAGCATGCTATGTCAGAATAGAGTGCTAATAAATCAGAGGTTGATGAAGACTCCATAGAAGTTCTACATCATTTGGCCCCTCTCATTTCATTTTTTAGAGCATTTGGGTGTCCCTGTTTCATTCTCAACACAAAGGATCAGCTCCAGAATTTGATCCTAAGGTGGATGCAGGGTATTTTGTTGGTTATTCATCAACTTGCAAGGCATACAGAGTCTTCAACTGCAGAAAAAAGATGGTTGAAGAGACTTTACATGTCAAGTTCAATGAATCTCCAAAGGACAAGATTCCACAAAGCCCTGTGGAGCTCTTTGATTTGGACATACTGCAATATGTTCCTTATCAATCTCCTGCTGTTGCTCCTGTCAACAGTTCACCACCTGGTGTTACTACTGTGATGATGATGATAGTAGTAATCACCTCTTCAGGTTTAGTGATCAACTGCCTGAGTCCTCTAAACTGATGCTCCTGTAGCTCCAGCCGCACCATCCACAACAAATGCTGATGAGATTTCTGCATCCTCAACTTCTTTTGAGTTGCCAC